>VZRV01007969.1:86522-114719 GCA_013398115.1 Falcunculus frontatus | reverse complement strand
CCGCCGCTGCGTCACGGCGGGGCGGGGCCGGGGCGGGGCCTGAGGCGCTGAGGGGTGCGGGGTACGGGCCTGGGTGCTGGGGCGTGACCCTTCGAGGGGGCTGTTTCATTGTAAAACAAGTGAGTAATGCAGTTAGTCCAGTTGTAAGGGAGGGTAACGAGTAACAGTGGTTTCACTCGTTAGAGAATTGGAAAATTAGAACAAAACCAAACCGTGCTCTGAGGCAGAGGAGCATTCTGAGGACGGACAAGCAGTCTGAATTTCCTTGAGACTACCTCGCACCTGAAGTCCTTCACTAGCAGAGACATTTTCTGTTTATTGTATGGCTTTTTGAATTTCTGAGTAACTTCCATCTAGACTTCTTCACACAAGAAAATTCAGTTTTATCAGATGTCTTGCTTCTTTGTGTCAGTGCCTTGCGAATACCATTTGATAGAAGTAGCCAAGTGTCTTCGACAGCAAACAAAATTATGATTATTTTTGAACACAGAACATTACTTTTTTCTCTCCTTTTCCAGCATATACTCAGATCTACTTTTTTTCCTCTTGATATATTTTGCTCTTTAGGAAGATAGCATTAAGTAACCACTGACCAGCTTTGGGCTGCTGCTTCCCCTGGCACCACATCATCTGCATTCTCAGTGTCCTGTCCTAGGAGTGGGGCTGCCAGGAAAAACACGCACAAGTGGGAGCAGTGATTTACTCTGCAGTGTAATCTGCCTTCACACAGGTGAACAGGGAGGAGGAAAATTGCACAAGTTCGTGGTTATGATCACCACAGTTACAGTCAGCTCCTGTATATTTGGGTGTGTTGAGATGTAAGGAAAAGCAAGAAGAAAGAAATGGATAGTAACATTGCTAGAAAGCAAAATATCTTTTTTATTTCTATTAGCTTGAGTAAAAAAAAAATGACACCATTGTTCCACTTTTATTCCTTAAACATCACCAGCTGTGTTCCCTCTCTGGTCAATACATGTTTTTAATGACAAGCAATAACAAGGAGTTGGTACAAACTTCAATCTAAAGATGCTTTAAGCAGCAAATTTCATGCCTGGATGTTCACCTGCAGAGCATTTTAAAGAACAGTTCAGCACTTTCGCCTGCTTATGCTCATACTTACTGAGAACCCCTCCTGCAGGAACAGGCACTAAGCCCAAATGTACAGTGGTGAAGTGACCTCCTTGCTTGGAGGGAAATAAAAAGAACTTTCACAAAAAAACCCCCCAAAACAACAAAACCTTCCCACCACTAGACCTTTGCCCTTACTTTAAGCTCCAGTTTATTGTTTGAAGTGGGATTTACAGTCACTTGATGGACATTTCAATACATTTTTATTTCTCTTATCAGTTCACAAACCTTCCCTTACTTGGACAATTAAATTATTTGGAAACATAACCATAATAAAATAAATATTTTGCTCTTTCTGCAATATGTCAAAATATATTTGCACAATGAAAACATTCTTTCCATTGCAGCACTTAAGGCAGAAATAGCTATTATTTCACAAACTTTAAGAAACACAGATTACTAGAATATGAAGATATGAAATGTTGTCCCATAAAATTCCTGATGAAACAGGCACAGCATGATAAATCTCTTCATGCAGAACATTCCTCAAACCAATGATATGTACCCAGCCCTCTAACATGTTTAAAACATTCAATGCCTTATTTTCCAGAGAAAGTTGCTCATTCATGTTAAGGTAGCCTTGTTTTCTAAAATGAAAGTGTGAACTCAGCCATCAAAGAGCAAATATGTGACTGATTACAATCCCTTCCTATTGCAGCCTATTGTCATGGTCCATTTTTAGATGAGTTACATTTATGACCAACAAATTTATCCCGTTTTCTGTTGTAGTCTCCTCCTGCAGAGGCATTATTCTAGAAACTGCCACACAGGCAAGTTCAGATCTAATTATAAAACCCCTCAGAGATCCTTCAGTGCTTCAGTGTGTTATGAAAGAAAACGGTACAGAGCTGCTGTGAGTCTCTTCACAATCCCCAGCTTTTGGCTGTTTAAAGCACTTAAAAATGCAACGGGGCAATCTCCCTTGAGTGCACAAAGTAACTTACAGCAGAGGGAAAGCATCTGAAGATCCTTTCAGCTGCAGGTTAGGAAATAGCAGTCTTGCAGGAACATGCCTTAATGTTTCCACATAGTGGAGGCTCACAAAATGAAATGCTTCCTGTAATTCAGAAACACTGAACAGAGGTGAAGGAGAGATTGATAACTTGTTACACAACTTTCCAGATAAAGCGATGACCTATTTTAGCTTAATCTGCTGTGTTAAGCATTGTGGGAGCTCGGCAGTCAGCTAGAAACAGGTATTCGTTCTCACTGCCACTAATCCATAGACAAATGGGTGTATCCCCAAAGTAAACATTAACATCAGCTGCCAATCACGACACACTGACAAAATTCAAACCATTTTGTTTGTGTATGTCTTTTATATTTCCAAATATCCCTATTGCAGTTTTATTGCTGTCTTGAAAATGATGAAGAGAGCAATGAATTATTCAGCTTTCAGTTCTGTTTTAGCAAAAAAGCACTGGAAACCTTTGAATATCTCTATAGTCTGAGGCAGCAAAGGCCATTGAAGAAAATATGCCTTTTCCCACCAAATTTCTAATTTTTCCCAACTGACAAACTTCACAGAGTGTTAGCAGTAGTCAATTCCTACCATACCAAAATGTATCTTTTATCTATGGTAAATGGCAGAAAACAACACTAATTTGCTCTCTCTGTGAAACAATGTGTATGAATGTGTATGAATTACATAATTAGACCTTTTTTTTACTGTTTCTGCGTCAGCTGCTGTGGCATTTTTGCATTTTCTTCTTTTGGACAATAAAAAGTTGAAACAATGTTCCTCTTAAAAACTATTCTAGACTTACTTTTATGCTCTAATCCTTTTGCATTCTGCCTTGCACCTGGCAATCCACTACCAGATACTGAGAAAGTTCTATAAAAATTACATATGCTTTACTATGCTAATCAGTGTTTTTACTAACCATGCAAAATTATTCATCCACCACTTTTGGAAAGTACAAGGCCACTTCTTTTAAGGGGCTATATTTGAACTCATTGCTGGGATATAACTCTCACCATCATGATCACAATCCAGACAGAGATGTTATTCAATCAACTAAGAACAAATCAGTGGCTAAACAGCTATAAAACAGCATTGCACTGCTTTGCCTCTCCTGTAATCTGTCCCAGAGGTCCCATGTATTGTGTGCTGGCCATACAGCTAAAATATATGGTGTTTGGGTAAGAGGCATGGAACAAAAGAACCTTTAGATATCAAGAAGCATTTAAGTTGAATCCTTTGAGGAGACAAATTCTTGTTACAATATATTTATATATACCTGCTTCCATTTCACCCAGTGACTAAAGTTATTCCTACAAAGTACTTCAAAATCCTCCAAGCATGTGAATTGCTTGAAATCAAGTATATGGGGCTTAATCTAAAACATGAGTTCATTTAGAGAAACAAAACATCCTTCATCAAAGACAGCCCAGATTCAATCACACACAAACCACTTTGAGGAAGTGAGCATTCACGATTCTTCTCTCATCTCTCCCCAGCGCTTTTCCTGCTGCCAGGCAGGTTTTCAGCTTTTAAGTAGCAGCCTGACAGCCCTCTCAGCTTTTTGAGGAAATCTCCCACTTCACTTCCCAGCAACCTTCTCCTACTGCCCTCCTGGAACTCAAGGGAAGCCCATATCCCTTTCCATTCCCAACAGATGGCTCCAGGCAAAGCCCTGCTTCTCCCACAGCCCCAGCAGCATGCACCATGCCAGCTCCCTGTCCAGCAGAGGCCTGCTGGCCTTTGCTGCTCACCAGCAACTGTGTTGGGATTAACTTTTTCAGCAAACACCAATACGGAGTTCACCTAGAAGCTCTCAACCTCTGCAAGAAGCAGCTGGCTTGTTACCTCCTCTCAACCCCCAGCCCTGTCCTCCTCTGACCTTTGTGATAAACATGCCTCTGCTCAGGGAAGGTAACAAATTACTGTTTACACAGGCTTTCAAGAATCTGTACAAAAGAGGTTTTGTTACCTAAGCCACAACTCTAAAAAAACAGAAGCTTGGCGTATTGTCTTGTCTCAACAGGCAAACTGTCCAATGTTAAGTCACACCATTATTTTTCTTTCAGTTGTGAATCACAGCGCAGGCTCAAAACAACACAAAAGAGAGTACATTTAATGTTTGGGGCATAACTTCATAGTTTCTTTTTCTTAAAATACCAGAGCTGTGAACCATCTGATTAAATGCAGAGATTCTGCATCTCATGGGCCTTGGGGGCTGCACTCCCTTTCCAATGGAGAGAAAGATGTTATTCCAGAGAGGTCTTCTCATCCTGAACCAGCCATCTGTATCTGGTGAGATAAATCCCACTCCAGGTTTCTTCAAACTGAATTTATGTTGAAATCAAGGTCTAATCAGCAGTTACATTTTGCATTGTTGCTCTGCACAAGTCTGACTGAGCTGTCTCCTTATCTGGTGTACAGCATCTTAAATAAGAGGTGGTTGGCCAGGTCCACCTCCCTGCAGCTCAGCTCGAGTCCTCACTCACCTCATCCCTGCCAACTGATGGGGACACCTAGGCCAGCTTCCAGACCACTCAGACCAGCTCCTCCACTGCCCTCTCTCTGATAAAGGCTAGAGATGGATACGGCATAGGACAAAGGAGAAGTCCATAGCAGAAAGACAGGACATATTTACTCCAGCATCAACGACTGTGAGTTAGACCTAACCAGAGGCGCTCAGAAGAAGACTCACTATTCTTTTTAAAACATACACTCACTTTAAAAAATCTGGATCTTTCTGCCAGCCATATAAATTTCAATGCTTTTTAATATTGCTGAATTCTTTAATCAGATGCTTTCCAGATCTGCTGTCCAATGTCTGTAAAGGTATTTCCTTAAAATCAATTTCAGATTTTGGTAACTGAAAGCCTGTCACAGAACCTGTCCTCTAGTTGTACCTGATGGGAACACAGTCGATTTCACTCTCAAGGAAGGTGGCTGCCTAAGCTGCAAGGAGACAGCAACTGAGGGAAATAGATAAGGAAATGTACCAGGTTAGGCACCAGGAAAGGCTTGAGTATCAGTAAGTCTAAGGGCAACTCTTACAAATGATCCCCAGTTAAGACAACCTGTGACTTCATTGGCATTTTTAAAAGAAAAATTCCGAACTGAATTCTTAATGTAACCATCCAGAGAGACTTTTACACATCAAAAGTAATGTGAAAAATACTCAGGAATTAAAAAAATAAACACTCTTGTGTAGGCTTTGCACATGATAGCAGGAAGCTTTTACTGTGTAGGAAGCCTGAAGTCTTTTTATTATTCTACTACTCTGATGATTAACCATTGAAATGTTTTGTTACTAGAGGCTGTTATTTCTTCAAGGGCTAATTTTAATTATTTTTAACTTTTCAGATATTTAACATTTGTATCTGTCTGTTCTTAGATCTTTCCTTCTTATACATACAGAGTAAGTGCAGGAACACTGGGGAGGAAATACCAAGACAATAGAGAGCTCAAATCTTTATTTGAAACACAAAACTAATCTCAGCTGTAGCTATTGAGCCATGATTTCTGAATGACATTATCCTCATATCACCTGGTAAGAATGAAAAGAGGACATCTCTGCACAGCATCGCTATCTATTTCTAAGATATCTTTATGCTAGATTTAATGGAGAGTACTAGGCCAGGTTCTCCACTGAAGACAACGCTTAATGAATTCTTCCAGACTGACATATTTTTTCCAACTCAGAACAACCTTGCTGATTATTTGAAGATTAACATGAAGAACATTCCTCCCTGCAACTCATCAGAATGGCCAGCATCTAACAAATGGCATAATGAATATTAGCTCTTGTACATCAACAACAGCGCAGCTGAATGCTACTCAAGTCACCAGTTTTTGGGAGGAGGCTTGGCAGCAAAGGCAGCAGTTAGATGGGATGTTTATTGGATGTCTTCCACCAGCTGCACTGCGTGGTGGCTTGACTGTTAGATTATAAATATTTCCCCTTGTGAAAAAGGGAAGTTGGCTGGATGAAGACTGATTCAGCAGGACATATTCATAGCCTCAGCAGAGATTGGTGTGTAAGAAAGAAGGAATGGGAAGCATTGAATTAGGCCTGGGAAGTCCCCTCTCTCCACAGGCACATGAGCAGAGCACTTATCTCTGGAAGCTAGTCAGCATGGCACGTGGGCAATAGGAATATTAATAACTCCTCTACAGCAAGATTTCTGGGGGCAGGATGGCTCACCCAAACCACAGCCTCCGTGGCCACTAGGTGCAGATGGGCAACTTCTGCATTGAGGAGTTCCTTCTGCAAAGGCAAACTGAGCTGCTGGGCTGGGTGGGGGTGCAGGAGGCACCCCAAAACCCATGGAAGAAGTACTTTGGGGATACTGCTTTACTGTTTGCCATAGGCAACAAGTCACTAAGTCAGTCCTAAGCATCGTACCAAGGCCAGTGGGCCATGTGAGCCTTGCCAATGTGCCTGTCTCAGTGAGCACCAAAGACCTGGCTGGCCATTGCAATGTCTGATATGGAGAGTATCAGTAGACAGGCCTTTTGGAGAGCTGCACAAGGAACGCATTCTATCTGGAGGGAATGGAAAAACAGACAGTGAAGATGGATATGATGTGTAATCACAAGTTCTCATCCATCCTGCAGCATGGCTATGAAGAACTGATGAGGGTCAAGTGGTAAGAGCAAAGTGGAAATTTCCTTTGCCCTGCAGAAGCCTTCCCAAGAAGTGTCAGAGTGGTGGGATAGCTCTGGAGTTTGTCTCAGGGCTGGCTTTGTGCAAGTGGCTCTGACTCACCAGGGCAATTCTGGACCAGGGGGTTTTCCAGGAGGCAGGGGCTGAAATCCCCAGGGATGTTGGTCTAGACAGGGTGATCTTCCCTTTGACCTCATTGAGGGCCTCAGCTTCCTCTTTATGCAAGTAACACCAGCTGCCAGGACAGGTTATTTTGAGCTACAGAACAGTTACGAAAGAGGAATATGCTGAGGCTTTGAGGAAAAAGATGCTCCTGTTGCAAGTATCCTTTTCAGACCACAATTGTGCCAGGACACTCATTGCTGCTGCTCACAGGAAACAATTTTTATTCCTGACTTCTGAAGAGACTCAAAACAGCCCGAGAATGGCTCTTTGCCTGACACTGGGCGAGAGCCGGCAGAACGATCTCCATTCCCCCCAGGATAATCAGAGGGAAATCCCAGTCATTAAGTCTTCTGTCAAGTGTTGACGTAAAAGGGATTGCAAATTAATCTTGCTTCCCATTCATCTCATCCCAGCAGAGATCCTGCTAGTAAAACCAGTCCTCCAACAGCCGCAGGGAAATCCCAGACCGTATCAGAATGCTCTCCTGCCCTTTCCTGCAACAAATATACCCTGATATTTCATGTGCATGTGTTACATCTTCCATTCCTCAAGAGCCGGTTTGTAGGAGAAGGCACAGGCAAGGTGTGAGTCCAAACACAAAAGGCTTACAAATATTCTGTGCTGTGGAGATGTGTGACTCTCTCTCTGCTTTCCCAGCAGCTGGTCCCTGGCTGCCTCACCTGCCTTTGGTGTCTCATAACTCTTCAGCAACAGCCAGCCTGGCCTCAGCAGGGCTGACCTGTGGCTTGTGGGGAAAGGACATGCTTTGTGGGTCATCCTGGCCTGTCCCATCCTTGCTGCTCTTTTCCACTTCTGTCTTCTCTGCTCTCTCAGAGGCTTTCTGCTACAAATAAACAAGCAATTTCAGTGAAATGAAGGAACCTGGTACCCTGGGCAGCCAGAAGATGAATGCCTCCTGTCTAGTGGCAGGAAGCACCAGGAGCTCTGCCTGCACATGGGGTCATTGTCATGGACAGCACAGGGCAGAACCTGCTGGGAACAGCATTGCAGGGCCATGAAGCTGCACTGAGTTGTGCATTGAGGAGTTTGCGGCTGGGGGAGTCACGCAGACCTTGGTACCAACCCAGGGAAGCTGGATTTTGCTGTACAGACCTTTGATTCCCAACACACTTTGTGAACTGCCTCACTGAATACACAACATCAGCCTCTCCAGGCTGGTGGAGTGCCACTCCAGGCACTCCATATCCCATGGAATTGGCATGGGCCAAAGGAGAAGAAGATAACAGAAGACACAGGGAAACACCAGGTGTTCTGCACTGTACGGTTAACATTTGGATTGCAGCAGGGCAATTCCTCAGAAATCAGTGAGATAACAGTCGTCAATGGATACTCAGCAAACAATGTCCCCAAGGATATGCAAGCAACTTCCAGGTGGCCTTGCCAGGCTGAGGGCAGGACTGAATGAGGAGGGACCTCACCTTGTGACACAGATATTCCTCCTCTCATCCAGCCACTTCATTCCTGTTGAGCTTTCACCTCCAAGAACTCATGGGGGAAATGAACAGACTCCATTTGTTCTGGGTGGTTTGGGGTTTGGTTTTTTCAAGCCCAGCATGAGGAACTGCTCCTGTGGCTGCCTCACTCACCTCTTGCCATGCTGCTATATATATCAGTGATTCCTGCCTCCAGGATCTGTCTGGGATCCGAGCCACCTCTCTAAAAGGAGAGGTATTCAGCACTGTCATGTGACAGAGGTGGAGCGAAAAGGTGTCAGAGGTCCAGGGGATGCAACATATATTGCCTTCACAAGTGGGCACATGTCCCTCAGGCCAGGAAAACAGTTTTAAACCTTTTGTCCTTTTTTTTTCTGGTTGTTTTTCCATAAATAAGGAAAAACGCAGCGATTTTCTCCAGGGCTCTAGTCATCTTTAGTGTTTGACATTATATTAACTTGCTCCCCTTCACAAGTCTTTAACCTGTCAGCTAAATGAGGGTGGAGAACATTAGCCGCAGAATTCAGGGTGGGACACCAAAGCACCCATACAGACACACAGACATCAGGGAAAGATGTGCCCAAAGTCACAGAGTGGAGCAATGCCACAGAATAACCACCACATTTACGGCTCCTCTCCTTTCCTCTATTCAGACTAGTAAACCAGGCAAAAAATACCAAAGCCAACACATCCAAAAGAGACCTGAAGTTAGACATCTTCATCTGTGTGTGCTTTGGACAATGACACTATGACTTTTACCTAGTAATCAGGAGCTTTGAGTAATTGAGATTTCTCATGTCAGCAGGGAAAGTCTCAGACCTAATTTACGTGTCTACACAGGAGTGTGACTGTTTTCCAGCTTCTCGTCTAGGCTTTTCTCCTGACTTTATTTTCCTGTTCATTTTTATTTTCTTAAAAGAGTCTGAGTCTCCACACTGTTTTCTGAGTCAGCTTTTCATCTCCTTTCAGTACTATACAGGCTGTGGCTCTACCAGGTTGCAAAGTCAGCAGACAAGGGGAGCTGGCCAGCTCTACAGGTCACCTCCCAGGGAACAGCAGCAGCTCTGGGTTCCAGCCCACAGAAGCAGGTTTGCTAGGAAGCTCTGGCAGAAGTATTCCTGTTCCAATACCCCTCTGCTCGGGAGGTTGGCCTCAGACACTATGAATCCAGAGCCTTGAGAGAAGCCCTGCTCTGCCCACGGTGGTGTCCATGCTGGAAAAGCGAGGGTCAGTGCAGCGCTGAAGCCCAGCTTGCGTGTCAGCGCTCAGCCTGCATTCCCAAAAGGCAGCGATGAAGCATGGAGCCGTCCCTGTGAGCCTTCGGCAGCCGTGCTCCCCCCTGCCGCCTCCTCTTCCACACATCTATCCCCTGCGGCCACACACCAGCCTTGCTGACAGATCTTACTTGAAAGCTCTGGCAGGCTGTGCCACTAATGGCAGAGCCCTGAGCCGGCTCCCTCCGTCTCCCTGGAGTCCCTGCGCAGACGTAGGTGCACGTCACGGCCTGCTCTAATTTTATCCGTGTTTGATGGAAGAGACGAACTGAGCAGCAGGGAGGCAGCTATTTTGGTTTTCTCTGTGGCGGTGGGTTATATAAAGCATCTTGCCATGACCCGCGTCGCTTGGGAGCTGCTTTGCTTTCAGCCGCCACAAACCAGAGGCTCGGACGCTCGCTGCCGGCAGCTCGCTGCCCTCCATGCGGCTGCGTGGGCCAGGTGTGCCGTGTGTGTGCCGTGTGTGTGCCGTGTGTGTGCCGTGTGTGTGCCGTGTGTGTGCGTGCGTACGGAGAGGGAGAGTGTCAACGAGATTCAGGGGCGACCATCAGTGGGGAGAGACTGGCTCTCCTCCTTGCCGTGCGGTGTGACATGCACTCAGGGGTTTCACCCATTCCAGCGCCAGCACATTATACGTGCTCCCCCAGCAGCACAGCGAGCACGGGCTCAAGCGGACAGCAGGCTGCCTGGGGTATGCAAGCTTTGGCCAGCCGCCGCAGAACACTGCCGCTCTCACCTCACCCGGGCAAGAGGAGCGGCTCCATTAGGTGGCAGCAGCAGCAGCCACAGCAGGGGGAGGGTGCTCTCCCGGTGGGACCTCTGCGGGTGTGCAGAAGGCCCACGGGGCCACAGAGGGGCTTAGCAGAACCAGGCAAGCACTGGCACTGGGTGCTGGGCAGCTTGCTGCCATTGGGTGCAGGAGATGTGGGGGACTATTGCCCTCGCTACCTGTGCTTCCTGATGGTCTGGGGTACCTCTGTCTGACGCTGGCCGAGCCGCTGTGACACCCGATGGGCCGCTCCCTGGGCTGACCTCCCGCACGTAAGGCACGACGTGGTAAGCAGCCGGTGGGGATCCTGTCCCGTGCTAGCTGACCGCAGCGCCCAGCCTCCGCGCAATGGCCATTTCCCAACTGCGGGGAGCGGAGGCATTACGCAGGGCTTCTCGCCTATGTGGGCTGTGGCTCCTCCACGCCTGGCCCTCTCGGGTGGTGTATTCGTCAGCGATGCTCCAGTGCTTCGTCCCAGGCTAGCGAGGCAGGGCAGCAAGCATCGGGCTTGCCGGCTTGGGAATTTTTGGCAAGAGGCGGCATGACCAGGACTCCGTTCTGTGTCTGACATAGGAAGAGTCTGCCAACATCTGGGCAAGGTGCTAGAGCCCACTGCCTGGAGGGAGTTCTGGGGAATGCCTCTTGCTTTTGTTTCTTGTACAAGCAAGCAAATTTAATAGCACAAGCTAAAGTAATTAGGACGTGTCACGAAGTCGATTGGCACCTCCCCGCTTCTCCAGTCTCTGGGTACTGCTTACCCTGTGCTCAGCACTGCTGCTGACTCATGTCAAAGCCGCCTTCTCCCTAATGACCAGGGGTCAGGCTAGGACCCAGCCTGCTCCGTGGCTCTCCTCGCTCCCACGCAGTTCCCGCTGGGCCTCCCGCCGTGGCACCGGCAGGACGCACCCACTTCCTAAAGAGTCACCTCCTGGGAACACCGCCGAGCCTCTGCGGTGGCCACGGCATCCGACTCCCTCCCCCTCCGGGCATGTGCCTGCCTGAATGCCCATACCTTCTGTCTGATCGCTCCCGAGGAGGCACTGCTGGGTGAGGGATAACCCGCAGGACAAGGGGGCTGTGGTCCATGTGCAACCACCACCCACCCACCCAATTTCCTACTGGCTGGGGTGGGAGAACTGCAGCCTTGGGGTGTTCCCAACAGGACCCATATCTGTCTTCCTCATGCATCCCCCATTGGCGCCAGGAGCCCCAGCCCCCTCAGCACACCACCGCATCCCCTTTGCTGGCACGATCCCCGGGGAAAGCGGCGGGCGCAAAAGGCATGCCGGAGGAGGGACGGGTGTGCGTGCAGGAGCGTGCATATGTGCACGTCAGGGAGAAGGAAGCGGGGTTGTGAGTGCTGGAGGCGTTGTGAGCGCCAGGCACAAGCTGACAGGCAAGAGCTGCCGCTCCCGTAGGAAGATAAACTGTTTCACAACAGTCACGATCGCAGTGAGTAGTTCACTCCAGAGTGCTCCTTCTTGCTAGGGAGGGAGAGGATAATCAGAGCCGAGAGGAGGAGTGTAGGATACGGGGGAGCTTCCCAAAGATTATGCGAGTGTAAGTGGAGGGAGAGTATTTGTGTGAAGAGTGCAGCAGCTCTGTAAGCCCCTACAGATGAGGTGCGGACACAGGAGAGGAGTAATGCTATTACACAGTAATGCAGTAACGCAGCCCCCTCCAGTACTGATGTGGAATGCTGCCCGGGGGCAGAGGTCACTAAACCTGCCAGAAGTGGCACCAGAGCAAACAAAAAATGCACAATGAAACTAAAATACTTCAGGGAGCAAAAATGTTATAGACTCAGAATATACTGGAATGGGAGAGCAGCCAACTATCCTCCTCTCAGTTCTGCAGAGAAGTGCAAATATATTCAAATATTGTGTGAAAGGACAAGCTTTCCTGCAGGAGCTCAGCTTCAGCTCTCCTTTCCTAGTGCAGCAATTCAGTAAAGACTTGTCCCAGGCTTGGATTCACAAAGACTACACTGATATCTGGAGCCCTGTTGGCTTGAGGTCGCCTCTGTGGCCATGCTTACACTTTTTTGGTGCTGAGGCTATTTGAGGTGGTCTAAGCAATATCAACTCTGCAGAGTTTGCTCAGATCCTCCCTGTTGTGCCAGCACAACACTATACACAACTGCCTGGCAAACCAGACCCAGGAGCTGTTCTGGCAGAGAAGCCATCATATTTTCTCTTTGTGGGGTTAGTCATCTTCCAGCACAGCTCATTGCAAGGCTCCTGAGCAGCACTGTGCACCCTGGCTGGGCTTGGAAGGTGCTGGCTGTGCCTCCCAGATTTGAATCAGCTGATATAGAAGGAGTTGGGCAGCTGCCAGCACCACACCCTCTGTCGTGCCAGCACAGGCGAGTGCCCATCCGCCCAGGTTGCAACTCTGCAGCAATGCAAGCCGAGCTGCCGTAGGCTGGCTTTTCCCACTCCTCCTGGCATGGGACCTAGCCTTCTCCTTGCACTGGTTGCTGACTCCTGACTCTGCTCTCAATCAGTTCACCATGATAAAATGGCAGAGACAGATTGACAAAAGACAGCAAAGGGTTTTCTCTTGGGGTAGCAGAAGAGGGCAACTCCTCACCCCACAGCTGAGAACTGGACCTGGCAAGGAGTGGGAATGGGGTCCCCCAGTGGGGAGGGTACCCCGGCAGTAGCTCAGCCCATGGCAAGCCTGAGAAGAAAGCAGCCTGATCTGACCTTCAACTTGCTGAAATAAAGTGTTCTGTTTCCATCCGTATCAGCTCTCTGAACTGGCTTGCCACATGCTACATGCTCCTACATCTAGTGCAAAGAAATGAAATATGTGACTTGAGCAGGAGGGGACTAGGAGCACCTCAGGGCTACATTGCCACCCCCCTCACATCTCAGGTCTCCAGCTGCTTGCTCTTGTCCCACAGCATCACTCAGCCAGGCCTATGTGACACAGGGCAGGACAGGTTTGGGATGGAGCAGAAGGGGCAGGGTTGGGCAGATGCACTTCTGGGTGTTGAACTCTGTCCTCTGCCCTGCTGCTCCTTCCCTGTCCTCTGCCCCACTGCTCCCTCCCTCCCTGCAGGTGAGGTCCTGTAGTAGACAGGGTGGCAACCCAGTGGCAGCCGTGGCTGGCAGGATAGGGCACTGAAGATGTCCAGTTGACTGAGACGAGGAATGAGCAAAGGAGGAGGACACTGGGCTAATTGATCTCTGTGGCTCCCTGCAGCTGTGAACGCCTGTGCCTGCAGTACTGTTGCCTGCACTCTGGGGTGGGATGGGCCCAGAGGGCTGACAGCCTGTTCTGGGATAAGGGGAGCAGCAGGAGTAACTGGAGTAATTAGTGACATTTTTCCTTTCTCATGTCAATGTGAAACATGGAGGAGAAGCCTCTTACCATGGGTACCAGCTGCCTGGATGCATCAGGAGCATCCCCCCCTGTGCGGGTGTCAGTAGCAGGCACTGCCCGGGGCAAGGGCTGTGGGAGGGTACACGTCCTGGTGGGACATCTCTCTGGCTGGCTTCATTCCCCCTGGCAGGTGACTTTGGACATGCTCTGCACTGCAGCCCCAAACCTCAGGCGTGATCCCTGCCTTTGACCACCTACCCACACTTTCCCACACGGCCAGCGGTCTCAGGGAGCAGGTGACCGGGTACCCGCGGAATGCGGGGAGCTGCCATGACCATGCGGAAAGCCTTTTCTCACGCCCGCTGATTACCTTCTCAAATACCGGCACTTCAGGCTTGCCCTTGAGAAGCAAACACTAATTTTAGCCGCACCCTTTCCTGCCCTGGGGCTGCAGGGCGAGGGTATCCTTAACGTACGCCGTGTTCCCCACGGAGGGGTGTGGGACAGGAACCAGTCCTCGTAAAATCGCCCGGATTGAACCTGCTGCCCTCAGCCTGCCAAACTAAACAGAGCTGATGTAAAGCAAACAGCAACGACAACAGCCTGGCTGCTGGCGAGGGTTGGGCAAGCAGCTGGTTTCCAGTTTGCTGGCCTCAGCAGATGGCGGCGGCGGGAACAGTCGCTAGGAGTTCCCACCCCGCAGGCACCCGACGCAACGGCCGAGGCCAGGGCCGGCCCCGAGGTTCCCTTCTCTCCTGTCTGCCAGCAGCGCCTGCGCAACCCCCGGAGCAAAGACAGCTTTTGGGATTTCAGGGAGCCACCCAGCCGGCCCTGGCACGGGGCAACCTGGGATGCCGGTGGATGGGTCCCTCTGCCAGCCGCTCTCTTCGTCGGGTGTTTCACCTAGAAGGGCTCTGGCCGACACACATTGTAGGAGAGGAAGCTGATATCAGAGGGAAAGACTCCCGAAGGAACACCCAAAGGCTGGCAGCCGGGGACGAAACGGTGCACCAGGAGCAGGGTTCTCTGGAGCAGCCCCTGCTGCCCTGGACGCAGGGAGGAGCATTCGGTCTGTCTGGCCTCTGCTGGACACCCCCGCTGCTGGTGACAAGAGCACGGATGGCACTGGGTGGTCTGCTGAGCAGTTTTGGCGGAGCAGGCTTTTCAGAGGATGCTGCTGGGAAAAGATGCTGAGGGATCAGGCCACTCTTCAAGAGATGGACCAGAAAACACTGCAACATCTGTGGTTCACTTCTTAGGTTCTTTCCACTTGTTTCAAGGCTAGATTTCTCAGGTTTGTTGGACATGCACTTCACATCCACACTCCACTCAGCAACCTGGATGATGGGCACAGCAGACCTATGGCACATGTGCTGGGGGTGCTCAGCCGGTACCTGCAGCAGGGCAAGAGCTCATGCACACTTCTCTCAGAGTAGTGCCTGCATAGTGGCCTCTGTGGCCCTCCCCTCCATCCATCCATCCATCCATCCATCCATCCATCCATCCATCCATCCATCCATCCATCCATCCATCCATCCATCCATCCATCCATCCATCCATCCATCCATCCATCCATTTGACCGTCCCAGCCCCGGGCTTGTCCTGCAGCTGGGCTGTTCGCACTGCCGGCCAGGCTCCTCAGTGCAGCGGGCTGTACCGCTGACCCCAGTTAAAAATCAACCCTCCTTCTCAGCGGCATTATTTTTAACCCTGAGCCCATCTCCCTGCTCATGTTCCCAGCCCGCGCCCTCCCGGCACACGGCGGAGGGGCGCCCAACAGCCACAANATTATTTTTCACCCTGAGCCCATCCCCCTGCTCATGTTCCCAGCCCGCGCCCCCCCGGCACACGGCGGAGGGGCGCCCAACAGCCACAAGCCGCCCATGGGGCTGCCGGCTGGAGGGACCTCTGCTAACCCACACCGCGGCCTTCTGCCCGTGAGGAATCCTGGGCTGCGGGGCTCCCCGGGCCGGGGCAGGCCAAGGTGCCCTGCCGGCAGCCGCGTGGGCAGGACGCCGGCGGGGGGGTCGGGGCCGCCGCAGGCCCCGCCCGCCCTCGGCTGCCGCCTCCCAAACAAACAACAGCCGCTCCCGCTGCCGTGGCNCGCGCCGAGTGCGGCGCGCCCGGTGTCCGCGCCTGGGGCCCGGGCGCGGCAGCCCTGGGGAGCGGCCGGGCCGGGGCCGCGTCTCTGATGGCCCCGGGCCTGAGGGGCCCAGCGGGGACAGAAAGGACTGTCAGGGCTTAAACCCAGCTGGAAATCAAGCACCACGCAGCCGCTCGCTCAACTCCCCTCTCTCCCCACCACCCCGGTGAAATGGGGAGGAGGTAAAACTTGGGGAGGTAAAACTTGTAGGTTGAGATAAGAACAGTATAATACCTGAAAACAAAGTTAAATACAATAATAATGGCAAGTAATAGTAATAGTAATGATAGTAAAAGGGAAAGGAGATAAAACCAAACAAGCGATGCACAATATGATTGCTCACCACCCACTGGCCGATGCCAGACCCCAGCACGTCGCAGTTATTTGTGTCTCTCTGGGGTTGCCAGGTTGACAGCACAGATTTTTACAATATTTTACTGCTTTTTCTGGATTCTGCACTTGTCTGGGGGTAAGGTGCAAACACACTGAAGGTGTCCACTGCCCTACGTACTTACTCATACAATCCCACACACACTACCTGCCACTCTGAACCTGCAGGCTATCAGGGTGGGGAGATCTGGAAGCCTGGCTGGGATGTTGGCATCAGCAAGCACCCCAAAACTCCAGTGTGCAGTGCAAGTGGGTCTGGCAGCCTGGAGGGGTCCTGCACAGCTGTGCTGCACAGCAGGAGGGAGACAGTGGGCCCTGAGAGGGTGGTGTGTGCTGGGTGGGGCCAAGTGCCTGGGGCCAAGTGCCTGGTGCCCCAATTCAGCTGCATGAGCCCAAACTCAACGGCTCCACACTCCAGTTCCTCACCAGCACTAGGCCATTCTCTCCAGGCTGTCTCCAGCTCCCTGGGAGATGCTGGGCTTGCCTGGGGAAGGCAGGAGGGAACGCCTGTTTAGAGGAACCAGGGGTGGGGAGCCCTCCAGGCCACCTTACTGAGGCTCTGTGCTGAAGCACAGGGCGCCTTTCTTTCCAGGCGCCCACATCCGCACTGGCACTCAGTGCCCAGGGAGGCCAGCACCATCAAGTGATATCTCACATGGGTGAGAGGAGCCAGTTTTGCAGCCCACTGAGCTCTACAGGGATCCTAAAGCAAACAGTGACAGAGCAAGTTAACCTGACCCCACTGGCTTGGCAGTTGTACCCCTGGCAGCCAGGCTCCTGGGAGGAGAGTACAGAGGACATGTCCTTCATGTGCAATCACCAAACTGGACTGCCGTACCTCTTCTGTGAAAGGTCCTTGAGTTTCCAGGCCTAGACTCTCTGACGCATTTATTGTCTAGAGGTTTAACATATGATCTTGACAGGGAAGAAAAGGGACAATGTCTTCAGAGGCTGGTATGGGCCTGGAGGATGGCAAGAGCTTTTCTCGACTTGAGAAGAGCTGTGAGCTGGTAGCAGTGAGCAAGAGAGACTCTCCTCCAGACCCTGTTCACTGTGCAGAGGTGGACCACAGCATACAGATGATCTGTAAATGTCCTACTCCCAGGTCTCTCTGCACAAGCATATGCTTAACTCTGGTTGTGCAGATACTTACGAATGAGTTAACACAAAAGATGTTTCCTCTTCCAGCAGCTACCCCCAGCCAAACCAAATTGCTTGGCAGATCTGGATGCATGGGGAGGATCAAAGCCTCGGGGCTGGGCTGGCAGTGCTCCGCACTGTTTACGTGTTTACATATTCATGGCACTGTTAACCCCAGACAATTTAATAATATTGAATTTTGTATTTGTTACATTTCTTAAATACCATCTAAGGAACCTCAGCTTCCTGGGGTATTCCCAATGTTTGTTCCTAGGGCAGAGAAGGCCAACTCACCCTGTAGCCATGCCTTATTATTTACTCCTTCTCTACTGCTGGGGTCTCTATTCCTGCAGTGGCAGCATCTTTGCACTGAACTGCCTGCTCCCTTTGGCTCTGCTTTGAGTGCAGCCTGACTGTCCAGCCAGAGACACGGCTCAGTCGGAGAAGGGTCAAACACCCTGCTTTCAAGTCTTGTCATTTTCTTTCAGCAGCAGCAACTGAATGTGACTTGCCCGTGGGCCGGGGCGGGCTGAGTCTCTGTGAGTCCCTGCGACAGCCCCATCACTACGAGAGTCGAGGACTCAAAAAGGGAGACTTTACCTTTGTTCATGACTGTCCTCCAGGGCAGCCAGCCCGCCTGGCATGCTGGTGTCTGACACTGAATGGCACAGGAGAAAGGTGATCTGGGGATTACCTCCAGTGAAGCAGGGTTGTTTCTCCAGGCAGTGACAAAGGCTCAAGGGGACTCAGGACAAACAAAAGATCACGAAGCTGAGGATAGTCTGGGAGGAAGGACAGTCTGAGCCTTTCTTTTCCCAGAGCACTCTCCAGTCACAACAATTAGAAGGTTTCTTTCTGTCCTGAGCTAAACAATCTTCAACATCCTGTCCCTTCACTTCAGCTGCTTTGTTCTTCATCTGCAACAAAATCTCCTTAGCTAAGCACAGTGGCATTTTCCTCCTTCTTCTCAGCACTTCCTCCTTTGCTACCTTTAGCCCATTTTACTCAAGAGGCACTGTGCCAACAGAGGAGCAGGACCCCTTTACCCAACCCCTGTCTCCTTACCCAGCCCCACAGGAAAGAGGTAGCTTGGCAATGTGACCATCCAGCTCCCACCTCCAGAAAGCTCTTGGACACAACAGGAAGCCCAAGCTTTCTCTTGATTGTATGGGGTTTTATTGCAGGCATCTCGTGGGGTTCCATCAAGGAAATCACAGCTGTGCTCGCCTTGTTTGGATCTTGTCTGATAATCAGAAAAGTCCTGCATCAGCCTGTCACTGGGTTTGAACATGCTGCCTCTCACTGAGCACATTTTCCTCTCCTCTCCTCCCAGCCCGTCAGTGCCCTGGGACTATAACTGCGAGCACGCACAATGCCCTGGGATGGGCCCATGGTGTTGGAGCTGGCGGAGAGATAAGAGGCCAGCTTGGCCATGGTGTTACAGCTTAGTCGCACCACCATGGCACACATGGCACATCGGTGGCAGCAGCAGCAGGAGTTTTGGAGTTTTGTCTGGGGAACTTTGTGCTTGAATAGCTCCGGGTTATGAACCCTGGCTCATGGGGCAATGGCTGCCAGCCTGGCCCTGGAGCAATGGGGTTCGATGGGCAAAGCTCTTTCACACCTGCTGGCTGAGAGCGGTGCATGGGTTTCTCAGTGTGTGGAGCAAGGTCCAGCCATGCCTGGTGAGTTAGTATCCACCATGGTGCAGGCAAAAAGTTGTGAGAATAAGTGGGATGGCTTGACAGCGTCATCTGCAGTAATTGGCGGCCCATGGCACTCAGCTGTTTGACCACGAGATGCCGGGATGTCTCTGCTCAGGGTGTTTATTCTTTAGGATGTCCCTGTCACACACCCAGCTGCTGTGATTATTAATTACTATTTATACTTTGCTTTGAGTATGCTCTGTATTTCTAAGACCAGCAGAGGTAGGAACCCTGCCCTCCTGGAGGCGCCCAGGCTAGGTGGGAGGATGACAGCTGCAGTGTGTCTTGGGGGGAGTTCAGGCCACTCAGATAACATACTAAGGGCCCTTCCTCCGCTCTTTGCTCCCCAGACATATCAACAGAGGGGGCAGGCTCCCAGCACTGTTTTTTCAGCCCCCTTTCCTGCTTTTCCATCCTGTTTTCTTCTGAGGCCTGCAGCCTCTGCCTGGCTCCACAAGCCTCTGTGGGGCCAAGTGGATGGAAGGGATCCCTTGTGCCGTGCTGGGAGTGAATGCAGTGGGGGACACCAGGAACAGTGGGTGTGCAGGTGTGTGCAGGGAGAATTTCACTAATGCCCCTGGAGCCTGCCCATAAAGTCTGTACCAGAACAGGTGCTCAGGTTGTTGTGTGGATCCTCTGATAGTATGGGCAGGATGCTTGGCCAGGCAGTGATGAATTTTCAGTGCAGGGGAGCTATTTCTTGGTGTCCACAGCAATGCTCCCTGCATACCAGCTCTGCTGCTGAACTCTGGCTGTCCAGTCTCCTTCCCAATGAACCCAACAGTCCCTGGTTAGCTGGAGACAGATGTCCATCATGTTGTGTGCCTAGAGAGGGAACATGGAACCATGCTACAGTCAGTGCTGCTGACAGAGAGTGGGTTGGGACGGTCATGAGACTACCAAAGGGCTATGTTGCTGGCATGAACTTTCCTCTGGTGCATGGTCAAATTTAGGCACAGCCATCTCTTGCCCTCGAAGTGGGTTTTGGCTGTGCAGTTGCACTGACCCATACACCTCAAGTGCTTTTCTGCTGTGGTTTTCCAAGGCCAGCCTCAGTTGCAAGCTCAGATGAAGGAGGGGGTGTGAAAGTAGGGCCAAGTTCTTGTGCTGCACTCTGAGACTTAGGAGCTCACTGTTCTGTTGTAAGCCTCAGAGCTGCAAGCTTTCCCATCTCCCTGCTTGGTAGGAGAAAAAGTAGAGGCCAGGCAGGTGGAGGGGTTCTGTTGGTATGCAGGACAAGATCCTCACTGTATGGATGCTGTTCTTCTGCCCTGCCAGCACTATTGTGATGCCCAAGAAGTGCAGTGGGCATGGCCTCTTCTGTCTGGCCAGGTATCTGGGAAGAACCATGTCCCTGCTGGTGATAGTCAGCAGCCACCTCCTCCTCACCAGCACCGGACCCAGAGGTGCAGTGGGCTTGTCTGAAACAGGGGAAAGGTCCCTAGAGGGGTGTGTCTCTGCAGATGAGGCCCAGCCAAGCACCACCAGAGCCTGGCAAAACCCTGCTGGCCCTGGCTGTGCAGGTTTAATAATGTTGTTGTGTTCACTGAACTCATGGTCCATTCCATAGATCACACTAATTTGTGAAGGTCTAATGCCTCTTCCTGTTCTCAGCTGGTGAGAGAGGTGAGGAGCCTCCATCAGCCTGGCATGCTGGTGAGGGCAACCCTGTCACCCAGGCAGGAGGGTTCACACTCTGGCTCTGTTTTGTCCCTGCGGTACTGCCTGCTTCCTTTTTTTGTTCTCACACATACTGCGGTAAAACGTGTGCACCCCGTGTTTGGAGCAAACAACAAACCCACGTCATGTGTTTTTGCTTTCTCTGTTTCATTGCCTCCACGTGTTAGAAATGTGCGGCATCCGTGCACTTTCCGTTTGGTACAAATGGATCATGCTTGGTCTCCAGTAGAGATGGCAACAAATGGTTTGCATGGGCACTACAAAAATATTGTGGGCTTTGGTGAAGTGGATTACCCCCCTGATTTCCAGACACTTCTTTTGGGGAAGGTAGTTTGGCTAGAGGAACCCTGGGGCAGTTTGTAGACAGCAGGGCTAAGCAGCGTTTTTCTGAAATGTGCCTGGCAAATGTCTGAGACTGGAAATTGTGTCGGAGGCTCTTGCCCATGCTGGGCACCAGTGTGTCAACCTAGGCCCTGCTGGGGATGTGGCTGGGGATGTGGCTGCGGAGGTTTGGCCCGTTGCTCACCGCTGGCAGGGATGGCAGGGTCGTGACTTGGCTAATTTGCGGGCACATCCCTCCTCTGGGCAATGCTGAGGGCCTCTTCACCTGCAGCCTGGGGCTGCCGAAGAGACCATGCTTGCCGCACAATTTCAGTAGGTGGCATGAGGGGAAAGCTGGCCGGGGCAAAGAACCCTTGGCAGCACAGGAACCTGGGGTGACTGATGCCTGCCCCGAGATGGACTAGCCCACGGACCAGCACTGAGCTGATGAGAGCAGCACTGGACCCCGCAGGTCCTTTCCCAGGGAGCGGTACGGGCCGTGAGCTGCGGTAGTCCTTGGCTGTCCCCTCTGCTCTGACGGGCAGTTCAGAAATAGCAGCTGGCCCAGTTCTCCCGCCCCCGTGGCCCAGATCTCTAAGAACGGAGGTTGCTCGCGCAGCAACAGCAACAGCAGCAGCATCAAGCGCTGCATTTAGCCCATGAGCTCAAACAGAGGGAGAGGCTGCCAGCAGGATCCCAGCCTGGCTGGGTGACGCTCCTGCCTGGAGACTGCGCTGCAGGCTCTGTTTGTTGCTGTAAACACGCTCCCTGCTGCAGCTTCCCTGTTACTATCTATAGCCGCGATCTCTTGGCTCCCGTGCAAGGCGAGTCTGCGGTCTGGCTCCCACCTTAGCCTGACCTGAGCCAGGGCTGCCTGACATCCCCGTCGTGGGTGGGTGTCTCCGGGCTTCGCTGCAACAAGGATCAAAACAAAACCCAAACTGGAGGAAAGGACGAGCCTCGCCCCCCTCTCTCCTCTTCGGTGGTTTCCCGGTGGCCTCTTGCCCATGCTCTTGGCGGATATCCCAGCCCCCCCGAGCACTGCTCCTAAGCTCTCCCAACCTTCCCGGAGGGCTGCGGCCCCTCAGGCTTCCCTGGCAAGGCTTCCCACCGCCCTGTGCTATTACCCTCACTCTCGGCAATTACAAACATACATAATAGACAAGTCAGTAGTGACACATGAGGGTAACGCGCTCCTGGCTGCAAGGAGGGGTGTAGGTTGAGCTTTCCGTGCGTGGGGCCCGCCGAGTACCTGTGCCCAGCTACGGGCAGACCCCGCTCAGTGCTGGCTAGGGGGCTTGACTTGCAGCGCAAAACGCACCCCTGCCCGGCCGGGCCCCTTCTTCGCCGCCTTCCTTGGAGCACCTTGCTCCGCGGCAAGGCTGTGCGGGGCCCCGCTGAGGGGTGGTGTCACTTGCGGCGGGACGGCGCCCCCGGGGAGGGGGTCACCTGCTGCGGGACGGCAGCCCTAAGGGCAGTGTCAGTGCCCCAGAGCCGTCGGAGGTCTCGCCAGGCGAGGGGGGGAGGGGCTGTCGCGTCCCGAACCGTCCCGTCCCGTCCCATCCTGTCCCGTGCGCCGCCCGCCCGCCGCACTTGGCTGCAGCCTGGAGCGCTTCCCGTCAGTCACGCCCCCTCGCACAGGATGTATCCCATATAAGGATATCTGCGTCAGTGGGTTCCCGAGCCCGGCCGTACCACTCCTCGCGGGGGGGAAGCCCCATCGCTGCTCCCTCCTGCTCTGTTCTGGGGCCCCCGCCACCCCTGCGGCCGCCCCCCGCCCCATGCTGTGGGTCTCTGCCGCGGGGGGCGGTGGCAGACGGCGCGCGAGGCGGCCCCGGGAAGGTGCGGGGCGGGCGCGGGGCGGGAGGGCCCCCCCGTGGGCGCTGGTGGCGCGTCCCCGGTGACGTCGGCGGGAGGGTATAAAACGGAGGCGCGGCGCGGTACTCCAGCAGCCTGGGCAGCCTCGGCGGTGGAGCGGAGAGACGCGCGGCGCGGACCGGGCACAGGGACGCACGCAGCCGACCCCTCCTAGCTTCATCCCCAAGGACGCTTCGCCACCGTCGCATCACCTCTCACCTCCGGCTTGCGCGCACCGAGCCGACATGATGTACCAGGGCTTCGCCGGAGAGTACGAGGCGCCGTCCTCCCGCTGCAGCAGCGCTTCCCCGGCCGGGGACAGCCTCACCTATTACCCCTCCCCGGCGGACTCATTCTCGAGCATGGGCTCGCCTGTCAACCCGCAGGTGAGTCGCCGAGCGTGCTGGCTGCGCTCTTGCCCGGGGCAGGAGCACTCAGGAGGGGACGGGATGGGAGCGGATGGCGCGGGGCTGGCGGTGTCCGCGGAGGAGGTCAAGTCGGGAACTGGCATGGGGCGCGGCCCCGGTGCCGAGGCGGAGTGGTCGGGGGGTGCCGTGGCCCGGGCCGCGCTCTGCGGCGGGTGTGTAAAGCGGCTTCATTGATAAAACGCGAGTTCATTGAGGAGACTCCGGAGCAGCGTCTGCGTCAGCGCGGACGTCAGAGATATTTATAACAGGCCGCTCTCGTGTGGAGCCGGCGCTGGCAGCGCGGCGCCGCGGCCCCGGGGACGGCGGGGAGCGGCCCGGGCGCTCCGCTGACAGCAGCCCCCCTTCCTTTGACCTACAGGACTTCTGCACCGACCTGGCCGCCTCCAGTGCCAGCTTCGTGCCTACGGTGACGGCCATCTCCACCAGCCCCGACCTACAGTGGCTGGTGCAGCCCACTCTCATCTCTTCGGTGGCCCCCTCCCAGAGCCGCGGGCACCCCTACGGCGTCTCGGCGCCCGCACCCACCACCTACTCCCGCCCCGCAGTGCTGAAGGCGCCGGGCGGCCGCGGGCAGAGCATTGGCCGCCGGGGCAAAGTCGAACAGGTGAGTGCGGATTGGAGTTGTTTGGGGCAGGGGGGGGATTGGGGGGACGCGCGGTCGGCGGGTTGCCCTGGCCGGGGGGGCACCGGGCTGGCAGCGGGACTGAGCGGCCTCTCTCTACCCGCAGCTGTCCCCGGAGGAGGAGGAAAAGAGAAGGATCCGTCGGGAACGGAACAAGATGGCAGCGGCCAAGTGCCGCAACCGGCGGCGGGAGCTCACCGACACGCTGCAGGCGGTAAGTGCTGCCCGGGCGGTGGCGGGGGAAGATGGGAATACCCGGGGCGGGGGTGGCAGGAGGAACGGGACTCCAGCTGGGAGTGATGCCGGCCCTGGCTGACAGTCTGCTCTCTCTGCAGGAGACCGACCAGCTGGAGGAGGAGAAGTCCGCGCTGCAGGCGGAGATTGCTAACCTGCTGAAGGAGAAGGAGAAGCTGGAGTTTATCCTGGCGGCCCACCGGCCCGCCTGCAAGATGCCCGAGGAGTTGTGCTTCTCCGAGGAGCTGGCAGCTGCCAGCGCTGCTACCGCGCTGGACCTGGGCACCCCCAGCCCCCCCATGACCGAGGAGGCTGCCTTTGCTCTGCCGCTGATGCCTGAAGCGCCGCCGGCCGTGCCGCCCAAGGAGACCAGCAGCAGCGGGCTGGAGCTTAAGGCTGAGCCCTTCGACGAGCTGCTCTTCTCCACGGGGCCGCGGGAGGCCTCCCGCTCTGTGCCCGACATGGACCTGCCTGGGGCCTCCTCCTTCTACCCGTCGGACTGGGAGTCGCTGACTGCCGGGACCAGCGGTGAGCTGGAGCCCCTCTGCACCCCTGTGGTGACCTGCACCCCGTGTCCCAGCACCTACACCTCTACCTTCGTCTTCACCTACCCCGAGGCAGACGCCTTCCCCAGCTGCGCTGCCGCGCACCGGAAGGGCAGCAGCAGCAATGAGCCCTCGTCTGACTCCCTCAGCTCCCCCACCCTCCTGGCCTTGTGAAGGGCTCCAGCATTGACTGACCTGCTGGGCCCCCTCCCCTGCCCATGCACCCCCACGGACTTGCAGCTGTGCCCCATGGGGCTCCCCAGGCCTGGGGAGGGCCCTGCCACCACCACCCCCTGTCTGGCCTGGTGCCCCGGGGCCTGGCAGAGCATCACGCACCAAGGTCTCTTACCTCTTCCAGAGATGTAGCAAATCGCATGGAGTTTGTCTTGTCCCCAGTGGCCCATCCATGAGAGCTGGTAGTCTGTAGCATGTCCCACATGGCTGGGTAGGTGACTCCCTCCCCTCCTTAGTATCACTAGCATTAACTAATTAATCTCTTGGTTTTAAATGATTGGAATTTAACCTGGTGCTGGGTATCTCCAACTCGTATCTAGTGCAGCTGATTAACAATAACTACTGTGTTCCTGGCAATATCGTGTTCTGATGACTTAGCAATGACCCATCTTACGTGGGGGGAAAGAGACTCTATTTTATTTTCTAGTAGGTAGATAAATAGCTATATCCATGTACTGTAGTTCTACATTGATGTTCATTGTAACTTTACTGATCATGCATTGTTGAGGTGGTCTGAATGTTCTGACATAAGTTTTCCATGAAAACGTTTTTATTGTGTTTTTAATTTATTTATTAAGACGGATTCTCAGATATTTATATTTTTATTTTATTTTTTTCTACCTTGAGGTCTTTTTTGACATGTGGAAAGTGAATTTGGATGAAACTTAAGCATTGTTTGCTTATTATTGTTCAGAGACATTGTCAATAAAAGCATTTAAGTTGACTGCTGGAGCTGTCCTTGTGTTACCTTTTGCACTTGCTTCCCTGCGACCTCAAAGGGGTTCCCCAGCCTCTTATTTCAGCTGGGCTTTATAAACTGCAGACAACTGCAATCTGCCTGAGGCTTAGGGTGCATCAGGGTGGGAATACTATTTAGGCCATCCCTGTCCTTGTCCTGGTGTTAGGGCTGGCTGTGGTTACACCCATCCTTGGTAGGCAGCAGGGTAACTCCTTACGGCCTTCCCCAGATGATCTGTCTGGGTCTGGTCCCCTTCTGTGTCTCTGTGTGTCACCTGCTGTGGCCTTTCACCAACTAGCTAGAGGTCTTGCTGGAAAGGTGGTGAAAAGGCAGGTGAATTTGTGCCTCCGAATCAGGAAGGCCACCTCTAGGCTGGGGCCCACATGATCATTTCCACATGATCAGCCCAACTTCCTTCTCCCTGGTGAGAAGTGGGTGTGCACCCTGGCTCTGGGTACCCCTGGATATGGTCTGGTTCCTCTAGGAGTAGCTATGGCTTATCTCCTTTGGGACACGAGGAGGGGAGAAAGCCCAAATTGAGGAGTGCACAAGCCTGAGTGGTATAAGGCAAACCACTGGCCCTTCAGTTTCTATTAAAGCTAGCCCAGTCCTCGAATGAATGAGTTATGGCAAATGGTACACACATTCTAGGAATGTGCTGCCTCCTTGGGGTCTCTATAAATGCGGTCTCTCCTGCTGAGTTAGTTTAAAGGGGCTGCTACCCTCTATCACGCCTGCTGCTTGTCCCATGAAATGTGCTCTGCTGGCAGGACAGCAGCTGGGCCAGGTTACCCCTGCAGGCAGAGCAGTAGTCTGCTCCCCTCCTTATGGCTACACATGCAGAGTCCCCTGAGAGAGTAGCAAGGCTGCCCTGAAAGCCTCCAGCCCTGTCGCTCCAATTTGAGAACTCCTTTCGCAAGGTGAAAGCAAAGATGCCATCTGTGCTGGCATGTGTGTCCAGCTGAAGGCCATCTTGACACCATGCTCTCAGGGAATCTCTGTAGGCTGGCATTCAGGGTCGGGTTTCCGTGATTCCACATTTCCTGCTCACTGCAGCAGGCTCTACTTTTTTCACCCCTTCCCTAATCAGAACACACACAGGATCTACCTCATCTCAGTAATGAGTATTACAGCTCCATGACTTGTTCAACAAGGCCTGCCCTGTGCAAAAGCAAATATTACAAGGGCAGTTTCCCGTCTTTCAACATTAATCTGTAGGCAGAGCTGACAAGTGATGAAGAGTAATTCCACTTGCAACTGAGAAGCAGCTACTTTCACGTTGCCACTTGAGTTTACAAGGGCAACACCCAGGTGCAACAAATGCATAGTAGCACTGAACCATGAAGCAGTCATATAGGTGGTAGGTGATGCTACAAGACAGTCAGGCTTATGTGTCAGGTAACCCTGTGAAGTCAGTATATCTGGAATCACAATGCGTGGTCTTGCTGAAAGACCATCGAGTTCAGAGCTGAAGAATTCAGGTCTCCAGGAGCCCACGCATGCTGCTGAAATCACCAGACATTCAGCAGAGGCAGAAAGGAACAGGGGTCCGCGAAGTTCAAAAATACCATACAGTTCCCTCAAAGTAGGTGGAGGGATCCTGGCTGCATCATCTCTCATGATCACTGCACAGGCGAAAGCAAAATCTAGAGCTATATTCAGAGAGACACCAGTCCTGCAGCCTAACTATGCTTCTCTTTTTAACAACAGTGATAGCAAGTCCCACATCTAAGTGTCAGCTTTTGCATTTGTTCCACAAAGATGTCATCTTCAGGGGTGGCACTACATGAGACACGTTATGTCTTACTCCAGACTCCAGCCTCCTTGCCTTCCGCCACAAACAACCCAGAATTCAGGATGTGCTACGTAAAATTTATGGTGTGTTATGAATGTGACTTATCTGCTTCCTAGCATTTGAGCATTACCTGGTGAAGTTGCACTTCAAACAGTGGGAATTTTGCCACTATCTTCAACTGAGGAATAATGCAGCAATCTCTGTCTGCAATGGGTTATAAGCATGTGCTTCACTTACAAGCCGTATCTGATACATCACAGAGATACCGGCACAGACCTTTGTGAAACACAACAATGGAACGAGATAAGACACGTAGGTAACGCTCGTGTTATTTCTGACGCCTCCTGCGCTCCTGATACCTCTGAGAGCAGTAGTGTAATTAATTCTTAGAAATGCAACTGCAACACAACGCAAGGCACAGTGGGATTGTTGTTACGAATTACAGAAAGTAGAGCTGTAAAACAACGTGAAGATCCTTAAACGCGTTTATGGTAGAATAAAGAAGGGCTGCCAGCACAGCAGTACCTCCTGCCCGGGTACAGGAGGGTGTTGCGGATCCAGGGCTGCCTCGATGCTGACAGCAGCCGCAGTCCCGACACGCTCCTGTGCACACCACGCCCCC
>VZRV01007969.1:48648-86506 GCA_013398115.1 Falcunculus frontatus | reverse complement strand
CCCGGCCCGGCCCCGCCCCGCCCCGCCGCGCCTGCGCGCGCCCGTGTTTACTGTTTGGTTGCCGGGGCGCCGCGCGCGGGCGCGCCGGGGACGTGCCGTGACGTCCCTCTCCCCGCGGGGACGCCGCGAGCCAGCGCCGTGACGCGAGCGCTTCCGGCCGTGCCCATATATGGCAAGGCGGCGGCGGGCGCGTGCGGCGGGAAGGATCCGGAAGGCTGGGCGGGACGGGCACCGGGAGGGGCGGCCGTGTTCCCTGGGAACGCCGCTCCCTGCCTCGCCCCAGCCTGGCTCCTCGCGTGTGGTGTCACCGGTGGGCTGACAAGGCAGCCGGGTCTCCGTTCCCCCTCCTGCGGCGCTCTCGTTCCCTTTGCGGGGTGAGGTGTCAGGAGAAGGAATGGGGATTTCGCGCAGCTGAGTGTTGAGTCCCAGGCGAGCTCACACGTAACGGTTTGTAGCTCTCGCTGTCCCTAATTAGGCTTCCGTGGCATCACCCCTCCACCTGGAAATCTCCATAGTCAGCTCTGAGCTGGAAGAATTGATCCGTGATGGTGGAAAATCACAGGTGATACAATTTGGCTTAACATAAAAAAACCCAAACCAAAACAAAAACCACCCCAACCCCCCATAGTAAACAACTGACTTTTATCTCCATTAGGTAGAAGAAAATAATTACCATTTTTTTTAACTGCAGTTGCAGCACAAGAGCTGCCCTATGAACGTGGCTGCAGTGTTCCGGGTGATCAGGCACCTGCATCCGTAACCGCTTGCTCTGCCAGTTCTCGTGCCATTTGTCTTTTTGTTACTTTTTGTTACTATTTTGTTACATAAATCTGACTGTACTGCTTTCTGTCAAAATAGAACAGGAAGCCTGCCAAAAAAGTTATCAGAGCCAGTGGACAGTCAAAAATAAATGTATTATTCAGAGGAGATAAGGTTCTGGAGAAAAATTAAATCAGTATTTTGCTCTGTGCTCACTGTAGAGGAACTTAAGAATATTCCTGTGCTTATACTTTATTTTGTGAAAGATTTCTCGGGGATATGTTTCAAGCTGAAGGCCTGTAGAAAAGGTAGTGAAACAAATGGCTAAAAAGAAAGTGTTGAACAAATGGACTGCATTATGTTCATCCAAGAGTTCTAAGAGAAATCAAGACTTAAATAACTGAGCTGCTTACTAATGGTTTTTGGGTCACATTGCATTTAGAAGGGCTTTGATAACAGAGAATGGGAAGATAATATGCCAATTTGAAAAAAAAGAAACAGCCTGAAAAGTTCTGGAGAGCTGTTGAGCAATGAACCTGTTCTCTGTACCAGCCAAGTTAGTGAAAACTTTAAAGAGGTGAACTAGTGGATGCAGGGAGAAAGTGGTACCATGACAGCTGGCAGAGCCTTTCTTATGAGAAGTCTTGGCCTCACACATTGTTTGGAGTCCTGTGAGGAGTCAGCAAAGTGTGTGGACAAGAGACATTCAGCTGATATTTTCTACCTGGGTTTCTAAAAAGCATTCAACAAAATCTATGAGCAAAAGCTTCTGAAGAAACTGTGGAATAAGAGACGTTTTCATGTGGATAGGTGACCCTGCATTAAAGATAGGTCTCCATAAGACGGAGCAAAAATATTTCTCAGTAGAATGAGTCAATATGCAAAGTTCCACAAGGATCTGAATTGGAGCCTGTGGACTGAGAGCAAAGGTAGTAAAATATCACAATACAGAGTGAGTGGGTGGTACAATTTGATGTACATACATGTAAAGTGTTTTAAATCGGAGGTAAACAATCCATTTCAATCATACAGAAACAGCCTAGAAGCTGATTTATCACTTGGGAACAAGATCTTGGCATAATAATCTGTGAAAACCTCTGTTCAAGGCTTGGTAAATGAGCAAATCGAGTGTTAAGAGGTAAGGAATAAGAGCAAGAGAATAAAAGCAGAGAGTGTCATTATGGCACAAATAAATCCATGGTGTGCCAGTACTTTGAATGTTGTGTACAGTTCTGATCTTTAGAAGGACATAGAGCACTATAAGAGGTTCAGAGAAGTAGATAAATGTTAGGAGGTGTGGGACAGCTTCTAGGTCAGAAGCAAGTGAGGACTCTTCAGCTTCACAGACCCAAGTGAAGGGAGGTTTCTTTCAGTGTAAGAATGACATACAACAAACAAAACTTGATGAAACATGGAATAAAACCAAACCTGACAAGGTTGCTCATTCCATGTTGTAAGTACTTGTAGAAAACCTTTTTGCCTGATTTTGTGGATACTACAAGGAGTTTTTTTGAGATGAAAAGTCCAGAAAATGAAAACAAGTAAATGCTAGTGAGGACTATTAAATACACAAATATTTCCTTTGGCTGTGCAAATCCCAATTTTGAAATTTCTGGGGCCTTAGGGAACACTGTGGTGAGGCAGCACTACAGTACACTGACTTTGTCCTTACTATGTTCTTCAAGTGGTTGCTGCCACGTAGTGTCAGAAGACTGTGGCTGATAAAAAAGAGGGGCAAAAGCTGTGCTTGATTTAATCAAATACAACTATTTCTATGTGGGTTTGTAGGGATTTAGCTGAACTTTCTCTCTTTCCTGTGCTTCCATATTGTAATGGTGTTTGAAATTTGTTTAAATGACCAGAAGATGTGATCTCATATGTCCGTGTACCTTATCTGTTCAGATCTTTTGCTGATAAGGCTGTTCTTTGGTGCTGCTTCCGGTAGCCTTTCCAGGCAGAGGTAGGCTGGTGACCCAGTGAGGTGCTGAAGTGAAACCAACACCACCCATTCTTCTCATTGGGAAACAGCGGATGTTCACAAGGGACCTGGATATTATATCAACAGGATATCGTGGGAAAACAAAAGAAGGCCGTAACTAGCATGTGGACAATGTATCATTATTATTTCCAATTAAGGAGCTCTTGTTCTTTGGTGTGGTGTCCTGTCCCCTGCCACCCCCCTGGCATCTTTAGTCTGCACAACAACAGATTTTCAGCTCTTCTTCACTGATTATATTTGAGCTCTGTTTTTATACAAATGTTTTGTAACTTGGTCTGCTGGCTATGGACAACCAGCTGCAACATTAAAGGAGCAATTTTAATTCTGATTGCATCGCATCTTCCACTTGGTAAGGATTGAGTGATTTTTAAATAGCCCATCTTGAATCTTCTCACGCTAGGGAAGAGAAAGCAACTCATAATACAATATTTATCTGGTTTTGTTTGCCAAATTAAATATTTCTCCTGAATAGGTAACAGTATTGCAAAGGCCATAAGGTAGCAGTGTTAGTCTTAAGGCATATCATCTGAAAGGTGCACGGAATTCAGATATTGCAAGGGTATTTGGGTTTTTAAGTAAAACATTATTTTGACACTGCTTTGAAGTATATCATGTACTTCAGCATGAGAGTGATGAAATTCCTGCTATGAAGCATTTGAACTCTAATTGTGGGAAAAATAACAGTTGCCAGGTAGAGAAGGACAAGCTCTATTATAGCATTTAGGCATGTGCCATGGCAATTGAATTAAAATAGTAACGTAACCTAATGATGATGTGTCACTAACCTCGAGGACACCAGGGAAGATAAACCAAAGTAATTTGCTGTCATTACATAAGAACTGAGTACAAAGCCAAGAATGGGGTTTCAGCACCAATAAGGATTTCACTCCAAGAATTTCAAAGAATTCAGTTCTTCAAAGCTTAACTATTCATGGGACTCTCAGATCCTCTCATCCTCTTCCGCCTGCCTTTCCCCCCCGCCTTTGTGGTTTGTTGCTGCTATTTGTCAGTAATTTCCAGGTGCCACAAGCTTGGGTTCCTTGGCTATGCCTGTGCTGCTAAATCAAAGAGGGTAGGAATCAAGCTTGGGCATTTGAGTCCTGCTTTTCCTCTGTGCCCTACTACACAGCAAGAATTCTGGTTTCTGAAACAGTCTTGGCATGTGTCAATCAGCAACCCCCAAGATAATGGTTGGGTGTAGTTCAGAGGGTAGCATGTGTCCAATGAGCAGTGAGCAAGACTCTGTGAGACTGGACCTCTTCCACTCTACTGGGTGATCCAGCAATATCCCAGCAGGTTTCACACTGTCAAACACACCTCTGTGCTTTGGCATATGACAAGTCCTTTAGCTTAATGTTGTAAATCATCCCTCTGGGCTACAGCACAAGCTTTCTTTTATTAAAATCTGCCTGTTTGAAATAACAGTCCTGAAATAATGCTTATTTAAGACCACGTGTAGTTCAGAGGTGACCACTGGCCAGGTGCTGTGTAGTGTGGATGTGGTGAGTGACTGCCCAGCCCTTCCACCACAGAACAGTTCCTGGCCCAGCTTCACTTGGCATTGTAGATGCTGCCTGTGTCAGGCTATAAACAAGCTCTGGCAGGTTAGAGGATTTACCTTGCTGTAAGGGTTGTGTAACATGTTCAGTGCTCCAAAAGGAATCCCAATGACTGCAATGTTTGATAAATTATCTCCAAATCATCCTAAATATGGGGAGGGATTTAAAGGAAAATTAACAGATGTTTTTCACTGAGTGGCAGATACGTAGCTGTAATTGGTGGCAAACATGGTGAAATAACACACAAGGAAACATGTTGTTCTACCGGGTTGCTTATTTTCAAGATCTTTGTTTCTGTCTGGGAGCCAAGTCAAGGGGCATGGCAAGCGGATGGGATGGTTTCCACACCTTAAGAACCACAGAATAATAGTCACATGAGCTACATACCCCTCATCCCTCAGAAGGGATGATCCTGATTAGGAACATTTATTTGAGAAGTTTTATCCATACTCTACATACCATTAGGTTCCAAGGGCAAGCGATTCGCTGGATCTTAGTCTGAACCCATTTAGTCAAGACCTAATGAAATTCCTTTTGTTGTTGCTTTAGTCCTTATTGCAGAAAGGCACTACAGGAATGCAAGACTTGCTCATTACACCAGAATAGTATTAACATGTCTTCTTCATAAACCTATCATATAGTCATATCTCTTTAACATAAGTCAAGATTTACCAAGAAAGCTTTATCACTTCAGAATTGAGGGGGTTTTTTCCATATCTTTTAGAACCTATAATTTGAGAAGGATTTTACTGTGCAAGTATTTTCATGCCAAAAATAAATGCAACTTATTTGCTTATTCGTTATAGATTAGGTAAGGATGTTTCTGGAACCAATAAGAGGGTTCTGGAATGGTGATACTTCTGTGTTTGCGATAAAAGTGACAGCCTATTCCATCTGCTGGATGTATGGAATAGAGTGTAACTCCATGCAGTCAAACTGAGCAAAATCTCTTTTTTCTAAATCACTTTATGACCGAAGTCGGCAATATTTTTCCACTCTGTGCCACTTTGTCTGATGATACAACTTGCTGTTATATCATCAGACACTGACTGTGGCTGAAGGCCTAGACTGTTGGGTGCATGTGAGAATGATTATCATAGCTAACTTAAGGCACGTGTAGTAGCACAGGGAATGACCTCACAGCTTCCAATCTTGTAATAAATATAGCTTAATTACTGGATATTGCATGACAGCTTGTGCCCTGCAGGTGATCAGGCACAGAATGTGGTAAAGACCAGCTCTGACTCTTAAGCAAAGGTTTGTATTTCCTTTTAAGATACACTATGCACTGAAATAATCATCTCTGTGTATGAGAATGAAGTATTTATTTTGTAATGATTTCCACCTGAGGATCTTGGAGGTCCTTCTGGGCACTAATTACTGAAGTGTTCTGTTCTAGTCTGCAGCTTACCATGAACCATTCAAAGCAGCATCTGAGCACTTTCCCATTAACCTCAAAAGTGACTAATACGTAAATATGTGGTTTGTTCCCCTCTCCTCTCCCCAGTGGATTTTGTGTTGCAGTGTGTTTGTGCTACAGGTGTAAGCAGCATAGCTTGCAGTCTGAATGGGCAGGTACTGAAGGGTCCTTAGGGAGCTCATTCTCCAAATTTTGGAAAATTATGTCCCTTGCAAAGGCCAATATTACATTATTGCAGAGAAGTACAATTTCAGGATATCTTAAGTCAATCTTCATGTGTGGTCCTGCTATCTTGTCTGCTCTCATCCATGTCATTCTGTTTTATTCTTGGCTTCTACACAGTTACTTGTATGACCTCTCAATTAAATGGTTCAGGAAGTTAACACTGGCACAACAAATGTATTTATGTGGGAGACTTAAGCTGCTCTGAATCCCCAACCAAAGTTACTGCAGAACCAGTCAAGTGCTGTAGCTGATGTAACTGTACAAACTCCAGTGGAACAGCATATCCAGGACCTAAGTGATTTGCCTAAGTTCAGTTTGGAGTGTTCACTCTTCAGAGCATGCACTAAAATCCTTATGTTTTACCATGAAAGTGGTCAAACACTGGAGCATGTTGCCTGGAGAGGCTGTAGAACCTTCAGCCTTGGAAGTAATCAAAACTTGACTTGCTGAGGCCCTGAGCCACCTGCTCTAACTGACCCTGCTTTGAGCAAGGATGGGAAGGGTGGCCTTCAGAGACCCCTTCCAACTTTGGCTGATGCACTGAGTGTATGAATGGCAGGATCGATTGGGTCACGGAGAGCCGAGTAATGCCCTGGTGGTGTGTGAAAGCAGCTGAGTGGTAACACACAGGGTTTCTGGCAAGGAACTACTCCAGATGTACGAAATGTCTCTATGTATATGTATGAGCATCTCTAAGATCTGGATGACATGCTCTGACAGATCTAACTAGCAGTTTAAAATATTACCTTTGCTGTCTGTAGGGTTGGTAGCTCTCCTGGGTGACAGCCTGTGCTGTACCCTTGCCCATGCCCAGAGCTATTAGCTAACCAGGTGACTGAGGAAGGAGGCTTGTGCAGAGCTCCCTGATGCCCAGTGACAAGGACTGATGTTTCCATTCTTCTTCTGCCTCCTGTGGAACCGGTGTGTTAACCCAGGACAAGAGAGCAGGATGGAGAGACTTAGATGGGCATGCCTGCCACCCCAGTCATAGTCATCCACCTGAGTTAGACCCCTGAGGCAGCACTTCTAAGCTCAGCCACCTCTAAACCCAGATTTTTGGGGTCCCAAGACATCCATTTGCTGGGGTTTCTTTTTGCCATGTCTGATTTTCCATAGGTGTCATTTGTGGATAAAGTTCTATAGTTTAAATCAACATGCTATAATTTATACTGGAACTGACAGCAGCATGCAAATGTCTCTGTGGCATTGGTGCTCATTTGCACTATCCTGAGCTGTAGCAAAGCTGACCAGTAAAATGGCCCATGTCTCCTGGGTTTTGGCAGGTCCGTTGTCAGTGGAAGAGTCTTGATGCTACTTGGGATTTCATAATCCCAGTGCCTGGAGTAATGTGGTTATGTAAGAATTTAAATTTTGGTTTTTGTTAAGCATGTGTTTATATCTCGAGATCAAGGAGAAGTTGGGCAATACGAACCCTGTAGCCCCAGACGCTTGAAGCAACAAGCAACGTCCAACGCTGACAGCAGCAATATCGGGAAGATCTCCGGAGTTCTGGGGATCAGGCTCGTGGGCTGGCACCCGTGGGTGCAGCCAGCTGGGCAGCCCCCTCCGCCCGACCCCCGGCTGTAGAAAACGCCCCCGGTCTCTCCGTCCCGTGGCCAGGTCCCCGCGAGAGTCGCCACCCGCGCTCCCCGCCGCCTGCTCGGCTCTCGCGTCCCCGCGGCAGCTGCCCGCCGGCGCTCCCGGCCGTGCCCCGTGCCCGGGGGACGCATCCCACAATGCCCATTCTTGGCCGGTGGCTGGCCGGGGCCCTTTCCCGCTTCCCTGGGCTGGGCATTCAGAACTTCAGCCCTGGGCGGTCCCGGCATGTGTCTGCAGCCTTGCAGGAATGCTGCTGGTCTGGTGGGTAAGTCTTCATTCCTCGCCTTTCACTGCTCCCTGCTGGTCTCGGGGAAGCTGAGCACTGGGGGAGAAAAGCAGAAGCGACTAGTCCCAATTGAGGAGCATTGAATCAGGGTGCTCTGACCCCAGCGGTCATTACTCCAGCCACCGGCTGAAAGCAGGTCCAACACGAGTGCGTTGCTCAATGTGTTGTCCAGTTGGATGTTAGATATCCCTGGGAATGGAGGTTCTACAACATTTCTGGGCAACTTGATCCAGTGTTTGATCAGTCTTACGGTAAGCAATCAGGGTCCTGGGGACATGTTCTGAAGAGTTGGTATTTCCTTGCTGCTTTCCCAAACTTTTTGCAATGCCAAACACTTTTTCAATGAAGTGGCTCCTCAGCCAGGTGGCACCCAGTACTGTTTTACAGAGTTATTCTCTCCCAGGTGAGGGATTTTGCGTTTGATTATTTTTTCATGAAATTGTTATCAGCCATTCCTCCAGCCTATTTGGATTCCTCCAAGTGGTAGCACTGCTCTCTAAGCATGTCAGACACCATCCCTGATTTGGTGTTGTGCATTAATTTGCTGTCTGTAAGCTTTGTCACACCATTCCAGGATGTTATTAAGGGCATCACAGAGTACTGACCCTTAAGAGATGCTACTAGAGTCCACTGGTTGTCACTTGGGCTTTGTGCTGCTGACTGACTTTGAGTGTGGTGATCCAGACAGTTTCCAACCCACCTCATTATTCACGAGGCAAATATCTACCTATCTCACTAATTTGTCTCTAAGCTTAGTTGTTAGGGTAGGTGGCATTGAGAGCTTAACTAAAGTCAATTAGTGGATCAATCAGAACCAAAGAGCTGATACTCCATCCCCAGTGCAGCAGTCTGCTTTGCCAGGACCCTCTAGTCCTCTCCACAAAACCTCTTTCCTAGTCACTCACCTGATCCCATCTCCCATCTGCACTGACACTGCTCTCAGGCTGCCCTCCTTCCTCTCACCAATCTGCTTTCCCATGACTGCTGAGCCTCACAAGGGTGCTTCCTGGGGCAGGACCAAGTAGGCAAGTAGACTTTTCGTGGAATGGACAGGTTGTTGATACATGGCCAGACTTGCTCTGAGAGTCCTTTGCCTTGCTGTGTATCTGCTGTGCAGTCTGATAACTGAAATACCTTTTGATGAAATCTTGTTCTTAATCCTCTTGAATATGTACATGTGCTGATATTGAGTCTAATTTATCTAATGAAGCTTTGGATAGAGTGTTCCTGTAAACACCATACAGACCAGGGGCCTGGCAACCTCTTATCAGATTTTGCCCTAGGAAATAGTAAAAAGTCAGAGAGACTGTAAAGTGGGATCTGGCACATGTGACAAGTGCTGAAGACTAAAGCACATCGCACAAGGGGCTTGGACTACCACAGGCTGTGCTAGTCAGGGGAAGAGCCTTGCTTTTGTTTATTTTACTGGTTTTTGACTCTTTGAGCTGTGTTCTGCAGGAAGGACTTAGAGGAGATCACAGGTCAAGCCTATCTTGGGCCAGTGAGAGAGCCCCAAACTGAACAGTTGACAGAGACTAGATCCTGGAAGGGGTGTCTTGCTGTAATTACTGTGCTGGATCTTCCGGTGGCACTGAGGTTGACAGGAGGCTGTTGAGCTTCTTGGATTCAAATACTGTGTTTCAAGTCTAAGTTGAGGGTCATTTCTAAAGGAAGTAAAAACGTAGGAAAATACATCCCAGGTGAAAGGTACCTCAAAACTTTCTGCACTGCTATTAAATTACTTACATCCTTGCAAAATGGATATCAAGACAAAAGCTATGTCAACATATGGCACATTACATTTTTTTCTGATCTTTTGAGCCCAGGACAGAAATCCCTGTGTGGTGAGAAGGGAAGTTGGGATTAAGACTTGGATAAGAGTTTAGGTGAAGTATACAGTAGAGCAGCAGCACTGCAACCAGATCTCAAAAGTAAGCTTGTCTTCACTTCTTGCACCGTGGAGGAGGAGAGACAAGTTAGAAGACTTCTGAACTCAGCACTGACCTGTTGCTGCTGCTATCTCCGATGGCCACAACTTTTACATGGTTGAAGAGTGGGCAGGGGACAGATGCTGAGGGCAATTTGGAAGTGGCTGTGGACAGCTGAGGAGGTGTTCCAGACATGCCAGGTGCAGCATTGGAAGAGTAGCTTCCTGAACCTGTGAAGGTCTGTCCAAACACAACTGACAACAATGTCATAGGTACAATGGTGCTTTGTTGGGTCTGCAGTTTCTAAGGCAGTTCCAGAAACAGTCGTGCTTCTAGTTATTTTTCTTTTCTTGCTCTCGTCTAGGAAGCATCTACAAGTTTAAGCTAATCCGATCTCTTGATTTCCCTCGTACCTAACGATCTGCTATGGCCAGCTGCTCACCATGCCAAATCAGAGAACTAACCCTGAGTAGTTTGAGATACAATCCCTTTGTTGCACTTGTTTGGGTTGATTGGCCATTTGTGTCCTGTCGCCAGAGAGGCCCATGGAGGTCTCTCTTCAGAAACACCATAACCACTTTCATTATTTTATTTTCTCACTGAGGACCATCTTTCTTTACCCCTACCTGCTGACATTCCGCATGTTGATGGCAGAGCAGTGTGAGCTCTGGTCATTGCAGCCAGACAACCACTGCAGTGGTTGCAGCCGTGCAATAGAAATTGCCACTGTTATGCTTGTAGTGGTGGGTAATTACCTGGCTTGGAAAGGAAACTGTTAGCACTTACTCAGCTATGGAGTCCCACCTGTCTTACAAACGCCGCTCTGTTCTCAAGTCATTCAAAATAAAAATGGAGGCATCATGAAATATACAGGCAGCAACAAATGATGCCTCTTGTTTTGCTGATGCTGGGAGTGGGGGCATTTTGCTGTGCTGAGTTTCATTGTGAGGGTAACAGTCCTTGAGAAATTATCTTCCTCTCCTGATGAATATCAGGCATATTCCTGACCTTCCCTTTGGGAACCCTGTCATTGGAGTTACCGAGCTATGTGTGCAGAATTACCTCAGTGACCCCGAAGGAGCTAGCTTTGCTGAGCAGGTTTAATAGCTGCAGTACCTGAGAAGCCTCCTCTGTTTGCTGAGCCTGACACGAAGGTCCTTCTGCTCCTGCTAATGGCCTTTGCCCAAATCCCTCAGTACATGAGCAAGCTCCTATCAGAGCTGGAGAGGCTGGGTGAGTCCAGCCAGGTGTTTGGCTAATGCTTTACAAGGACCAAGCTTTTCCTTTGCTTCCCTCTATCCCCCAAACCTGCTGACAGGCAAGATATTAAAATAAAGACTGTGTGGCCCCTATTGATTCTACCCAAGGCTTTTCTTTTTTTTTCCTGTGGAAGCCTGACACGCAAAGTCTTGCACTGTGCCTTTCAGATCAGGCTCTGGATCAAGTCTTGCAAAGATTGTGTGCAGCTGCAAGATTGCTGGAGGGGTTTCTATCCTCACATCAGATGAAGCTGGGGCAAAAAAAAAGCCAAACCAAAACAAGGGTAAATCACAGACCCAGCAACTTTCTTGGCATCTCTGAGATTGTGGCTCCTCCTGCCCCTCCAGCCTTCAGAAATGTACTCGGCAGAGCTGCCCGCATAGAAAAACAAATGCTTCCCAAACCAAAACAGAGTTGGGTGTTGGTAGTGAATAGGCCAACTCTGTGTGCTGGCGTCATCTCTGCCCGCTGCCAGCACGTTGTCATAGGAACAGCTGGATTATTTTACAATCCAGCTGTGGAGCCAATTCTCCAAAGGAGTAGCCTGAAGGGAGGAGAGAAGGGCAGGCAGAAGGCAGCACTGCTGTATTTTCTGGTAACTGGAGGGAGGAAGATTATTAATGGAGAGAGGGAGGGAAGGATTACCAGTGAGTGCCATGTATCATAGCCTGAAACCGCAACTAGTCGTTTCCAGACAACTAACTGCTGTTAGCTGCATCTGGGAATTACAGGCTGCCCTGTGGGAGAAGGGTGGTGAAGAAAATGGCAAATCTTTTGGTGTTGAAGCTGATAATGTGTCTCACAGCATGCTGTCCTGCAGAGACCATGACTTGCCAGCTGTGGGGAGTGCTGTGCACCTGTACAGGTTCCCACCACCCCAGAAATTTGTAGCTGATCAATTAATGGGTTTTAGCTTACCACAAAAACGATTCATCACTGTTTCCCTTGCCCTCTTTGCAAATTTTGTTGCCCTGTTTCCTTTCTGGAATCTCCTTGGATCCTATTTTGAGGCTGCAGAGCACTGAGGGCATTGTAGGTGCCTAAGTAGAGGTTTAGTCTTTGTGCTGGTGAAGGCTGTCATACCAAAGTGAACAGACTTGGTCCGATGGCAGGATGTTTGCTCTTCAAGTGAACTCCAGGCCTTGTGGTTTAGCAAATCACACTGGTTTGGGGTTTGATCAGTACCCACAATGAAGATTTGATGAGAAAATCCAGGAACCTGCAGCGGCTGGAAGTACAAAGCCCTTTGCTCTGATACAGCTGGGGCTGCTGCTCTTCTGGAAGGGGAATCCAGGCAGAAGGAATTTGCCTGCCTGCAGAGTGCTCCTGGCCCAGGGAGAAGTGAGAGGAGGCAGGGAGGCTTGGCTGGAGGCTGTGGCGTTAACAGGTCACTGCCGTGCCGTGTCCAGGATACACTCGTGGCGCCTGGAATGAGGCGCTCCCCCATCCCGTTGTATCCCGTTCCAGCGTTGGAAGTGGCGCGGCGGCGGCCCGGGACGTGGTGCCGAGAGCGGCGGGGGCTGCGGTGGCGCTGNCCCGCGCTCCCGCCGCTCCCGGTGCGCGGCCGGGCTGGCTCGGCCCGCGGCAGCCCGGGGACACCGGCGTGGGCTGGGCTGCTGCGAGCGGCCCTGGGGCTGCAGCTGCTGGGCACGGCCGGGGCACGGCCTGCGGGCACCGGCAGGGACAGAGACAGCCGCCCCGGCCGCTGCGCTCCCACAGCCCGGGGAAGCACGGGGTGGGCAGCTGCTTGTCAGCTCCGCCAGCGTGTTCTGCAGCCTGGCTTGGCTCGACAGGCGTTCTCCTCCCGTCAGTCACAGGGAGGGATGGCCAAGCAAGAGCTGACCATGGGTTGATTGCCAGGACGGGTGAATTACCCTTGCTTTCCCCTTGCCAAACCATCTGGCTGCTCTGATAGGCCTGACTGGCTCTGGAGACCCCTTCCCTCAGTTCACAGATGATGCCAGGTTGAATGTTGATCTGCGGGAGCTTAGGAAGGCGCTGCAAGGGGGATTTGAACAGGCTGGATTGATAGGCTGAGGCCGGTGGTATGGGGTTCAACAAGGTCAGGTGCCAGGTCCTGCACTTGGGTCAGAACAACCCCATGCAGTGCTACAGGCCTGGGGAAGAGCAGCTGGAAAGCTGCCCAGCAGAAAAGGGCCTGAGTGTGCTGGTCAACAGCAGCTGAACATGAGCCAGTGTGTGCCCAGGTGGTCAAGAAGGCCAGTGGCATCCTGGTTTGTGTCAGAAATAGCGAGATCAGCAGGCCCAGGGAAGGGCTTGTCTCCCTGTACTTGGCACTGGTAAGTCCACACCTCAAGTCCTCTGTCCAGTTTTGGGCCCCTCACAACATGAAAGACATTGAGGTGCTCGAACGTGTCCAGAGAAAGGCAACAGAGCTGCTGAAGGGTCTGGAGCACAAGTCTTGTGAGGAACACCTGAGGGAGCTGGGGTTGTTTAGCCTGGAGAAAAGGAGGCTCAAGGGAGACCTTTTTGTTTTCTACAGCTACTAGAAAGGAGGTCATAGTGAGCTGGGGGTCAGTCTCCTCTCCCAAGTAACAAGTGACAGGACAAGAGGAAACAACCTCAAGTTGCACCATGGGAGATTTAGATTGGGTATTAGGAAAATTTCTTCACTGAAAAGGTTGTCAAGCATTGGAACAAGCTGCTTAGGGAAATGTTAGAGTCACCATCCCTTGAGGTATTTATAAGACATGTAGATGTGGGTTTTAGAGATACAGTTTAGTGGTGGACTTGGCAGTGCTGGGTTTATAGCTGGACTCGATGATCTTAAGGGTCTTTTCCAGACTAAACAATTCTGGTTCTCGCATACAGTTTTTGCCAGAGCTGGAAGGGCAGGTCCAATTTTATTCCTTGATATTAAAGGGATGAGTGTGTGAAAGATAAGAGTCACAGAATGCCAGTGAGCTTAGAAGACTCTCATGTAGTGATTTTGCCCTTTGTCAGAGCTCAGGAAAGATACTGAACCTTTGTCCATACCTCACTTGGCACTTTTGTTTATGTCATGTATGGGTTGCTGCTGTATGGGCAGACTAGGGTCTAGGAGAGATTTGAAAGGGCAATACCTGTCCTGTATCTTATTGGTTCTTAACATTTTAATTAAATACAAGTCAGATTTGCAAAGAAATATTTTAGGCACTGTGGTACCTTCTTCCATCCCTCCTTTCTCCATTCTTCTGCCTCCTCCCAGTGGTCTCTGTTGACCCTGACAGTGAAGACTTGCAGTCCCCTTTAGGGGCACAGTTGGTAGGACCTTGAGTACTCACATCCAGCCAAGTTTTCAGCATGTGTGCTTCTTTACCAACACATCTCCAAACCTGTGAGAGAAGCTCCAGTGAGAACTGGCAGATTAAATTATTTTCAGGATTTGGACTTACTAGTGAAGACACCTGTTTGAAGAAAAGTGCTTCTGGACTTTTTTAGTAGTGCAATTCTGGACCTGGCCCCTGTTCTAAAGGAGTTATTTGCAGATGAAAATAGTGGTGGAGAAGAGGTCAGGGTTTGGCTCATAAAATATACAAAGAAAATGCTTTGCGTGGTATCTAAACTGCCACTCCAGTTAAGTGCCACTCCACATTTTTGAGGAGACAGAGAGATTCCTCTTTTCTCATTTTATTTTTGGTCTCTACTGCTTTGGGGACATGTTTAAGGAGGCAAACTGCAAGCAGTGACTAATGAGGTGCCTCAGATATCTTTCCATAAGACAGCCACCAGTGTGGAAAATACTGCACTTCTTCTGAGGGGAATTTTGTCTCTTGTTTTCTGCTATACGGAACCCACTTTCTTGTTCTTCTTTATTTTAGGCTGCAGCAGAGAAGGAAGATTTAGGGGGTTTTAGGCAAGTCAGAAGGACCTTTTTTTTCTAGAGCTTCAGCAGCTTGTCATCACTGCGATGCTGAGGCAGACTTTCTTTCCAAGTTACCCCCAGTCTCAGCTGTTACATATTTACCTGGCCTCATCTCCCATGCAGCCTGTCACCCTGGCACTGTGCTATCACTTGGGAAGACTTACCAGCTGTGTGTTGCTGTTGTGGATAATCTGTTGAGCCGAGTAATTTGGCCAGAGCAGTGGCACAGGTCAGCGCGGTGCAGCAATAGCAGTGGCAGCCCCGAGCCTGCTGATAGGCACACAGGCTGCTGTTTCCAGTGCCTGGATCAGCTCTTGTGGTGTCTGCAATGAGAGCAGCAATTGCTGCTCCTTAAGTTTTGCATGGATGCAATGTAGGATCTCTGGTTGCTTGTGATATAGCTATATGGAGCTTTTATTTTTTAAAAGGTTGGTGTTGATAGGTAACAGGACTGTCCATCAGTAGAAATTACTGAAGATGAGACATGGAAGCTGGAGGAGAATATGGGAAGGAAGCAGAGAGAAGAAATTAAACTTGATACCGGGTAATTGTGGGAGGGAAGAGGAGGTGGGACATTGGCTTTTATGGGAAGTTATTAGTGTGTGTCCAGGGAGGAGTAGGTGGCTGAGAATTGTCCTATGGAATTACTTGATCCATGTTGGCACTTTGAGAGTCCCATGTGGTGGCTGGAACCCAGCTCTGCTCTAGGAGTTCCCCAGCAATTATAGGTCCCTAGTAAGGTGAACTGAGACCTTTAAAGTGAAGCAATGTTCAGCACCCAGGCTGCTGTACCACTGCTCCTGCCAGTGGTGCTGATGTCAGTGTGGGAAACATGCAGCAGTTAGAGCACACTGCTGCCCAGCTCCTTCTGTTTTTCAGATTCTTTCTCTTCTTAAACGGTCCTTTGTGATGCACTCATGGCCAGTGATGGATCTTGTGCTTAATGCTGCATCCCCAGAAAATAAGCGGTTCAGCACTGGACCAGTGCTGAGCTGCACTCTCAGGCAGACTTGCCCTTGCAAAAATGAGCTTCAGGCACTCCAGTGCACTGTTTGACTAGGGGTTTCCCAGACTCCTGGGTTTGAGACTCTCTTGTAAGGAGTCCAAATGTTTTTTTGGAAAAGGGTCATTAACAGACAGTTCTGCAGAGGCCCTGAATGTGTTTGTCGTCTTGAACTGCAAACATAGATAGGTGTGATGTTGCTGGGTCTTGGCATCTGGTACCCTTCCAAGCATCAAGTATACCACTGACCTTCGAGTAGTAAAGCATTAAAAAATAATCATGTGTCATGTCAGAGTTGATTCCTCTTTCTCTGACTCCAAGAGTTTTTCTGCTTGCAAGATTTTCAGTTTCCTAAGCTAGACTTCAGGCTTTTGGTTTTGAGTTTTCGTTTTTTTTGTAAGGAAACATGATCAGGTCAGTTTTGACCCTCTAGTGTAGTCTTAAGCTAGTAGCAAACTTAATGGAATTACTTGATGATAAAAAATAAGTGATCAAGTGAAGACTTTTTCCAGAAAAATCAAACATGCCTTTGCTCATCATGCTTACAATCTTGGTATTGCAGTCATGAAATCCTGTAAAGGAGAAAGGCTTAAAAATATGGACAAATATGAAATTAATTAGCTTGGTGTCATTGTCCAAGCTGAATGAAGTGCTGAAAGAAAATAAACATTCACAGTGAAACACAGCATGGATCTAAACAAATTCTTTTAGCTTTAGTAATAATCTGTAGGGCTTCCTTACTAAACTAATGACTGGAGAATTTTTTATTTTAAAGCTGGGTTTGTACTCTGACACCCTCACCTCTGAAGCTGTGCAGTTCGGGATGGACCTGCTCTCGCCACAGAGGTCCAGCCAGACTCTCTCTCCTGTCAAGGTGTTTCTTTTTGCAGGCAATCATGGTAGCTACATGTGTCTACTAAGCATGCAGCTGCACACATAGTTTTTGATATGGGCTCCTGCCTTTTAAAGATCAGACCATGAATGATTATGGTTTTTAAATTTGCTTTGGAACTAGTATGATCCCTGAGTGTGCCTTCATTTCCAAAAGTTGCTTGTCAATGGATTTGTCTTTAGATAAAGAAATTTCTATATTCTGGCCTGAGTGGAACTTGTCAGCTGCAGGAAGGATTGTAGCTGCAGTTATGTGTGCTGTGAAATTCCCAAGATTCCCATCACCACCCTCATTTAAACATCCCCCAGCCCTGCTATAAACAAGTGAGAGACACTCACCCTGCACCCTGGCTGTGGGCCAGGAATATTGGAGCTCTGGCTGGAGACAGAAGGGGAGAACAGAAAATAGTGTCAGCTTGTGAATCATCTCAGTGAGGATCAACACCCACCATTAGCAAAACCAGACAAACCTGGGGCTGCTGCTAAATAAGCAGTTTATTTCTTGTCCAGGTTACAATGTGCAAGTGATCTGGAAAGGCAGCAAAGCACCACTGGCAGGCAGCTGCCTGTGCTTCATGTGCAAAGGGCACCTTCTTGGCCTGTCCTGTTGCAGCAAGATACCTGTAGGGCTGTGGATGTAGTGTATGAGGCTCTTGGCTGGTTTTGGATGGTTTCCTAAGGTGACAAAGTTTATGTAATCATGCTGTGAACCATGGGGCCCTTCTGGCAGCTTTTGAACATGTGGAACAGTTTCAACCAAATTTGAGAAAAGAGCAGAAATTCCAAAGATTGTTACATTTCTACAGGTTTTGTGAGGTTCTACAGGTGGACAGAAGAATCAGGCCCGGTTCAGTGCCATGCCATGGAAAAGACATGCAGTGCAGCTGTTTTGGACCCTGGTCTGGCAGCTGTGTCCAGGGATGTACGGGCACCCTGTATATGCAGTGGGTGTGTGTTGGTATCAGAGCCAGCACACACGTGCATCAGAACTAGTCAGAACAGGGGATGGGAGAGGTGGGAGGAGGAAGCCAGCATTAATGCTGTGGGGGGGAGGTATACAAAGGCAGGGGACACCAATGTGGAAATTGGCTCACCAGCTGTTTTCTTCTGTTCCAAGATCCTTATCTAGACCAGCTTGAGTTTCTTAATTCTGGAAAGAAATCTTGACAGTCTGTGCTCATGAGTGAAGATTTAGATACACCTCTCTGTAGCTTCATGAGCTTGAGTATAAGACTCACTTGGTTGGCTGCATTTTCTAAGCTCCACTTTAATCAGGCTTGAAGCTTGAAAGCAGTGCCTCCATCCTGAGGGACTTTGCAGGGATTTACGTGCAACCCATCAGCTCTTGGCAGGTTTTCAAGGTAGCATGGCTTCTTTGTGTGGGAAGTCTTCACTGCCTGGTCTATATATGCTGTCCTCTTGCATCAGGTTTATGGGTCAACAAAGAGTAGGGGGGTGCTACATAGCACCTGAAGTTTCCCTTGGGTACTGCTTATACAGAAACTTCATGGCCCCACAGCCTTATGTTTGTTTGCCCTTTTTTTTTTTTTTTTCTTTTTTCTTTTTTTTGGACATAAACAGCCTCATACCCAAGCAGGAACCATAGTTTTTGCCTTATGGAGCACCTTGCCACATTACTCTGGGAGGGCTGTAACTGCAAGGTGATCTGCTGTACAACTGTTGCCAGTGGATCCTTGAGATTATTTGCATACCTTGGGAGTTCCTCCTTTATCTGTGCCACACTGCAGTGTGTGTCATCTGAGCTGATTTGCTCAGATTTGGGTTGGCCGTGTGCTCTGTGACTCTGGGATCACCTTGACTGGCCACCCTCCTCTCCGTTTGGATCTGGAGTGCATGGCCTCTTGTGTGTGGTTTGAGGGTGTAGCCAGCCCCCTCTGGTTGCCATGCTCCCTGTTTCTGCAAGGTTATACAAGGAAAGCTGAAACTTTCTTGCCAGAGGCAGGAGAGCAAATTCAGTCTCTGGCAGACCTGGAACAATGAACAGCTTGGAGAAGGTGTGCTTCCAGGACATATGCCAGCACTGAACCAGCACCAGTGGCAGGTTTACAGAAATGCCACAGGCAAAACGAGAGCTCTGGCAATTCACAGGCTCCCCAGGTTTGACAGGCAATCATCCAGCCTCACCTCTTGTATAAGACTGGCCCCTTCATTTCAAGTAGTTACCTCTGTCCCACACCCAATAATATGGGCTTGCCAGCAGTGCTTTTGGGAGGTTAACCAGCCTCAATGCAAAATCCAATGGAGACAGGGAATCTACCGTGTGCACAGCTTGATCAGCCACACTCTACAGAACAGTGTTTTATTTCTAATCAGAGGTTGCCTGGTAATGGCATCCGGCTGTGGCTCCCGTTCTTCCTTTCTTCAGGAGATTAAAGACTTTTTGAGTGCTCCATGTTTACTCCCTGGGATTACAGTGGAATAAAGACACTTTCTTCTGTTCAAGACACTAAACAGGCTGAGCTTACTGTGGGGCAAGTAGTGCAGCCATTGCACTCTCTCTTCCTCCTCCATTCCCCAGTGGTCAACATCCCTTTTAAAGTAGGAAGTGATGCTTTTGCCAGTGCTGTACACTGGCATCATGTGCTTTCCTTTACCCCTACCCACCATGTTCTTCTCTGACTGTCTGCTGTGAGGACTCAGGCTGGATTTTAACCCATATTCCCAATGGGAAATGCTTGGAGCTATTTTGTATGATGCAAGGTGCATGTTGAACCAGAGAGGGACAAAACCAGCAGTAACAGAAAATCTCTTCTGAGTTGTAAGGGCCAAAAAGAATTAATCACTGCAGGGAAATGGGCCCTCTCATCTACACAGAGGGTGGGAGAGAGAGAAAAGGAAGTGCCTTAGAATGGAGAAAGGAAAGAAAGGTCCTTGCAGTGTCCCTGTCAGTACTAAAATAAATCTCTCTCTCGAGAGAGAGGGGAAACAATGGTGGCAGAAAGCTGCCAGAGCAATGGAAGAGCAGAGCTTTAGGAGCAGATCTCTTCCTGGTGAAAGGCTGCCAGCTCTGGACCTTTGTGGTTAGTTTGCTTTGGTGAACCCAGTAACCGCTGGCATGCACTTGTCTTTCTCATCCGTGGACTGCTTGCTAAATAGGCAGAATGGTGATACTGAGGGCAATATCCTAGCAGGAATGTAGCTGAGCCATTGCATCAAATACTGGATTTGAACTAAACCAGTCTTGTTTTGGTGCAACTAAACTGTCTGGTGGGCTGGAAAAAACTCTAGGGAACCTTGACTAAGGTTGCTAGAGAGCAATGTAGCAGAGAGCTTCCATCCAAAAAGGATCCAGGCAACATGTCCTTACAGTAAACAGAAGAAAGCCTTGCAATTCTGTGATCCTTAAGCATAAGGGGGAGTAGATGAGGCTGCTGGGAGCAGGCTGACAGCCCTGGGATGTTTTATACTGACAGAGCACATCTGTAGAGCAGAGCTGCCAGGCTGTCATGCAAACCCACTGGGGGACCATTTCACACTTCAAGCACATGCTGTCTGCAACTCTGGGGCTCCTCACACCTTCCTGGGCGTGACTGCAGGCAGGGAAGCAGGTCAAATCATCGACATTATTAACAGCAAATCTGACATCTGCGCTGGCCAGTGGAACAGCCCAGGCATTTGGTTTGTTTATTTTTCTTCTGCCTTTGGCACTTTTTCTCTCTGCAGAAGGCGTCCTGAGTGTGTTGCTAACACACTGCTTGGGGTAAGCACTAAACGAAACTTCCACTATTTTGAGGAACCCAGCTCAAGCTTATTTTTAAATGACTGCTGCTTTTTTGTGATTCTTCGACAAATTGAAACTAAAACCTCTTCGCTGACACACTGTTTTTGTCTGTCGTGCTGGTAGGCTGCTCTGTGGCTGCAGATCTCCGCCATACCCAGATTCTGCTCTCACTTGGCCTAACTTGACACTCTGGACTAATTTCATTAATGTCAGTGGAGACATTTCCTCTTTATGCTGGTGCAGAGCTAGTTTGGACATGAGCCCTACCATACCTAGAGGAGAGCTGCAACTATCAAGATCTGTGCAACAGAGGTGAACTTGCTGGAGTGTAGAATGTGAGCACATAACTGCTGGGGACTAGAAAGAGCTGCTCTACTCCTTTCCAGCTTGCAAGTAGCTTTGCCAAGAGCAGGTTTTCAACTGGGAGCTCTTAATTTCCCCAGGACTTGCTCGGTAGCACTAGGGAAACAGACCTTTGCATTGACCTTTGCCTTGTTGGAGATATCCTTCAGAGGCACCTGCTCTCCTCCTTCCTCTTCCTACTTCCAAACCTACCTGTCAGCATCCTGGTGCCTGGCATCATGAGCTACTTGCTTTCCTGGTCTTAAAAACAATAGGACTCACAATGTTAGGCTCTTTGGAGCAATTAGAGTCTATTTTTAGCTGAGCTGCTTTTGAGGGCAGTTGAGTAGGTATAGGTGCAGTGTCCAGGGATGAGATCTTGGAGGCTTGTGACTGCTAAGATGCTGAGTAAAGGTCTGGTGAGTCTGGCAGTGGGGGTTCACTGGTCCCTCTGGGGGTGTTGCAGGGAGGGGGCTGGAGTGGGTGTAGCTGGTGATATGTATAAGCAGCCAAAACCTGGTGTTGTAATGTCTGAGACGCTCTGAGTTTGGAAAAGGCCCCGATGATATCACCCTGCAGAACTGTTAATAATGCAGGAAAGGAAATGTTCACAAGTCCTTTCCAGATCTTTAATGGAGAGGAATTAATACTCCCTCTTCCTATGCCCATCGCTCTGTTTGGAAATGGCTTTCTCTCACCACCAGGCATCAAAAGGGACGGTTCTTTCCCTTTCTTTTCCTTCTCTTTGCTGTTGCAATCTCCCAACCACACATAGCAGTGAGTGTTGAGGGCAAAGAGTGTGAGAGCAGTGGCTCTTCTGCATGAGCTCCCTGCAAGGACACTGAACTCTGCATACCATCCTTCAGTTTTGCTTAATCCACTTCCAGAAGAGATAAACAAGCAACGGTACTTTTAGTGGTGGCACAGATTATGCAAAAAAGAGATTTAGTTCTGCAGGAGCTCTCCCATGCTACTTCTCCTTTGTTGCTCCTCTGTCTCTGCAGTTCTCCATACCCCACAGCAACCCAACATGACCACCAGCCCTCGTCAGAGCCCCTTCCAAATCCTGCAATGGAGACCTGCTTGACTGTAAGACATTCCTTGTTCATTATGGCTGTGTCCTGCTGCTTAAGAAAGCATCTCTTTCTTGGAAGTGGGGAGTGATAGATACCGTGCAGAGGTTGCTTAGTTGATCTCAGCTCTGCTTTTTTATCATGATCTATCCATTGTCACAGGATCCTTGGGAGAGTGGGAAATAGATGCCCAAAGCTAGAGCCAGTTAATGTGAATTAAGTGAGCAGTACTCCACATGGCACAGGGAGCATGAAGAATGATGTCAACCAGTGACTGCATGAACTAGGCAATTATCTCTGTGATTTTTCTCAACCAAAATGTGAGGAAGAACTTAATGCAATAAGACTTACAGACTGACTGGGCTGGTGTGTCGTACTGAGAACAAGTGAAAATAAGGCCTGTTAATCTGCTTTGCTGGGGGAGCTTTTTCTTGTAGCCAGCTGATCATTGCCAATGCATAGATACTTGCTTTCCCCCTTCCCCAGTGCATGGGCTAGTCTTCCTTCTTCCATCTGTGATGGATGAGATCAGTGTGGAGCTCCCACCCTCCTGCATGCAAGAGAGCCAAAGTCGTGGTCAATTTGAGTAAGGGGCAAAGCAGGTAACAACCGTGGCTTTCACAAAGCTTCATGTCCTGTCCATTCCAGCATGGACACTTGCCTGCAGACTGGCTGAAAAAGGACTGTGATAATTTGTTCATGCTTGTGAGCAGCAGCTTGTAACAAGTATGGTCCTACCCTTATGGAAACAGAAAGATAAGAGATGGAGTCAATTTTCTAATAACTTTCACTAATTTTTGGAGTGCAGCCCGAAGGACAGCAGTGGGGAGCAAGTCAGGCAGGGGGGCTGTGTTACGTTATGGTTGTGAGAAAGGCCAGCGTGATTTTCCTCTTGAGGAGGGGAGGCAGGATCTCTCTTGAACAGTTTACCAAATATTGTGATCTGAACTGGGGGCAATTGGAGGTGTTGACAGACAGGGGAGATAGATTGAACATAATGCTAACTGGTTTAGCCAAAAGATGACATAGGTAGGGGAAACATTGCTGTCTCCAAACATCTGTGAGGAGATGGGGATTGCGTTAGCAAAAGGGGAAAGTTCAGACTTAGCATCAGGAAAGTACTTCCTAGAAGTGAACTGTGTCTCCCCAGGGAGGGGGTGGAATCCCATATCTGGCAAGATAAACCAGCAATAATAACGAATCTGATTATTTGCTATGTAATGATAACAAATAATGTAAAATGAGTCTTGATAAAGAGCTAGAGTTCTCTGATAGCATCCAAATGCACAAGCCAGGGATGAGCAGGGTGGGACTTGGCGGGTGTCTGATGCTGACAAGGGTGCACCTGGGAGTTCTGCTGACTTCCTTGAGCCACAAAGCCTGTATTTAGGTTTTTGTTCACTCAGTACTTCAGAGCAGAGATAAGTTCAATTCCTGGCCCTTTCTCTGAGGTTTTTCATTTGAAGGAGAAGAAGTCCGGTACAGCAGTGATCAGTTTGTGCTTTATTTGCTGGCAGTGGGATCCCAGAGACCTGCCCCCACCAGCTCGACTCATTCACATGCTGTTTGGAGTCGAAGGATATCCCAGCAAAGAATGCAGAAAGGCACATGTATATTTTCATTGGGGGCTGTTCTATGATAGAGCCAAGGGCTGGAGTGGGGTCTTAAATAGACAATCCCATCCAGGAATATGTAAGAATCATCTCCTCTGAGATGTGGCCAAGATCCTAGACACCCTGGCAAAGGGAGCCCCACCTACAGAGCAGGCAGAGCTATAGGTGAGAAGAGCAACTTGGTCTATGGATCCAAGCGAGCTCCAGACACCTAGATTACAGGGCCAAGCCCCTGAGTTTCTCTGCAGCTAGTTTCCTGGAAACAGACCAGCAACAGTCTCCTATTTATACACAACTCAAAAAGATGGGGTTAAAGCCACTGTTTTGGGCCTTTTGGTTTTGGTGACTGATGAGCCCTTGATTTGCTTTGGTGACCCGGGAGCAAGATGGCAGCATTTCATTTTCTTGCCACACATAAAGCCTTGGTTTTGTTTAGCATGAATTATAGTGCCAGCCCTGGAGCGTTAAAATGTCAAAGGGGAACGCCCTTCATCTGTGCCCTTACCCACTTGGTCTGATGATGATTATGTCCTAAGCAGTAATCATAAGATAGAGGAAAATGATGACTGAGGAGGTGCTGGGAGAACTGTGCCACTCCTGTGCATCACCTGCCCCATGAGTGGAAGAGGAAATGGGTGACCCAGGGCCTGGGAGCATAGCTGTGGCAGTTGTCTTACAGGGTCCTGTTTGACAATGGCTGAATCCTCTCCATGGGGGTCAGTCTCTGTCCACAACAAGCTTTGTGAGGGCTGAAGGAGAGGAGTTTACAGCCCTGCCTTACAGCATCCCTGCAGCACAAAAATGTCAGACCAGAGGCACCCAACTGTGCAAATGTGAGGCATAGGCAAACACGGGGAAAAGAAGACAAGAAGGTGGGCTGGTGGTTGAAGACATTTTTTTATCCTGAAGCACATTTGTTGGAGTACACAAGGAGTCCTCTCACAGTCTGTAGGAAAGCAAGCATAAAGGGAAAATAAACTCTAAGAATCAGGCACCTCAACAGATCACAAGGCTGTTGTCCACAGTTTTCCCAAAATAGGCTGCATCGTTTCAGAGACACTTTCACTCCCCCTAGTCCTGCTACCTTCATTCATGAACAGCCCCATAGCCTGCTCCTGCCAGGTACTTATTAAACTGCCATGTGGAGCTTGGGGGAGCTGGATGCAGAGAGGAAAGGGTGAAGAGTGGGTGCTGGCTTGGATGTGGTGGCCAGCTTGGGCAGGAGGAGCACAGCATGCTTGCTTGGAGATCCACCTGAATCCTTGGAGATCCACCTGATGGAGGTTCTCTGCTTCCTCAGGATCACATGAGATGGTTACAAACCGTTGCTTCTAAGGATGCTTCCAACTTGCCCTGATGTGCAAACCATACTTCCTCTTCTGCTATGGCCCTTCCTCAGCTAAAGGCTCTCTTCTTTTTTTTGTGCTGTGAAGGGTTCAGCTCCTTGTGTCCTTGAGGCCGAAATGATGGAAGTAATACCCAGTGCTCTCAGGTCTGTTTTCCATCATAAGAACCCATGTGGCTTCCCCAGAGCCAGCTGAGCATGTGGAAATGGATTAAGAGGAGTGGCCTGTCACGGGACAGAGCCAGCCTGCAATGGCAGCATACCTCCAGTGCAAAGCTGGTGGTCAGCTCTTCTCTCAGGTGTAACAGATAGGTGAAGGGAGCCCCAGCTGGCACCATGCACACTGTGCACAGTATGAAAGGAACCTCAGAGTTATGAGAAATCCATCAGCAATGTCACCTGTCACTTTTGTCTGGCTTATGGGCCTGGCTGAGAGCTGACCAATTGTCCCACCAGGTCCAGCTCTTTTTTGTGACAGTGGTATCTAAACCAAGCAAGCCCTGAGCTCACCTGTACTGAAAGAGCTCCCACGTCTGGCTGCTGAACTGGTGTGGCACTGCTCAGGAATGTCCCACAGTGGGAGGCCAAACTGATCTTGTCACAAGAAGAGGAACCACCGCAGCCAGCACAGCCAGCCTGGCTTTGCAGACCACTCATGAGGGCAAACACTTGGGGGAATGGTCATCCCTCCAGCCTCCTCCAACTCTGCTGCTAGAGCCTGGCCTGATTTGAAGGCTGGATACTAAAATGTCTAAGGAATGAATGGAGAGTCCCATGAGGCCAACACTGGGAGTGGTCTGGAGTGCAAATTTCCCTCATTCCCTCCCTAAAACAGACTTGCCCTGGGCGCCATGAGGGCCATGGAGAAGTTAACTCTGCAGCTGGGGAGACAGCTGCAATTTGGCGAGGATAGGTTCTTTCCACAGAGGTTGCTAATTCTGCATGACCTAATCTGGGTTTGCTGCTTCTCTGCGCTGTGAGTCACAGTATGCACAGTCCTTTGGTCACTGTGGCAGGCTGCAGGACTTCACAGTGGCCTTTTGCTCTTCCTACAGACGATGACTGTCTTTGACTTGGCTGTCATGTGCTGTTTGATGTTTTCCATTTATATCTAATAAGATCACCACAATCTGCAGCAACTGTAGGTTGTCATACTAAGATCTTATCAGCAACAACCAATATATTAGCTGGTCAGGGGTCACACTGGTCCAGAACAAAGCCTGTATGAAAAAAATTCCCCAAAGAAGCCATTGATAACTCTTAGGAATTGAAGGCCTTATTGTGGCTGTCTTGTGAAGGTAAAGCTTTACAGAGCTGGGTGGAGGGGAAAAAACTTTTGGTATAAAAATAAAGCAGAAGTTGATCATTCATTGAAAGGTGAGTACTGTCTTCCTTATCAGCCTGCCCAGCACCCATGGAAAAGCTGATGCCATCAGTAAATCCAGCCTCTTGACTGGAGGACTCCCTATCCTACCCTGCACCTACTGGGACAGCTGAGCCCTGAGACTATGCAGATTCCCAAGCTGCAAGCACTGAGATATGGGTACCAGATTAGCTCTTTTTATTTCCTTTCATTTAACAGGATCCTGCAGAGCTGGGTAGTTGCCAGTCAGTCTGTCAAGACGTGAACTATTTTGGGAATTTTTATGATGGAGCAATATTTTTTTGGTAAACAAACGGAAAGCTGTTAAACAGGGACCTTCACCTCACAGCTCCCGGTTCAGCTCCCTCACTGCTGCGATGCCACAGTGACTGTACTGTCCACTCTGCAGAGCTCCCTTCATGGCTCCTGCAGGGGCAAAACAAATAGCAGCTCTTTTTATTTTTTTGCCTTTTCACTAACTCCTCAACAAAAAAAAAAAGGAAAAAAAAAAAAAAGAGAGAGAGAGAAGAAAAAGAGCAATTTTGGTTTAAGCAGCAGAAGCACTTTATGGGTGGACTTAACCCCTAGCACACCTGAGGGCAAGCTGTATATTGTCTCTGTATGTCATGTTATCTGACCATGTGGCATCTAGCCACATCCCAGGTTGTATTTCCTCAGGCCTACTGGTGACACATGAATCCAACAAGCAGTGACACAGGGCCAAGTGTGTACAACAGGAAGACTTCCTTTTCACAGTGTCTGTTAATAGGAAGCCCTGATGGAGTCATAGAGGGCATAGAGGAAGATGTTTGTCTGGAAGAATTGAGCAGGGAAAGAAAGGGCAGAAACATTTCCCACTCTAAAATGGATGTAGTGTGTTGCTCAGGAGAAAAACCCATAAGGGGCCAGTGAATCCTTCTTGCTGCCATAGGCTGAAATTAGTTTCACTATTCCTAGGTACTGGTGGCAGTGGAGAATCTGGTCTCACATGGGACATATCTGTCCCAGCCTTTGGGGGAACTGATTGATGGCTATCAGTTGGAATGAGCCAAGCCATTTGTCTGCTCCACATGTTTTGTCCATGTCAGAAGGGCAGTTTGTGGTTTTCCTTGGTTCCTAGAAAAGTGCAGTCCATTTTGTACAACAGTGCTGGCTCACGCAGTCCCTGCTGGCAGCGCATTAACTCCAGAGCATGCAGATCACTGAAGAATCTCGAGGGAAGCCATTCTTCTTCTCTCTCTGCCCCTTGTTCCACTCTCAGACTTACCAAGGAGTTGTAGTTTGCCCTACTGACAACTCACACAATGATATCTTTTGCTTGCACCATGCTGATTCTGCCTTGGGATCTCTCCTGTAATTCATTAACTCTTCTTACTCTGAGACTCTGCTACTAGTGATTTTTTGAGGAATCTTCAGTAAAGTTGCCTGTGAGCAAGTGCACCTTCTCCCCGGCCAGCTGTCTTCCCTTCTCTGTGGGTAGTTGCAATCCCTGCACTTCTCTCTCATCCTCCAGTTTCTAGGGTTTTTTGTTTGCTTTTGCAGCCTGAGCAGGTCAGCTCTGTCCCTTAGCCTTCTCCATTTCACTCTGATGCTTCCTGGGATTCTTCCTGTGTCCATGCGTATGCACGAGCCTCTTCTCACCTACAAGTCTTCAGCACCTTCCCAGGGCGGCTTCCCCAACCCTCTGTTCCTGCTCTTCCTGCCCTCTGCACAGAGCGGCTTCCTTGGCTCTGTGGTTTGCTCTCTGCCATGTAGGAGCAGAATTCACCTGGCCCTGCTGAGAGTGCCTCTGCTGTACATGAGGACTGAGAGTTCCAGGACTGCTGGGAGGACACGGGCTGAACATATTGGGAAATGCAGCAGTGATGCAGTGGGAAAGATGCATACCAGTCCTCAAGCTCCTTGGCATTTAAGGCACCCCCATTCTGCAGCTGAATGTACAGAGACCAATTTACTCAGGTCTTTTGGGTCCCAAGTCTGCATTTTAAACATACATCTAAGCTGTCAGGAGTCCTGCGGCTCATATCTGCTGTGACTACTGCTTCTGCCGTAAGTTATTGGAATTTCACTCCTATTTCCTCTTGGTTTGGCTTCCCTGTCTTTACCCACTAGCATCCCCTCTCTTCATTGCACCCTGCATTTAGGCCCATGATTTGAACTTAAGTGTGCTTAGTTGGTCCATTTGCCCCACAGAGAGCATACTTCATCATCAGTAAATAGCTCAGCTCTCTTCCTTTTGATCTCTTTTCTCCTGAACTGTGTGTGCTCTTCTATGGGGCTATATCTCTTTAGCACTCAATGGCTTACCTAAATCAGTGTCGCTTATGTCTATCACTCTTGTTCCTCCTGCTCAGCCTCATTCCTTCCCTAAAGAAGGCTTATCTTTCTGCTGCAGTTTTATTCCTCCAGCTTTTCTCCATCTTGGTCTCCCCCAGGTTCAGGTGCACTTTGTTTTCTATGCTAGTCAGGGAGCTGTGCTCCAGAAGGATCACCACGTGGGAGAGGGGACAATCCTACAAGTCATGGCAATATAATGTGTTTTGCTTATGTTTATCTTGTGCCTCTCTGGGCCTTAGCCTATAGCTGTCCAGCTCTGTCTTGTGTCAGACTATCAGAGCCAGCTTTATGATCCCCTGCTTGAGTCCGAGCACTTGTCACATGGAGGTACAGCAGAATATGTGGGTTTTGTCCCAGCACTGCCTCTGCTGTGACTTGTAGCTCTAGACCCAGGGCACCAGAAGGACCCTCTGCATCTCTGGTTTTTATGGCTGTTCCTTCAGTCAGGTTGTAGATAAATATACCCACAAAGCTGGAAGGCAACCTAGCCCCTGTGCGGCTGTGACAACATCCAGCTGTACCAGCTGGTCAGGGTGCCTTGTACTTGGGAGGAGCAGGGAAGAGGTTTCAAATGGTCACACTGGCAAAAACAGCACCCTGGGCAAGAGCTCAGAGTCCTGCCTCCTCTTTGCTTGGTCCACCTATGCCTCCGTGAAGGATGTTCTTTCTCAGCTTCCAACCTGCAGGCATCTCCTGGTCCTCTGTTGTTTATGATACTGCAATTTGTTGCCTTGGAAATAAGTGCTGGTTTATCCCAAACAGAGCCTACAGTTTACAGCGCAATCAAGCGAGAAGAGCAGATGGTTACCCCATCTCTTCTGTTGTGTTTCCCATTATCCTCATCCACAGTTGGATGACAGGAATCTATGATTCAGTGCAAGTATCTGTGGCCCGGCTGCATCTACCCCTGTAAGCTGGGAGCCATGTTTCTGCTGGGATATGACATGCCTTTGTGTCTAGCATCACTATTTTGGCTTCCTGCAAGTGGAACTTGACCAAAAAGCAAAAAAACCCAAACTTCTTGCTGACTTCAGTGGTGTCTAGGAGCAGAGGGCAAAAGGAAAGTTCAGTACCTGCAGTTTCTGTTTCCCAGGGCTTTGTAGTATCTATCTTTAAGTTTTCAACCCTCTGCAACCTCATTTTGCTGTTCTATATGTTGAACTTTGGACAATATACACCTTGTACTCTCTGTAGACACTGGCATTCTTCTTCCCTGCAGCTCTCCTGGGCCAAAGCTACAGTTTGGCAGCAGCTGTGCTAGGTAGGACTTGGGGAACTGCTTGGAGGCTGGATCTTCATGCAAATGCCTTTGCTTGGAAGCAAATGCCTTTGCTTGGAAGCAAATTTTTCAAAAGAGCTGGTGGTCCAGAGACACAAAGGTGTCATGGCCCTAATATGCACTTGGAGAACTGAAGAGATGTGGGGACTCTACAGGGCTGAAGAGCCTTCAGTATCTGAAATGGCTGGGGGAATCAGCACTTCCAAGCCCAAGATTAATTGCTTTGCAAACAGTTCTGCTTTCATTCCTCAGTCCTATTTGTGATTCAGTCTGATTTGTTTGAATTCTGTCCTGAGGCTTATGTCCTATGCAGCACTTTGCTGCATTAGTGCTGTCTTTCCTCGTCTGAGGAAATTTAGGCTGCAGATTAACAGAATATTTTGTCCTTTCCAAGTAGTAAGATCCTTGGGCAGCTTTCTAGTGAGAACAGGGAGAGCAAAATTCCAATTGGTTTCAAGATTGAGCCTGATTAGTTTATGAAGGGAATTATATAAGTAACACTGTTAGTGCTTGTGGCTGGATTTAGTGATCCGGTGTCTCTTCTAGTTCTACCTTTCTGGCAGCCAGCTATGTTTAAAATTCATTTGAAGAAGGGAAACTTATCCTCCAGGTTCAATTGTTCTGCATTAAAAATGGAAAATGGAGTAGAGGAGATTGAAAACTGGTTCTTGCCTAGCAGCAGGCAGGCTGCAGAGCCACGTGAAGAAAGGAGGTTGGATTGTGGAAAGAAACAAAATTGCTCTAGTTCACTGTGGAGATGTGGCTTGGGGAGGGCAAGGCCGGGCCCTGGGGCGGGCAGTTGTGAGTGATGAGGCCAGGAAGGAGGGCCAAGTGCAGCACTGGGGTAGGGGGTGCAGGCCTGGGAGATACTGGAGGAGAAGAAGGGAAGAGAGTTGCTGCTGTTCCTGCACATGCCATACCTGGCTCTTTGCTTATCACTGAACTTATCCTTTCTGCAATGAGTAACTGACTAAGGCTCCTTGTGCTGCTCCATTAATCTGTGGCTTTCCATTAACAGGCAGGTGCTTGTACCCAGGGGACCACCATGCTGACTGCCAGAGATTGCTGGCACCGGGTACTACAGAGTTAAGCAGCCAGGCTGGAGTGTGCAAACAAACAGTGAGACCTGTACTAACAGCCCTGCTTTGTGTTAGTGGGAAGCACAGGCTCCAACTTCTTCCGATTTCTCACCTGTCCAGACTGGTACAGAAAGAAAATGCCTCTTGGAGTTTCAGAGAAAACCACACCTATTTACAGTGGATTCCCCAGGGCCCTCCTGTGGGGTATTAACCCTTCAGCCCCAGGCCCATAGTCTCCCTTTGGTAGGAAGAATTCCCCAAGATCCCTGGGGAAGTCAGCCGTTCTACCTCCACTGCAGGAATTTCTCCTGCTTGTGGCCCAGGGCTCTGGCCCATCCACTCCCTAGAGCAAGTCACTGATTTCTCTTCTCTCCCATCTGTACAATTATCTCTGTCCTTTGTATAGCTGTGTGCTGGGGCTCTTTCTGTGTGAACTGGGCTTCCTGACCCAGCTCCTTCCCCCAGAAACCAGAACTTGCTCTGCTGTGTTTGGGTTGGACCTGTGATCGTGTCTCTGTGTTTGTCTCAAACCCCACCAAGTTTCCCTGAGATACCAGCTCATCCCTCCCCCTTGAAATATCCATGCTTTCTTCAGATTTCTTCCTAGTCTCACTGTTTGCTTTCCCTCCTTTCCCTGGTTTCTGAGTTTTCTCGGAAGGAATCCCGTGCTCTGGCCTCCTCAGGCTGGAGTGTTGTGTTGTTGTTTTTCCTTTCGTCGCTATGGGCAGGGATTTTGAATACTGAGCCAAGGAGAGGGAGGGAAGAAGAGAGGCAGTGAAAGAAGGAGGGAGTACAAGGGGAGGGATGAAGAAAGCCAGAAAAGTGAGAAAGCTAAGTGTTCAGGGGAGCGGGGTAAGGAAGAGATGGGGGAGAAATGAAATGGGGAAGGAGGATAGAGGGCATTGTGGAGAGCAAGAGTTTTGGATAAATATCAGGAGAGCTTTTTCATTGGTTCTTTTATTAATAACACTATTGCTGCAGACAAAGATATCTGGAAGAAGGCAAGGAGCCTCCACCTCTCCCTGCCCCAAAGCTCTCTAGGACACAAGGCATGAGAGGTTATTCCAGGCAAAGAGATCCTTCAGAAAACGAACATTTAAGCCTAAAGCAGCTGGTAGGTGCATAGGCTGCACTAGGGAATATGTTAGATGTGAACCTGGCAGGTAGGGAGAGAATGCAAAGCACAAAGACCCAGTAAAAATTATAGGACCTTCATACAGCCTGTTGAAGCCTCAGAGAGGACTGGCATATATTTTGGGAACAGGGAAGAAAGTAGAGTAGCTAAGGAAGCTTAAGACACTGCAGAGAAGCTAAGTAATTCCTACACCAAAAAGAAAAAGAGAAAAATCCCCCTAATAGAGCATCTCAGCTGCTACAGAGAAGGCACCCTCAGGCAGTGAGAGCTTCTAAAAGCAAGGCTGGTGTCTTAAAAAACAACAGTCCTCGGGACTGGGCACCAGCACCTGAGGAGCAGAGTGCTAGAGAGTAACAGCTGTGTGCAGCAATAGGGGAGGGCAGACAGAGCCAAGGAATTGCAGACTTAGGTCTTATTTCCATCCCACGTAAGTTGTTGGATACTCATTAAGGATCTGCAGGCCCCCATCTACCTGATTGGCTACATTGCAGCAAGAAATTTACGGTTCACTTTCTCTGTGAATTTTTCTCCAGGAAAATCACACTCCTGGAGCTGCTAGAAGTAATGGAGTGTTTCCTGCTGTAGGAAATAACAGCAGGACATGGATTTTCAAAAAGCTAGGAGCACTGTCTTTCACAGGAACTTCTTGACGAGTCTAAGTGGCCACAAGGTGATTTGTGTTGGCACTGCTGAAATACTGCAGAATAGAAAGTGTGGGCCCTGAAGGCTCAGAGCAGTCTGTCTCTGGGAGCCATGCAGGGGTACCTTTATAGTAGAATGGAAACTAAAGCAGACAGTAGTGAGTCTGGGATAGACCTTCAGCTGGAATATTCTGTATGCTTCTCATCACCCATGCTGGGAAAAATAGGGGAAATAAGGCAGATAAAGAAAGTTCCTAAAAAGATGAAACTCCTTCCACATGAGCTGGGATTGTAAGGAATGCAACATGTCAGTTTACAGAGAAGATACATGGGGAAGTGATATGAATTAGATAGAACTGTAACTTTTTCAGGAAATATATATTTTTCAAAGTTTAGGCCAATGCCTAGCTGACAAAGATAAGAAGGAAATTCCTTTTTGAAGAGGTTATTCCACAACTGTCCAACATAAAGATCATTTAACTTAAGGATCTGGCACTGTCGGAGACAAGCTCTTGCACAGCATTTGCCAGCCCTGGTATCTAATCAGTCCTATTTTTATAAACAAGGAATGTGGGGATCAATCAGCCCATCAGCCTGTGTGGCACTGTCTGACTGGTGTGGTGGTGACCACTCAGACATTAGCACTGCCACCAGCCCAGCCACAGCTGCTTTCCCTCAGTGACTTAGAGACAATTTACCATCCTCTCACTCCTACTGCTTGTGTGATTTTTCTCTTTGCTTCCCAGTCCAATTCTGCAAAATTACTGGAAGCAATATTTTTTAAAATAAAAATAAGACTAGAAATTAGTTAGAGATTCATGAAAGGAACAGTTAAATCAGAACTCTGTTGTGGCCAAGAGGATGGTGTGATGTAGTCAGAGGTGGCCAAATGGCAGCTACGTCTTTACTTGTATCACCACCATTCTCTCCTGCAGGATGAAGCTCTTTCTTGCTGCAGAAAAGTATTGTACTGTGGCTTACACCAGTTTGAATGTGCAAGTCCTAAGTCACATCCTTCAGTGAATGGTTTTCAGAACTGGCCATCAGGATTGCATACTAATACTGAAGACAAAGATCAGGAGAAAGGGAAGCAGATTCATGAGGATTTGGGTGATTAAAGTGGATGGCTAACAGATGAAATGCACTGTTTCATATAGCAAATGTTAGATGGCAAGTGTGGGAGCAAGGAGCAGGTCTGAGGAATCCCAGTTAGGCAGAGACACCGCACAGCTCTCTCAGCCTCAGTGGGTGGGAGGGGATCATTAACCCTGTCAGCCTGCACAGAGAGGCAACGCCAGAGAGAATTTTACGTGTAGGACATCAATGTGGCTTTATATCTGCCAGGCATGTCCCATGTGCATGTTGTTGTGCTAGTCAGCCCTGAAGAGATTACAGAAAGGAGGTGAACTGAGATGGCTAACATCCTGATTAGACTTAGAATACTGATTAATTTCAAGCACATAAAACTGTGCTTGGACATGCAACAGAGATGTTTAGATCTAGTGTATCATTGGCTTTCTTGGCCAAGAATGTCCCAGTGAGGTTACTGTGAGCTCATCTCTACTAACAGGGGCATCAGGAGGGTGCAGAGGGCAATCAAAGGACTACCATTGCTGAGGTCTTAAATATGCTCTCAGTGCATTTGGACAGGACACATTAGATGTCAAGGAGCCTCAGGAGCCTTGTCCGTGCTGTGGCTCTTGTCACTGTGCCACGGACAGGGCTGTAACAGCAAGAAAAACCTGGCAAGAGGGACCCGTACTGACTCTGCCTCCCTTGCCCACCTTCAGAAGACATGGGCCTGCCCCAGGGCAGTGTCCACTCCTGCTGTGAGAGGGCCACCAGACAATCCAGAAGAGGGGTGAAAGAACAAGGGTGGCTGCAGTGCTGTTTTGTGGTGTCCTGGCCTAGGCCTGGATCCAGCCAATGAGCTGCACAGTTCATCCATGTAGAGAAGGCAGAGGAATGCATGCTGGCAGGCACAAAGCAAAGACTTTTCCTGAGGACTGAGAGCAACTCCTTTGCAGTCAAACTTCTCTGCTGGTGCAGCTCTGTTTTGCTCTAGAGTTCTCTCTGTTCCTGATAACTTTCTGGCCCTGTGTTATGTTGCAGGGGCTGTGTTTCCACATCCATGAGCCTTCACCTTCCACACACTTTATTTTGGACAAAAATATGCAAATCATCCTTTTCATCTGAAGAGAAAGCCATCTGCCTGGCAGCAAGGTATTGACAGCTTTTTATGTTCTGTGCAGCGGAACTTTTGCTTTTTTTTCTCAACAGCTCCTGTCTCCATTGCAAATGCTGCCATTCACATTTGATTAATTTGTCTTTGTCAGCACATGTTTCCACAGCAGTGGCAAGACTGACCAGCCCTGGTAGGGCCAGACGTGTTTATCTGCATCATTTGGCACACAGCCTGTTGTTGGTGACTTTTTTGTTCACTTTTACCCACTGAAGCCACAAATTCTCAATGAATTGTTACGCCTTTTCTAGCCAAAATGAAACTATCTGAAAAGTAAACATATTTGGTGTTTACATGAGGCAAAACCCAGCTTGGGAAAAGAACAGTTCAATTGCAGGCGGCTGCAAGAGCAAGGAAAATTCCCCTGTGAGACAAGAGTTCCCAAGTCAAGAAGGAATGATGCAAGTTTGTCCCTTTAAACATGTGCGTAAGAACTGTCCCAAACAAGGATTGCTTCCCTGGAACTAGCTCTTCAATAGTTAAGTAAGTCCCAGTTAGGACTAACTTGGATTATTATAATAACAGAGGCTCACCTGCCTCCAGGACCTGCAGTGGGGAAGCAGGGAAGGAAAGAAATTGTAGACTGACGGGCTCTCCTCCCCACCTCCCAGTCTTCTTCAGCACAGTCTTGAAATCAGTGCACTGCAAACATGCTGCAAGTGCTGGTCTTACACAGAGCGATGGATGTTGGATCCCTGCTCCCATCCTGTGGAGGCTGTCTGGGAGGGAAGGGGCCAGTACTCAAGGCTGGGGCAGTAGATGTCTATGTTGCAATGAGATCTCCCAGCTCTGCCCACCAGTGAAAGGGAAATGAAAAAGGCAAAAACAGTGGAAGACAGAGCAGGGAGAGCTCTCTTTCTTCCAGCACCCAGCAAAGAAGGGGAAATGGCACTTTCCCACCTTCCCCAGGGTAGGGAAAGGCTGCAGGAGGAACCATGTGCTGGACTGGACCTTGCTCAACCAGGTCATCAGCCTCTTCTGAAATTCCTCTGGTTTGTCTTCTTTCCTTCCCTCAGGATGCAGCAGTTGTGAGGAAGCTGCCATGCCCGGAAGGCAACTTGTCTGATTTGCTAGAGAGAGATATTTTTTGTCAAGCCCATTGGGATACCTACAGCTTAAGGCAATAGAAAAGTCTGTCCTATCTGATGTAGGAAAGTGAAGGAATACATATGGAAAAAATGTATCTCGGCTCACATTTCTCCTTTCCCCCCAAGATGAGGTGCCAAGATTAAGGAAATATTGGGGTTGTATGCAAAAGTGTATAAACAGTATTCTGCTTCTCTGAAAACAGAACAAACAGAAAGAACAACAGCAAGAGAAGATTAGGAATGAAGATACATGTGCAGTGTCCTGCCAAGCCAGGATGTTACCTGTTTCTGTAGGACAACTTGGGCAGGTTATACCCTATATTGAACACAGCACTTCTGATCCCCTGTTCCTGCTCAGTCCCAGATCTCTCCAACTGAATTCTCTTTCTCTTGCTGAGGTACAGATGAAGAGGACAAGGCTGGAAGTGCTGATGGCGAGACCTTGTAGATGATGAACAGTGTGAATCCTCAGTTATGAAAAGAAATTAAATTGGTGAATGCTGAAAAGAAACAATGACTGACAAGTCGGGGGAAGGAAGACAAGGTAGGGTGGATGGTGCCTCTCTGTGCAGTTAGGTGGGTCGGAGAGGTGGCACTGTCACTTAGCTGGGTAGTGCTGCTCAGCCCAGTGGTTTTGTTAACCACTCCCAGGATTTTGTCTTTCCAAAGAAAAAGGAGCCTTTCTGTCCTGTAATGCTTTAGGAGCAACAGCCCTGGAGCATCCAGTACCTATGGCAGGTCCAGCATGGTCCTCTAGTTGTGCAAAGCTTTGCTTCCCGGAACAGTTTGGCTGATGCAGCTGGGAAGGGGCCAGTGTTAGAGAGAAAGGGGAAAGAAACAAACACAAATCAGTTATCAGGAAGGCCCCAGTCTGTCACCTGCTCTACCATCCCCATCTGACATCAAGGTGCTAGAACACTGGGCACCATGAGTGTGCTTGTGATTCAGGCAATGTCCCTCCCAGCTGTACCACTGATGATAAGGGAGGAAAACAAAACAGCTGGTTACTCTTCAAGCCAGTCAAGGGACTGGTGGAGCTGGGGCTGACAGCCCTTGACCCTTGTATGAGGGAGATGGTGGTGTGTGGGGCATGAGCAGGCCAGGCTGGAGGAGGGATGAGACGAGCAGGTTTTTGCCACCCACGGGACAGTGGAGTGACCCTGCAGCCCTCCCTGCCCCTGTGCCTTTGCTGCCCTGGGTGAGGTGGGCTTGCTGCTGGGGAGCACTGGATACTCTCTGCGGTCCTTTACCTCCTTCTTTCCAGGCTCAGGCTCAGGCTCAGGACTGAGGAGTGGAGGCTCCACGCAAATCGGGCTGGCTCGGGCATGGTTGTGGTGGCACCGGGCCGTGTCGCCGGGGCTGCCCGGGACCGTGTCCTGGCGTGCGCCGGAGAAGGGGAGCGACGTGGAGGGGAGCAGAGAGTGTGTGGAGGGGCGCAAACAGGAGCGCGGAGAAGGCGCGCACCCAGTCGAGGGGTGCGAGGTCCCGGGGCACCGTGATGCGAAGGGGTCAAGAGGTGCCGGAGCGTGCCGAGGATGCCGGCTGCGAGGGCAGAGGGTTGCCGAGGGGTGGCGGGTGCGGAGTCCCAGGGGGCAGGATGCGGAGATGCCGGGCCGTGAGGAGCGAGATGCCGAAGTGCGGGATGTCGGGGTGCCCCGGCTGGTCCCACCCCTGCGCGGCGCTCCCCGCCCCGCGGCCCCGCTCCCCCGCCCTCCCTGACGTGTGGCGCTGGCAGCCCGGCCGGTTCCGCATTCCCGACCCCTCCCCGCAGCCCAGGGGCCGCTA
>VZRV01007969.1:19101-48472 GCA_013398115.1 Falcunculus frontatus | reverse complement strand
CCGACAGCGGCGACGGGGGTGGGGGGTGCCCGGAGGAGCATTCCGGCATCCCGCGGCAGCGGGCAGGGTTCCGCTCTCCGGGCGGTCGGGCGCTCCGCGGAGATGCGGGGAGACCCTCCACGGGGGGCGGGCACAGCCGCATGGGCGGCTCAAAGCAGGGCTGCTGCCCCCGCACCCGGTGACGCGCGGGGGCTGGGGCTGCCTCTGGGGGTGCCTGGCTGTGGGCTGGTGCTGCACTGAGGAGCTGCGGGGCGGCGGGGGGCGGCTTCTCCCCGCTTTCGGGCGCTCGCTGCCTCCGCTTCACCTGCCGGCCGGGCGCGCAGGTGAGGGGCGCGGGCTCCCTGCGGCCGCCGGCCTGTGCCGGGCGGGCTGGTTGTCGCCAGCCGTGTCTTCAGCCCGGGGAAGCAAAGGGGCCGTGGAGGTGCCCCCACCGCGCGGTCCCAAGTCCGCTTTAGCAGTCAGGCATGGAGTTGAATGGAAGTTGCATTCTTTTGCACGCTCTGCTCCAGGAGGCACTTTTCTTTTTTTCCGTGGAAGGGAAATAGGTTTGAGAGCAAATTGGGGGAAAGGGAGAAATACCAGGGGAGCAAGAGCCACATTATGTTTCCATTTTCCTTTAATGAAGGCCCTGTGGAGGTGTATTTGAAAACACAGGGTCTCCTATGCCTTCAAGGAGGGTGAGAACACTGTGCTGGCTGGTTCCAGGGCCATATGCAGCGTATGGTGGCCAATGAAACAGGGCCTGGCTCGTTCTCTTGCTTGTCTTGGCAGCCTGCTCCATGGCTTGCATTACCAGCCCTGGAACACAACCACTGCCAAACTGTGAGTGTGTGTGCGTGTGTGTGTGTTTGGACTCCAAGAGCTCAGCAGAAGCAAATGCTTCTGCAGCTCAGACCAGGATTTTTTAGCTAGTTTTGAGAAAACTTGCATAAAAAACTCTGTCTGGAGGTTCTTCAGAGTCTGCCCTGGGAAATTGTTGGTAAAAGCTTGTGTGAGGGCATGTGGTAATGCCAGTCTTTGGAGTTCAGATTCTTAGTATGAGTCCTGATGATTTAAAAATGCAAAAACCTGCCCATCTAGGGGATAAGTGTGTGGGTGCAGGAGCTGCCATCCACCCCATTCCTGGGTCATGCAGCGATTGGTTGCCCCTCGTCTCTGGAGTCTGGGGGATTAACAAAATCTGCTGAGTTAGTGTGCAGGTTATTGCCTCTGCTTCCTTGTTGAGACACTTATGGATGCTTTTCCTGCATCTTCACAGTTGAGTATTTCCCTCCTTACAGGATGCAAAAGGTCTCTGTGCTACATTCCTTGCCAAAGAAGAGTAAATACTCCCTCACACTCTTGCCTCCTCCTGCCTGTGTGTCCAACTGCTCAAGCAGCATTGAGGATCTGCTTTGTGGCCTCCTTCCCCGTGCTAGTGTTTGCTACTTCAGCTGCATTGCCTGGGCCAGGTACTTGGCAGCAAGCAGTGTCTTGAATGTGAAGCTGTAAGAGGCTCTTTTCACTGCGGTGGCTGTTTGTAATGGGCCTGGCCCCAAGAGCAAGGGAGGCAGAGCCATGGTGAGGCATGGACCCCTTGCCAGCATGTGTGTGTCCTGCAGTGCCAGTGCAGCAAGGAGGGGGCACTGCAAACCTGATACCATCTGTCTTTGGCTGCATTTCTCAGTTGCTTGGACTCTCCAGAGTATCCATCCAAACATTGCAGGCTATTTTAACGTGCAGCCGGGGAGCTGAAGGCACAAATGGGCCTCTCAGCTGAGCAGTGCTGTTGCAAACTAGCCAGAGTTGGTCTTTATATGGATTAGAGGTCTTTGTGGATGACCCTGGTATGCAGGGCATAATTTTGAGGAGTTTGTAGGAGGGGTGGGGGCTCTCATCTCTGAGGCCATCCTTGGCCCCTGAGGGCAGAGCTTTGTGCTGGAGCAGGATTGTCTTCTTGAAGAAGATTCTAGCCCTGACCACATGTGGTTATAGAAGGTCCTGGGTAGTTTCAACAAGTCAGTTGTTAGGCTGCAGCTCAGACGCTGAGGTTTTCTCAGACCAGGATAGTCCTTCCTTCCGAAATCCCTTTGGGCTGCTCCAGGTACGAATAGGATAGCTTTTACCTTCCTGCTCTGTACTGCCATCCAATGGGTGGTGCAGCCTCAAATAATTAATTGAAATCTTAATAATACTGTGAAAGTGAATGGCATTTTTTTACAGTTATTGCAATTAACTATTGTGATAGGGGAGCCTTGCTATGGTAGGTGCTGTACAAAACCCTGCTGTCACGGGTTGCTTGCAAGTCAATTGCTGCATTGCAGTAGTGGGAGCAGCTAAACTAGAGCTTTTTGTTGCCCTGTGAAGGTATGGAGCAAAATGCTCAGGGAGGAAAGACTGTGAGCTGACTGCTTTGCTAATGGCAAATGGGGATTATTTCTAAAGCTGAGGACTGGAGAACCAGTACCCCCCCTTATAAAAGGGATAAGAAGTCAAAGCATTAGACAGGCAGGTGTGAAGGCCTAAGGGTGGGACTCAGTTGGATGAGGGGCTGCAAAATGGCATTTCTGCCAAGGAGATGCTGTCTGCTCTGGGCTGCCCCGTGTGCACAGTGCAGGAAGCTTTGAGCTTCCTTGCTGGAGAAGAGGAGGGAGGGCAGCAGGGCTCTCTGCATTCCTGTTTTTAGAAAGCTTTTCATAGCCTTCTGTCTGTGAATGACTCGGATGTTCCTCCTGCCAGCTAGATGTTCAGGACTGAGCCAGAATGTTCCCACTCATGAAATAGGTTTAGAATTTCATCTCCTGAGGAACAGTTCTTCATAGCTCCTTCCTCTGTTGAGCACTGTGGCCCCCTACTCACTCTGTGAACTGGGGGTGGGAGGTTACATGTATAGGTGTTCACAAACCCTGCAACTCTTCTCCCACCACATGGGGTTGCCTGTGGGAGAAAAGGAACAGCAAGAACGGCAGCTCGGAATGTCTGTGGGAAGGGCACAGATGCGTCTTTGGACCTGCAAATGTAGAACCTGGTTGTAGGAGCTGTCTCTCCCTCCTGGGATGGAAATGGAGTGTGGAGGTACTACGGTGAGTAGTGAGGTACTACAGTGTCCTGCATTCTGAAGTGGCATGCTCCACCTCAGTGCACTTGGTAGGCTGTGCTGTGACCATACCTTTAACTGGTCTTTAAACAACGGGGAGTTTCTGTGATGCCATAAAACACTAAGTAATGTTAGGTGCTTGGTAAAGAGAAAACATGCACGTTTTTATCCCAGTGGGTGTCACTGCAGCTTTTCAGTATGCTACAGGTGGTGGGTTCCTTGGCATCAGCAGGTTCAGCAACTGAATAAATGAACACACAGGGGCTGTTGTTAAAGTCCATGTTTACCAGAGCTACTGTGTGGGTATCTGAAAAGACTGGTTACCCCCAAAGGGCTTGTCTGCTGCTGTGTTCTGATGTCTGGCAAATAACTTTGATGCTGATCACTGTGGTGCTTGGCACTGGCACTGCAAGTTACTGCTTTTAACAGTGCAGAGCAGAAGCAGCTAGACAGAAGATACGACCTGCTGCAAGGTGCTACTCAAAACTAAATACATCTAGAGGAGATAGCAGTTGTGTGTCAATGGGAGAGTATCGTGTTTTAGACAGCAGAAGAAAGCTGTAATTGCATGGCAAGGTGCTTGTGGCCCTGGGAATATGGCTGGGAATATGGGGTAGTGTCTTTCTGACTTAATCATGCTTAATGTGGCGCTCACTGGGGCCTGAACCTCGAAGTGGAAGTGGAAGAATGTCTGTAGGCTTCAGACCATTAGCACTCTGCAGTTTTCTCAGAAAGAAGAGTCCAGATGGAAAAAAGCAAGTGGCTCAGAGCTTCAGAGACGGAGTGATAGCCAACTGCCCTGTCTTTGTTTAGGAAGTTACATTCTTGGGGCATGAGAAGTTGGGTATGTCAGGAAAGGGTTTTCATATAAATCATCCTTCTGCTCACAGAAAGAACTAGATACATTCAATGTATGACATACAGACTGAGATAACTTGATACCCAGGAGCTAAAAAAGTTTAAAAATTACAATAAAGCCATAGTAGAATCTAAGAACTAGAAGTCGGTAGTGCTGCTTCTGATCTCCAAAGCAGAATTATTATGCCCTGTTGGTCAGGAGCAGATGAAGGGCCAGTTGCTGGGACTTAGGTGCTCCAAGACAGTACATACAAATGGCAATATTGTGTTAGGTGCTAACACACTGATGAAGAGATCGAAGGTTGCTTGCATGGTGGCTTATAGACTTTGGCAGTGCTCTGATGTGTGGCAGCTGACAAGCAATGGCAGGCACCCAGGCTGAGCCTGGTGAGAGAATACCAGGCAAGCATAGCCATATTCTGCAGGCAGCATGGAGAAAGGCTGGTAGGACAGACTGTGCCTTAGTGCAGTGCTTAACATGGGCAAAAGAGAAACATGCTGGTAGGTACAGAGTGGCAGAATCTGCTGGCTGTCAATATTAGATGCTTGACTGGCTCTCTGAGCATCAGAAGTGTGCTTGGATCAACCATTACAGATGTCAGCACACATAAAATAGCTTATGTTGTAAGAACCTATAATTGTATTATAGACAGCAAAATTGAAAATAAGGATGCAAATAGCCCTCACTCTCACCAAGGAAGCTGACAACAGAGATAAGGCATTAATGGCAATTTAAATTGAAGTGTGACTATCAGAGCCTGCTTTGGGATGTCATGGTCGTCTCTGCAGGATGATGCTCTTGATGCAATAGTAGCAACTGCATTTGGTTTATAAAGAAACAAGCAGCACCTCTGGATAAGTAAGGATGCATGGGATGGTGGATACAAACTGAGGCAGTCTATGTGCAGGGAGCTGAATGCACGATTTCAACACAGGTAGGCATTCCTGTGCCAGTTTTAGTCTGTGGGTAAGAATAGCAGGGAAGAGGTGGCAGGATGGGTGTGAATACAGGCTAGCAACTGGAGCACAATCCCCCAGGGATACTGGGTTATATGAATTATGCCTATGCACGTTAGATTTGTACTGTAACTGCTGTGCAGACATCAGCTTCTTAAAAGAAACCAAACCCAAACAAAGAGTTCCCTGAAAAAGCAGCAACCAAATCAGAATAGGAAGAGAAAAAAAACCCCAACCCATTAAAAAAAAGCCCAATAACATGAAGATTAGAACTGCAGGAGAAAGAATAGAACAGTATGTGGGGACGGTGTCACAGAGGAAGCTGAGCAGCTGTATGGGACAGAAACAACTTGGTAAAGCTACTTTCCTCTAGGTTGTGGGTTCCAGAAGATAACAGACTCTGGCAATAGGAGAAAAACTAAGAGTAATGGGTGCTGTCTTTTAAGAAATATTATATCAACCAGTGTCACAGACTGCTGATTATAAGGACATAATTGGGGAACAAAGCACAGAAATAGTTGAAACTGGTGGGAAAGATGCAGCAAAACCAAGGTGAGCAAAGAAAGCTGTACTGTTGTCATCTTTTTGGGGATTAGACTGCTGATAAAATAATGGAGTTGACTGAAGCTACAGGAAGAACAGTGCCAAAGCAAGGATGCAAAAGCTACTGCAATAATTAGGAGGGTTTACAGACATTTCAGCAAAGAGGTCAAGTCTTATGTTACAGTATTTTAACCAGAATAAGGGACTGTAAAGGCAAAGCTAAGGAAATACAAACTGAATTTTGACCCATGAAATCACATGTTGACCAGATTTTTGCTGCAAAGATAGTTGCTGAAGAGAGCATTGAATGGCATAAGCTACTCATCATTGAACTGAATTTGTAAGAAAGCCTTCTCTGTCTCCTAATTCACACTAGAGCATCTTGATGTCATAGCAAAAAATAATGAATAGCATTGGTGCAGAAGGCAGAGTTATGGTGAATGTAAACTTGAGAAGCTGGTGTCATGCTGATCCAATGGTCATATGCAAGACTGCACATTCTCATTCCCCTTGCTGTGTTGCTGTTGGCTTCATTATGTGAAAAAAACATGGCTGATACAATGCATACAAAGGAATTGTGTGATTCAAATGTAGGACACCAGAAAACTAGGTTTTACTGAAAACACGATATTTCCAAGCTCATGTAAGGAGATGTTGAAAGACCACCTGGCATTGAGGGAAAAAGGCTGTGTTATTAATCAGTTCTGAAAAGAAAAAAATCTAATAAGAATCCTGACTAAAGCAATGCATTAGAAAGTGATGGAATACAGAGGTGAGTTGGTTCATGTGCCTTAGAAATATCAAATGCTGCAAGGGAATACCCAGAAGAGAATTAAGAATTGGCAAGGCACCAGCTGTATTCACCCCATCCAGCAAGATGTGGCTGTTGAAAAGCTGCAACTTAAAGGTCAAAGTCAAATCCTGAACTTTAAAGTTCTGTCCTACCATGTGAACGTGGTACAAATATGCTGGAGCTATAGGTAGGCATGTCCATGTCTGCCAGGGTAACGGCCTTGGGAAGAAGACCAAAGTATTAAATAGAATTCCATGCTCTGGCTTTTTTTATATGATCAAAGTATAACTTCTTACTTCTGGCACTCACCAGAAAAGAATGGGAAAGTGTCTGGGACTTGGGATGAAAAGAAAGTTGTGCTTACATTAGGAAGGAGCAAAGGAGTAGAACAGACTTGGAGTTTGTTCAAGTTTGAGTCCCTCCAATCAGCAGGAGCGACAGTGTCTGGGGCTGAGGGCCCTCAAGAACTGGGGAGATGATCTGTCACTGCATCCCTGCTCTGCAGAGAGAGATGGCACCTTTCCTCATTCCTCTTTATTTCCATGGTCATAGCCCTGCTGGGAATGGTATTACGTTTCTCTCCAAGGTCTAACTCAGCTTGACTCTTGGCTATTCTCAATGTGCTTCTGAGCTTTCTGACCCATGAGCAAGATCTCACTTGTAGAAGACACTTTCCCCCCTTTCCACCTAGTTCTCAGCTCATCTTAACGTGCAGGTTTATGGTTTTCCAGAAGGCTTCTGGCACTTTGGTTTGATCAGCTTAAGATTTAGCTTACACTGATGCAGGTGTGATTTGGGCTTTGGCAGTGCAGTCCCTGGATCCAGGATTAAGTTTTAGAGCATATTGGATACTGGGCCAGCCCCTTCACTCTGACCTATGTTGTGTTACACTGGTGCAGAGGCTATTTCAAGGCATAATAAGCTACCAGATCAAAGACGCAGAAGGAAAAGATGTGCCGGACAAAACACAGTGTTTTCTCAAACCTTTAGCCAGTTGTCCCCAGGGACCTGCCCCAGGCTCAGGAGTGCATGGGGGAGGGTGCTGAGTGGTCAGGTTGTCCCACAGTCTGAAGAATGGATTTCTCCTTGCTCCTTATTTCATAAATTGCAGTGACCCTACATTCAGTCTGCCTGAGGACCTGGTCTAGCGTGGGTGCTGTCAACTGCATGTCACGGTGAAAAACAAGCACAGCATCGCCAGCCAGTCAAGGGAGGGGATTGTCCTGCTCTGCTCCACACTGCTGCGGCCTCACCTTGAGTACTGTGAGCAGTTTTGGGCACCACAGTATAAAAAAGACATGAAGCCATTAGATAGCATCCAAAGGAGGGCCATGAGGATGGTGAAGGCCTGGAGGGGAAACCGCAGGAGGAGTGGCTGTTCAGTCTGGAGAAGAGGAGACTGAGGGGAGACCTCAGTGCAGTCTACGACTTCCTCAGGAGGGGAAGAGGAGGGGCAGGTACTGATCTCTTTACTCTCATGACCAGTGACAGGACTTGAGGAAATGGTGTGAAGCTGAGTCAGGGGAGGTTTAGGTTGGATATCTGTGGGATTGCTGGTGAGGGGTGTGCAGCAGCTGGCCCAGGCTGTGCTACTGTTGGCAGGTGTCTTCCCCGGTGCCACAGCATGTCACCTTGGTGGAAGCGTCAGGGAAATGGCCAGCTCTGCAGTGTGTACAGCTATCCCAAAATGGTAGACTGAATTTAACTCCACACAGCTCTGTCTTGTGGCAGGGGCTCCTGGGAAGAACCTCTAGAATCACCACCCCTTTGCTGTTCCACCTCTGACCTGATGTTTTCTCCTGGAGAGGGACAATCTCTGAGGAAGGTGGTAGGGATTTAGCCACACTCCCTAAATAACTTGTGTTTTCCTGTCTGGAGTGCAGCCTAAGGGTGTGATGGTGCTTGTTTCTGGAGGGGTGAAGCATCTTAGCCAGGTGTAGGTCTGAAAGGAAAGGGGAGGGAGGTAGCATGCAGCTTCAGAGCCCAGCTGCACTGGACATCTCTGGACACCGTACAAGATGTTGGTGCAGATTCCGGTACAAGGTGTCAGTACAAGATTCCATTGCAGATGTGGAATTACAGTTGTCTAGTTTAGAGATCGCTGTGGAAGAATGAATATTTACATCAGTTTAGGTCCTTGCAATCTCAAGGAGATGACCTGTAGTCTTTTCTGAGGTCAAGTATCATTACCAAGTATTTTCTCTTTCTTTTCTGTCACCAAATGAGCAGGAGTCCATTTCATCAGGTAGTATCACTTCTCTTGAGAAGTTACTTGTCTGTCTTTCCTGTCTTCTCCTTTTCAGGCTTTAATGACCTTATGCAGATCATCTTCCCCATACTCAGCGTTCGTCTCCCGACAGCAGTACTCCCAGCACTGCTCAGCACTGGCTTGCTCTCCCCTTTCTGGTCTCCTAAAGGGTGACTGGAGCAGAGGGCTTGATGCCTGTTTGCCACCTCTTTATGGTTTCTGTCTCACTGCATTTGCTTTCCCTGATCTGTCTCAAGTCTTCTTGGTCACAGCTGAGCAAACACTGCCAGGGGACATCTCATGCTGACACCTGGACCTCTTCATTGGCAGATTAGACAGTATGACAGCTCACAGCTCATTGCAGCTTGTAGGCACTCTCTGCTGCAAATCGTTCTGTCACACCAATACAGCTCGCACAGCACCCGTGCTGGAAGCTGTGGAGCTTGCATTAGCCTCTCTGCCCTTGACTAGTCTGTATGCTTGTTTTTCCTTCCCTTCTGCTGCTTATCACTGGTTCCTTCACATTAACAAATATATTAAATAATCTCTTGGGTAAAGAGATGTGCCAGCGCCAAGAAATCCTTAGCTTCTCTGTTTGTCATGATTAACCCTGTTCAGCCTTCTCCCACTGACTCCATCTGAGCAGGGCGGCTGGACCAGGCAATCTCCAGAGTCCCTCCCAGCCTCAACTGTTCTGTGACCCTGTGATCCAGCAGTTCTATCTCCCATGCAGCTTTACTCAAGTTTGCAGCCTGATACTGACATAGATTTGTCACCCCAGAATGGCAAGTGCTGAGCAGCTGTGGCAGCTGGCTTGGCTGTGTGTGTGTGTGAGTCTGCACAACTGTATTGCCTGGGCCAAAAGTCTGTATTGCCTGTTGCCTGGTCTCAGCAGATGAGAGTGGATGCTTCGGAAAGAGGAGGGCGAGTGCATGTTATCCCTCATTTAATGCTCCTACTTGCTCTGACACTTGGTGCTATGAGAGCCTCCACGAGTCTCCCCAACTGTTTGTTGAATCCTGCCTTGTGACTGGCTCTTGTGGTTGCAGGAAGCTACACAGTGAGATTTTGGGTCCACTCCTTTAGCCTATTTCTTTCTCTTGACATTGCCGGTCCTTATCCCTGCTGTGTTGGTGCCTCCTGCACAGGGGGAGAATGGGGTGGATGCCTGGAGGTTCTTACAGTGTGCTGGGACTTCTCTGACTGGGCAGAGCAAGGAGAGCAGTGCACACATACTGGGACATGAGTTGAAGAAGAGGGACAAATGGCTGCTGTGTGGACAGAAGTTGACTCTGCATGTTGTAAATAGGTAACTTGTGAGTGTCCCAGGCCAGTTACACAGCAGGGATGTACTTGCATTGCAACCAACAACCATCTGCTCCCATGGCTTTTGGACTGATGTAACAGCTCCAGCTCTATGGACTTCCCATTTTAGGTTTAATTTTATTATCTCTTTGCTGCTTGCTCTTCATATTTACTGATAACTCCCTTTCTCCTCCCTGTAAGTGACTTGCTGAAGTTTGCCCTGATCCTGTTCTCACTTTTTTCCTTTCCTGATAGAAGATGACTTTTGAACCTTGTGCCATTTCCCTTCCCCTCCAGCCTTTGTTTCCTCATGTCTGTGCTGGGAGATGTTTGTACAGTGGCAGGTTTTTTTCTTGCAGTTTTATCTGTGGTCTTTGTGTGCTGTGTCCCAGCCCTGACCAGTGGGCTGAGCCTGCCCAGAATAAATTCAGCCTAGGGCATATTATGGTCCTCCTTGTGTCACCTTTTTCTTGTACTAATAATCCACACATTAGTTAACCAAAACTCAGTTAAGATCAAACCTTGATCTGCTGTACTCCAGAGAAAGGTGTCCATGGGATCATATCTCTGTCTTTGCAGCCAGCTCCTGTTCTTCTGGTGCTTTGCCTCTCAGGTCTCCTCCCTTCCTGATCTACACCCCAGGAGCCTGTTTGTCCTAGCAGGATTCGTATATTTTGGTTTCTATCATACAGATTCTGCTTATTCTCTGCCTTTGTCCTTCCTGGGGGAGAATGTCTGCCTTCCTTGATTCGTACCCCTGTAGGTGATGGAACTGTAGCATGAGTTTGGCTTGTGCTGTGTCATGAGGCCTTGTAGCTGGGTTGTAATGGGATGTCTGTCTCCCCCTGCAGCCTACGAAGCTGTTTCCCCTGCTATGATGCCAGGGCAGATCCCCGACCCGTCGCTGACGGCTGGCGCGCTTCCTGGGCTCGGCCCCTTGACAGGACTGCCTGGCACAGCCCTGACTGCCGAGGAGCTGAAGTGCGCCGACATCCGCAACATCGGGGCCATGATCTCCCCACTCCACTTCCTGGAGGTGAAGCTTGGGAAGAGACCCCAGCCTGTCAAAAGTGAGGTGAGTACTGGGGGCTGCTGGCTGCAGGTGGCCCTGCAGGGCTGTTGTCTGCACTTGCCTGAGTTTCCCTCCTGCCCATGCTTGGCTGTTGTACAGGGGTGGTCAGCAGCATGTTCTATAAGCTCCCTGTATGGTGATGTGCATGCATGTTGGCTGCTCCACTAGCAGCCTCTTCCTCCTGCCTGACTTTCTGTCCCCGGCTGGCAGTGGTAGCCTCAGCATCCCAGACCTGACTGGTCCAATGCAGCCATTGGCAGCCAGCTGAACTCAAACCCTGCCCGTGGAGTGGGGTCTGGTGCAGCCAAGATGTCCCTAGGCTGGAACACGTGCCCCGAGTAGAAGTCACACAACTTGTCACCCATGTCAACAATCCCTTGGTGCTTCTGGCATTGGTATTGTCTCTCCAGCAGGGATGAGGTGTATGGACAAGTGGTGTGGAGCAGTGACTCAGCCTGTGCCTCAGGTGCTGCTGGCTGGGAGCTGCCCCTGCCTCATTGCTTGGGGTGGGCCCTGGCTTGACCTCGAGTTTCCTGGGATGGGAAAGGTGGGTAGTTTCTGCTTGGTACCACAGGCTGCCATGTGAGGACCAGGCTGAAGGGACTAGGGAGATGCTTGGACAGTGTTTTTCTTGTATGGCTGTCCCGTGTGTTGGTTGTCCAGTCTTTGACTCTGACTGGCTGTACTGGTGGTGGGTGTTTGCACCTCCTACTGCCTGCAGATGGAGCTGGCAGAGGTCTGTTTCAGAGGTCCCACGTTGGTGAGGGTGGTGGCTGCTGTTAGAAGGTCCAATAAACAGCCTTCTGAACAGAGCATTTGCTCCTGTGTGAGGTTACCTTGGATGATTCTGTATGAGGATGGGGTGATGTGTGTTCTCTGGAAGCATGAGCAAGGAAGTGCTAGATGATGTGAAAAGCTGCCTGTGATGAGCTGTGAGCTGAAGGGGGTAAAATAGCAGTTCCAGGGAGCAACCTGCTCTCCAAATGGTGCTGACACTTGATTTAGCCCAATTCTTTCGGCAGAAGCTCAGCAGCAGCCAGGTCCACCTGTGCAGAGCATCCCTGTTCTTTCCCCCCAGCCGCTTGAGGTGGACTCCCGCGGGTAGAACTGGTATGATGTAGTCCATTTGATCACCTTGCACAGGAACTCTGTGCCCAAGAGAGTGTCCAGTCAGCTTGTGCAGCCTGGAGGTCGCCTGGGAAGGACTGGGCAGCTCTGCAATGGCAGGAGCTGAGGTTAGGATACTGTGGGAGGCCATCATAAGGCCCTGGGGGATGCTAATAGCTTTGGTTCCTCTATGGGCAAAGCAGTCATGGATTTGCAGCTGAAGCCAAATTCTCTTCCAAGCTCTTGGCCTGGGTATTATGCAGCAAATGGGTTGCAGTCCCTGCCTTGCTTCATGGGTTGGGGAGGAAAGAGGGTGACTCTGTGGTTGTGCTGTCTTCTCGGGCCCAGCTCCTTTCCTGGGGCATCTCGAGCACCCCTGAGCAACAGCTGCTTTTGATTTTTGTGGGCATGGGTATGTGATGTCACTGGCATCTGTTTAACAGGGGCTGGGCAGTTCTGCCCCACAGCAGGTACTGGAATAGCTGAATGTCCTCTGAGCCAGCTGTTGAGGCACCATGTGGAGGAAAGATAAGAGAAAACCCGCTGGCAGCCCCTGCACAGCCACCTTCCATGCAGCTGGTTCCTCCCCTGCATGGCCTGTGAAGCTGAGGAGTTGAAGACAGCAAATGGAGCTGCCCTTGGCAAGGCTTTGCAGCAAAAGCCTGAGGGAGCTGAAGCAGTAGCTGCTTATCCCATGAGTAGCCAAGAAGCTGCCCACGCATGGTTTTGCAATGCAGCCTGCAGCTGCTTTCCTCTTGCAGGGAGCCGGAGCGCAGGAATGCTGGGTGTCGGCGTGCCACTCTGTGTGGTGCCTGGGAGGACAGGCTGCTCACCATGAGCCTGGGCAAGGCAGCTCTCTCTGCTCTGCTGGGGGCACCAGCATCTCCTGGCATTGGGGTGTTTGTGCTTGGGGGCACACACAAAACCCACCCCATGGGTGTTGGGTGCTGGCTTCTCTGCAGGCTGATGGACAGCCCCACTGGGCAAGCCGCTCTCCTCTTGGACAGGTGTAAAGAGGTGCTGCTGGGCTCCTCCACCACTGAATCCCACCTGGGGTGCTCCCTCTGGGACTGAGCCCTGCCCCTCAGGCAGGTGATCGCCTCAGTCTCTGAGGCTGCTGACTGAAGCAGTTCAGGAGGCATCCCCAGACCTTCTACCCACAGGGATCCCCTGGAGATCAGCTGCTGAGACATGCTATTGGGTGATGCATCATCACTGTCCCTTGTACCTCTGGATAACATCCTAACCGTCAGCACCAGAGCCATGACACCTTTTTGAACTGAAATCAAGCAGTAGCAGATGGGGAAAACCTGCTTTCTTGAAGAAGAGAACTTCTCTACCCTGAGCATTTGTGGATTCCCCATACCTGGAAGTGTTCAAGACCAGGTTGGACGGGCCTTTCAGCAACTGCTCTACTGGAAGGTGTACCTACCTGTGGCGGGGGGGTTGGAACTAGGTGATCTTTAAGGTCTCTTCCAACCCAAACGCTTCTATATTTCTATGAAGCCACAGGAGCTGTGGTCAAAAAGCGGAGCCAAGAGTTCAAGCTGCTTCTGTCTGTCCTGAGCCACTTTCCTTGAGCATCTGTACTCCATCTAAAGGACACAGACCTCTGCTGGGCCCTCTGTGGGGTGGAGGCGGGGTCAGAGACAGGTCACTTATTCTGTCATTCTGGTTGAATGGACCAACAGGGCATGGAAATGTCAGGCAGTTCCCAGGGCTGGTGCAGTTGCTGGTTGCTCTTCCAGTTCCCGTTACACCCCAAGATGTACTTTTGAAGCTGAGTTTGGGGGTATTTTTTGAGCTTTGGAGCTGTGAGCACATTACCTCTCTGCACCCTCCTAGTAATCCTTGAACTAAAATGCCAAGAAGCTGTCTTAGGAGTGGATGAGTGGTTGGTAAATGTGCAGAGGGGAATTGCATCTATCCTGATGTCCACCTCCTCTTAATTTCTGTCAGGAAATTTTCTAAGAGCTGGCAGCAGAATGTAGAGTTAGAGCCCTCCAGATTACTTCTGCTAACCTGTCACATCTAAGTTATGTGGGTGCAGTGTGAGCTGTCCATTTCTGACTGGACTTGGGGGTATCAGTGCAGTTCCGATCCTAGTTCTCCCAAGTGTGGTACATTGGTGCCACAAAACACTGCCTTGGAAAAGGAATGGTGGCAGCCTGGCATTATGGAAGTCTGTGCATAGCTTGTGCTGGCTTTGCTTAATATTTTAGCCCCAGCTAAAATAGCAACTTTGGTGTAATGCTTGGAAGGTAAGGTAGAGAAGATGGAAAACCATTGGTGCTATAAAGCTCAGATGCTGCCTTCTACAGCGTGCTTTATGTTGTGTATTGGACATGCAGCTTACTTAAGCGTCCCCTTCACCCTGCCTTTGCTGAGTCCATGTTTTGTCCAGTCCTTGTGCATCACATTGGGATGTTTTGATTAGTGCGTTTTGGACTTGGTGACTGTTAGCAGTGTGCACAGTTTAGTGTGGATGATGGCACCTGCAGCCTTCATTACTATCAGGCACTACTGGTGTGCCTACATGTGGGGTGATCTTGTGACCATCAGGTATCAGTCAATAGGAATGAGGCAGTTCAGTCTAACACCTCAAATTTCAGAGACCTAGGCAAAATGGGGATGAAGGCACTGGGGACCTTTTCTTCTCTATCCATGCTACAAAGTATAACCTGATTTCACAGAGCTTTCCAGCACTCAGATTTTTCTTGAAGGAGCTAGTTTAGGTTCTTGGATGTAGGCGTGCCATAGGCCATTTATACAGGCTTTGTAGCATATATCCATAAATACTTGGATTATGGGTTTCTAACCCATAGGGCCTATTGGCCTGGCCTGTGTGGTGTGAGTCAAAGAGCACAGAGAACTGAGTCATGGCAAACAGTGCAGATAGTGCTGTCCTGCTTCCTTACAGGGGATGCAGGACCTGTCCCCACCTTGCTGTGGTGGCTCTGTGACTCAGTGCTGAAGCTGCAGCAGACAGGTATTGGAATGGGGCAGGCCCAGCTGGGGTATCTTCTGGGTTTTTCTGCCTCTCATCCTTGGCTGTGTGCGATGCTTTCAATGTCCGTGCTCACAGAGCTGAGCCTGTAGATGTCTGTGTGACAAACTGCTCATGTTTCTGGGAGGGGGCTCGATTCTCCCATCTCTGCCCTCTCTCTGGGAGGGAGCAGCCCTGTGAAGGGTTGTCTGTCCCCTACCAGCCATGTCCTCAGCTGTGGGTACAGGTCTCCCTCTCTGTGTTCCCACAAAGTAGAGTTAGAGGCTGTAGCAGCAGCACACCTGGTTCCAGTGAGGATTAAGTCATGTTCCTGGTGGCCCATGACTGGGTGGCTGCCACATTGCCCTGCTACGTGCTCACTTGTACCTCCTGCCCCTACCCATACCTGCTGGCTCTGATCTGGGTTTCTTTGTCTTCTTGTAGCTGGATGAGGAAGAAGAGAGGAGGAAAAGGCGCCGGGAGAAAAACAAAGTAGCAGCAGCACGATGTCGTAACAAGAAGAAGGAGAGGACAGAGTTCCTGCAGCGGGTGGGTGCCCAAACTATCCCAGGGCACAGCAGAGACCTCCCTAGAATGGTGTTCCAGCTGCAGGCAACATTGTCTCCTGAACTGCCCCTCTGCCTCTCCTTGCTCCAGTGCCCCTGTCTGGGAAAATACAGCCCCCCTCCTTTTCATGAGGCTGTGAAGGTGGTGGCCATGTACATGCCCAGGCAGAGCTTACCCATGGTACCAGGGCTGGAGGTAGGCTCTGGGCTTGTGGTGAGAGAGGAATGATAAATGTGTCTGCCTCAGTTCTGGAGCAGGAGCACCCATACGAGTGTGGCACAGGACAGAGGCTGGCAGTGTGCTGGCCCCTTGACCAAAGTCCTAATGATTTTCCCACTCAGAGGCCAGATGCTCACTCACCTGTGACCCCAAGGCAGAAAAACTGTCACAGCTGTTCTGCAAACAGTGGTGAGACATGGGGAGATGACACAGCATGAGACAAAGAGTCATTTCACAAGGGCAGATCCTTACAGGTAGGGTGGGTGAAAACTTAAACATGGGTTTGTTCCCAAGCACCTTACCAGACCACAGAAAGCAGCCAGGCAGAGGTTTTGCTGGGGTACAGCAGGCACCTGCCCTAGGTGGTGGCTGTGTATTTCCCTGTGATGGCACTAAGTAGCACAAGGCAGCAGGGCTGGGGATGAACTGCCTGGAGGGATGTTGTGCCTTGGCAGGTCTTCAGTCCGCTCCCCTGCTGCAGGGGCTGAGGGACAGCACTGGGCAGAGGTGGCTTGTTGGCCAAATTGTTTCTTGTATCTTGTCCTGCTAGATAAAGTCACATGCAGTTGTGTTCCTGTCCTGCTAGGAGTCTGAGCGTCTAGAGCTCATGAATGCTGAGCTGAAGGCCCAGATAGAAGAGCTGAAACAGGAGAGGCAGCAGCTCATCCTGATGCTGAACCGGCACCGTCCCACCTGCATCGTGCGGACAGACAGCATCAAGACGCCTGAGAGCGAAGCCAACCCACTGCTGGAGCAACTAGAGAAGAAGTGAAGGTGGCACTGGGCCAGGAGGAGGAGACAGTGGCGCAGGATCTTCCAGGGTCTCTAATATATGTACTCTATGAAGAACTGTGCACCCAGGCCTGGTGCAGCCAGGACCTAGTGGGCTTCCTTGGGAGCTATGGACCAAACAGAGAAGATCAGGAACCTGCCAACCATGTACTCTGAGACTGAACCTGGGAGCAGGCCTGGTGGTGCCAGTGAGGGCAACCTCCCTGTGATACCTCATCACAGCCCTTCAGCCTGCTCTCAGCCCTGGGACCCACGATGCCACAGCATGTCCTGCAAGGACCACGCAGCCCGTGGGTAGCAGGGGCTGCAGGCTGAGGAGCGGCAGCTGCGCAGTGCCCACCAGCACCCTGCCCAGAGGCTGCTGCCGCTCCTGGTGCATGCTCCGGAGAGAAACCCAAACCCAAGAACCACAAACACTTGATGCAGCCCCATCTGGTGGGCAGGCCTGTCGGGGCTCGGTGGCGCAGGCGCCCCCCACAAGCACACTCAGTATAATGTTTACAGCCCAGCTGTCCGTGTCGGCCGTGCTTTTGAATGCACATTTTTACACTTTTTTAAAGTATTTTTTACAAAGTTTTTATACAGTGATCTCTATATGGATTTATATAATCACTAGATGTGATCCCATAGAAATGTATGTTATAATGTTCTGTTTGTTACAAACACATATGCCACAGTTATCTCCATTGTGTTACTTGTCTGGTAGCATCCAGCTCCTTTCCCATGCTGGGAAGGGGGTCCAAGCTGCCCTCTGCAGTGGTGTCGCTACCCTCTCCATCCATGTATGTCCTTCATAATATTCAGTTCTGTATCTCTCAGTAAATCTTACCTTTGCGTATGCTGTCCTCCTGTAGCTCTGTTTGGGTCAGCACTGTGGCAGCATCTGCCAGGGCTGAACAGGCCAGGTGTGTTCCTGGCTGAGTGGGACAGTGGAGCAGATCTCAGAGCTGGTTTTGGTGGTTGTGTTAGCAGCTGTGGGCTGGAAGAATTCACCCTAGAAAAGCTGGGAACCTTGGAGGCAGCTCTGACTGTTGTCAAGCAAGAAGTAGCTCAATGCTGCACCAAAGAGGATAGGCAGGCATGGCTTGCCAGTTGGAAAGGCAGAGGGAGACCATCTCATCCTTAGCTGGTCCTTCTTTCAGTCCCAAATTCAGCAGTTTAAGCTCATTTCAGGGATGAGAAAGAGACAGGGGAGCTATCACAATGTCCTTGTGCTGGTGATCCCTTTATGTGCTTTTGTGCTTCCTTCTGCCCAGACTGTGGAGGTCATGGTTCAGATCTGACCTATTCCTCAGCTGCTGTAAGGAGCCAGTCTTCATTCTTTGAAAAACGTGATCCCTCTGCCTTTCATCAAGCTCTGCTGAAAGGATGTAGAGCATGTGCTGGGGGCCTCCTTATCGCATCTCTTTATTTCCCTCTGCAAAGTGTACATGGTAATAAATTTCCTCTTTGGTGGTCAGTGGGAGCTCCCTGGGGATACCAGATGATCCAGGCATCTTGTGCTTTTTTCTCACCTGGAGAGCCTGTGTGCTCATCTCCATTCAGGAGGCCTCTCACTCACCTGCTACACGCCTTCCAGCAGCAGTGGCAGTGCCGTGGATGCAGGTGATGGCATTTCTCTGGCAAATAGCCACATTGCAGTAAACATTTCTGCTATGAAAACAGCTGGCATGGAAGAGAAATAAAAGGTGCCCTTTGAAACCAAGCATACTAGAAGCAGCTAGCAAAGGCAGCAGCAGAAGAGTGATATATCTACATCAGTTTAATGCTCAGCTATTCCAGCTAAGGCTTGGGCAGGAGCTGAATCCTAGCAGTTCCCAGGTGCTGGAATGAGATTATCTTTAATGTCCTTCCTAACCCAAACCACTCCCTGATTCTGTCACCCAAACAACCTGATGTATTCTAGTCAGTACCAAGGCATTTGACACTCAAAGTTTAGGGCATTTCTTTTCAGGTGACTTGGTTGGTCTGTGACACAATGAAGTTAAAGCAGAGGGTTTGGGCCTCTTCCCCTTTAAGCTATAGCCTGTGAGTGTTGAATGGAAAAGGTTCCCTCTCTGTGCAGCGTGCTGTACTGCAAACCCCTCCCGGTTCCTGTAGGAGACAGGCTCTTTGATGTTCTTGACTCTGGTAGCATCTGTCCTCTCAAAGCCCAGCCCCCACCTTCTCAGAATTAAAAATTTTGCTATGGAACAAGTGGTCCACCGGACAGGCTTGTAAGTTATAGTGACATCTCCTGGGCATGGGCAGGAGCAGAGGGCAGATGCCAGGCACAGCCTGTGTTGCAGCATGCTGGAACACGCTCCCAAACCTAAAAACCAGTGGTTGTGCCTGTGGCAGTGCACTCGCACTTGGGTCCACTTCATGCACGGACTGGTAACGTGGATTTGCTTGGAAAAGTCAACCAACAGTTCTCAAAGGCCAGGAGGCCACCTCCTGGCCATCCCACACCACCCCATCCTGTGTTAGGTGCGCTGTGGACCGCTACTGGCGCAGAGCTGAAGGGAACTCGTACTTTTGGGACGGGGCTTGGTGCCGGTGGTGTCGGAGCCGGTAGCCTACTTGTTGTGGGGCTGCTGCCAGCCCCATGTCCCCGGTCCAGCCAGCCGTTGGGCTGCATCTCTCATCCTGGTGGGTGCACACACACGCACACATGGATCCCTCCCGTGGATGGCTGTATCTCGTTGTAGAGCCGCGGTTGCTGGCCCTGGGCGCAGGAGCCCTGAGGACGGCAGTCGCTGCTGGCACACAGCTCTAGTCTGCCTCGCTGGCTGCTCCAGTCTGAGGTTCTCCCGTGCTCTCTCAAACCCGCACGCGAGGTGTCTGGAGACAGGCGCGCAGGAGCCCGTCGGCGGGCGGGATGCGGCAGTGCGCGGGCACCGGGTACCGGGCAGGGGCGGCCGGTCCCTCTCCCTCTGCCCCCCGTGCCGGCCGCTCTCGCGGCCTCGCTCCTCACACCGCNCCGGGCTCTGCGGCCGGACGGGGTCGGAGCCGCTCCCGCTCGGTCCGGGCCCGGAGCGCCGGCTCTGCCCCGCGGCTTGGGAGAGCCCCCCGAGCACTGACCGCCCCTGGCCCGGCGGGCAGCTCTCAGAGCGGGTCCGAGCGGGCAGGGAGCGGGCCCGCGACAGCAGGCAGGGGGCTGGAGCACCTCTACTACAAGGAAAGGCACGGAGAGCTGGGGCTGTTCAGCTGGGAGAAGAGGAGGCTCCGGGGGGACCTCAGAGCACCTTTCCAGTACCTAAAGGTCTGTGAGTAAGCTGGAGAGGGACATTTTACCAGGGCTTGTGGTGATAGGACAAGGAGCAACAGTTTTTAACTGAAAGAGGATTTGGATTGTATATAAGAACTTTTTAAAATGAGGGGGCTGAGACACTGGAACAGGTTGTCCAGGGAAGTGATGAATGCCCCATCCCTGGAAGTCTTTGTGGCCAGGCTGGATAGGGCTCTGAGCAACCTGGTCTAGTGGAAAGAGTCCCTGCGCATGGCAGGGGCTTGAAGCTAGATGACCTTTAAAGATCTCATTCAATTCAAACTTTTCTGTCATTCTATGGTTCATGGTGCCATCCCATGGTGTCAGATGGTTCGTGTTAAACATGTGAGTCCACTTGGCAACACTGGTGCTTTCTGGCCATTTCACCTGCAGACCTCTCTGCTTCTGAGATACCTGAGGTGGCTCAACAACCAGGACCACCAGCAGGAATTTCCAGGGTGCCAGCAACTTCCTCCAGGACATGCCCATCTTCTGTTTTGTGAGATCCACATTCAGGTAATAACTCTCGTGCTCCTTCTCACACTCACTAGTTCAGGCCAGAGCTCTCCCCAGAGTAATGTGATACCATATTTTTCCTGAATCCCAGGCAGGTGAGCTGTGTTACTTTTCCATTGTTTAGATGCATATAACAGCTCTCTGGTGTCCTTCACAGACTACCCCAGTTCCCCCTGCAAAGCCACCCTTTCCTCTTCTCTCTTAAGGAAAGGTAGGTGCCACTTTGCCCAAAATGATTGGGCCTGAGGCAGGGCGGGGGTAATGGGCTGGGAGTCCGGCTACACTAGTTTGGTGTGAGTGCTCCACACTGCATGCATGACCCTCTTCTTCTTGCTGGACCCCTGACAAGTGTCAGGGCCCATGGACAGCAAGAACTCGGTGTCCTCAGAAGCATCTTGCCAGCTCCTCACCCCTCTCTCCTGCAATCAGCTCATCTCGAAGAGGCTGAGCAGACCATCGTTCTCCTGGAGCGTCATTGTGGCCCTTTTCCTTTCCTCCTCATCCTCTCCCAACCCACTGCCCCTATCCCCTTGTAAGCAAGGTGCATGTACAGTCCTGGGGACAGGGGCATCCAGCACCTCCCTCCCTTGGCTTGCAGCTGGGCAGAGGATGCTTAGAGGTCATTACTTTGCAGTTTTCACGGTATTGTTCTCACTTTGTCTATGGAAAATTGCTTCCTCTGCCCTTCTTGTCGGGGGGCGGAGGGCAGCTCCATAACACAGTGGTAAGTGGTATTAACTAACCTTTGCCAATGACCTGTCTCTCTTGTTTCATTTTGAGCCAAGGGCAACAGGTATTCATTTGTCTTTGTCCTTATTGGTTCTTCTACTCAACTTGCTGGAAAACAAGCCCCAGAAATCCCCAGCCTTGATATTTACCAAGAGTCACGGAAACTGCTTTGATTACCATGGGTGCCAGACTCTGCTGAGCAGTACTGGCACCAACATGGCCCATGGCTAGGCACAGGACTGGGGCCAGGGAAAACTGTGCTGCCAGGATGCTTACAGAGAAATGAGAAAAACCAACTGCTTCCCTGAAGCCTGGAAGTATCACCTGGCTCTCCGTGGCTTTGCACACTTTTTGCTTATTTGTGATCACTGGTTGCTGGCGATTGAAGCGTGGGGGCAAAAGGGTGGGAGGTGGGCACAAGCCGAGGGAATGGATCCGTGTGCATCCCATGCTTGCATGGAGGCATCATGCTCCTGCTGTGCTCAGGAAACTGCTCTGTGGGCAGAGCAGGGTAGGTCACTCGTCCCTGGTTAGGGGCATGAGTCTCCCCACACCATGCGGCTGGTGGGGTGGCCAGGGTCATTTCCCAGGTGGGTGATGGAGGCAGGCAGGGAAGCTGCTGTCAGAGGTATAGCCAGCCCCATGGGCAGGGAGCTTGCTGTCAGCAGCTCTGCCACCAACACTTTCCATATGAGGAAAAGATCCTTCCCTACAGCCAGGAGGTCTTGCTGGTCAGGGCCACTAGGAAGGCACCCGTGACTTTATGGCTGGAGTTTGCCTTTTCTCTGCATCTGAATCCCCAGGAGCAGAAGTCTGGGAGCACCAGTCAGCTCGGGCTGACTCCTCCACTGCAACCGAGTTGTAATTCCAGGCACAGCCAGTGCCTGTGATGCTTCCCCAAGCCTCAGCACCTGTGACAGCCTCAGTGGCTCTGCCTGCACAGAGCTGGGTCTCCTGCCTAGCACAGGCACATTTCAGCTCCTCACCACATATGTGAGGAGAAGGTGGTGAAGGAGATGGGGCTGAGCCTGGCAGGGAGACACAGAACAGCTCACAAAGGCCAGAACCAGGCTTTGCAGCCCATGCATCACCTGGGGCTGAATTTGGGCTGAAGATGCAGTGTGTGGTTGTGGGATGAGAGAGTTTAACAGCCCTGAGCCTTTGGTTTTGTCTGTCAAGGTGAGCAAGAAGTTATTCCCAATTACCTAAAGTGATGGGCTACTTTGATGGTGAAGGCAGGAGGTGGGTCACTGTGGGTAAGACTGACAGCTCCGCATCCCTGCCTAGTTCAAGGGACTCTGCTAGACAAAAAGGCCCTGTGTAAGCAAGGTGATACACTTTTCCAGCCCTGGCTCCTAGGAGATACCAGCATGAAGCTACTTCCAGAAGCCCACATGGGTTTCAGCAAAAGCAGAGTTTGGGTCTCTTTGACAATGAGGTTTCACTGCAGCCTGTCACGTCTCAGATGAAGCTTCAGGAACAGGATCGTTTGCCAGTAACCACCACCTTGTGCTGATGTTATCTAGTTTCTGCAGAATGAACTTGCTGAGTTGTCATCTGTGACACCATCGGGGAAGTCCTGACTCCTGACACTGCAGTTCCTGCCTCTGCTTTGCCATGGCCCCAATTCCAGCAGCATCATCTGGGCTGGTTGGATTTGCTGGACACCTGCTTGTGCTGAAATGTCATGAGGTTGTCAGAAAGACCCGGGAACAAGGCTGTGCTGCAGGCCTGCAGGCTCCCAAATCCAGTGGAGCCACCAGCAGGCTAACATGTAGCTTCTGGTTGAGGATAAAATGGCTACTGACAGCTCATCTCAAGGTGACACTGAACACTTAGTGACCAGACATGCAGCAAGAGGAGGGTTGCACTAGAGCTAACGTGTGGGTATCGGCAGGTGCCTCTCAGTACATGGGCTACTGACTGCTGTGACAGAGGCAAACTCTGTGGGTGCCAGGCAGAGGCACTGCTGCATTATGCAGGTGTTTGCCAAGCGAGGCATCCCTTTTCTTCTGTGCAGACTTTCCCTGGAGGCAGTGACCTGATTCACTCTCTAGCTCCGACCAGCAGATAATGGATGAGTGGCTAAGGTAGTCATGTGCTGGTGCATGCTGGCACTGCTGTATGGCTGGGCAGCATGAAGGCACCCCATGCAGCCAGCATAACAGGCTGGCAAAACCAAACTCACTGGTCCAAACTAACCCCCTCAGCTGCAGGTGCAAGGTGTTCTCTGTGCCTGCAAAGTGCATGCAGGCACTGTTCCGCTGTCTGTTGAATACCTGCAGGTCACTGTGTCACGTGCACAAGTTTCAGGACCAATGCAAGCTGCCAGTGTACCCTGCGTGGCATGGAGCCTCATTCAGGCAGGGCTTTGGAGCAGCACATTTCTTCACCTGACAGCAGCCATCTGCTGTGGCTGCAAGGCCCCGTGCTGCTCGGCAGCTGAGTTTGCATGCTGGGGTAGCAGCACCTCAGCATTTCTCCCAGACATGCTCTGGAGTGTGCCTAAGTGCCAGCTGGCACCTGGGAGGTTTAGAGGAGAGTGCCAAAGGGTTCAAGGGTGTGCACCAAATTCAAGATAGAGCTACCTGGTGGGTCCCTCTCACTGTGCAGCAATGGGGAAAGGAGGAAGGCTGCATGAGGAATGGGATGAAGAAGAGCACATCTATCCTTTATAACTGTAATGCCATGGTAGATGGGGGGAAGCTTCCCTGGACTGCTGTGTTTGCTTCTGTCTTCCCTGCTGTGAAATCAGGAGACATCCAAAGATGGGTGCTGACCTAAATTAGGGCTGCAGGAAAATTTCCCTATGTAGGGACTAAAAGTCCCACTAGTTTAGAGTGGAAACTAGTGAAATGCCACATGATAGAGATGTGTAGAGCAATTCCTGGCTTAGAGATAAGTCTGTTCCTCTGCTCACCCCCTCACAAGATGTTCAAAGAAATGGAAAGACAACTCATTTCACACTGGTAAACTGACACACTTCTCACAGAGCCAGAAAACTGGTTTGTGCAGGTGGACAAGATGCCCTGCTGGCCAACAGTTTCAGAGAGCTCACAAAGAATCAGGTACTGATATGAAAAACAAGGATACCCAAAACTGAAGTAAAAAAGTTTGGCTTAAATAAGATGAAAGATGGCATGAGTCTTGGACATCTACTTCCATGGTTTGGGTAAAGAATGGTGGCAGAGAGTTTCTTTTTTTCCGTCCCTTCTTTGAAACCAATATTTGACACCAGGAGGACCAAGTCTTCAAGTCAGGGCCTTGCACCATCACTGCTGGCATGGCTTAGGGTAGTGCTTCTCCCTCGTCCCACCCCCAAAGCACCATCAGCGATGATGGGAGGCTGCAGCTCACCTGTGTCTGGGCACTGGTGTTGGCAGCCACAGGCAAAGCTGTGGGAAAAGCAGCCATGTCCCAGGAGGCTGTTTACAGATCATGTCTGTCTTGCCAGGGTACCAAAATGCAAGGGTGGAAAGCACAGGATTGATGATCATCTGGAACTGCTCCCTCTCCCCGCCTCCATCTGCTGCTCACAGCCCCCTGGGGAAACTTGTGGGACTTTACAAGCCCTCTGAAATAGCCAGCACTAAGCAAGTCCTCCCTTGGTGTTTGGGTATTGGACCATGGGCCTCCTTCCTTGTGTTTTTCTCAAAAAGGCATTGAAGAACCCTGGCTGGGGGCTCTGAGGGATGGACCAGGTCTGGGTCAGGGGCTCAGCCCTGCTGCTGCCTCCCCCGGCAGCCTGCTCTGGGACTCTGGGTTGTCTCCCAAAAGGCTGGCAGCAGGCGAGAGCTGTGTGCACCAGGGTGCGACAGCACGTGCCTGTGCTCTGTCCAGGCTGATGGGGCTTATACCCATTTGCGTGTTTTGATAACTCCGCCAGCGTGGCTCTGCCATTCAGTGCTCCTTGCACAGGCACCGAGTGTACCTTCTGCACAGCTCCCCCGTCCTCTCCTTCACAGCCACTCTGCCCCACACTGCCTGTCCTCCCCCACCCTGCCTCCGACGTGCTGGGCTCCAGCACCACTTGCACAAGCACCCCACATGCCTGGGCACAAGCTCACTGCATGTGAGCCCATCAGCACATCTGCTTGTGCTGAACACCTCCTCCAACCATGCTGCACGAGCTGAAGGATTTGGGAAGCTCTTGTTCCCACAAAATGGGGTGGAGATAAGGGAAAACCAGTGTACACACCCCCGTAATCCAAAAGTGAAGCAGATCCCGTTGGGGTGGAAGTACAGTACTAGCATGAGTGTTGTTCACAGCCATCTCCTGCCGAGGTGGGTGTCTCAGAGTCTATCTGCAAGAACATGCCCTAAATAAGCTGTACTCAATCCTTGGGAGTCTTGAACATGTTTTGTGGTGATGGGTGGTATTGAAGAACATTCTCCTCTGAATGGAGTCGTGAAGCAGCAACATAATACACTCAAGAGTCATGTATTAATTTAAGAGACAAGTGATGCATTCACCATCCACCCCCATGCCATGGATCATGGCTTCAACCAATGCCCTGTGAACATCAAATCCTCTATCAGGCATTGTTCATCCCCTGGGAGCACAACTTTTGCTGCTTGGTCTTTGCAGTTGGATTCACTGCAGCAGTAGCAGAGGCCCAAGGTTGAGTCCTGCTGCCACCATGGTCAGGCTGAACAGCCACATGTGCTTTACCTGCTCTTATAAGGCCTGGATATGCACACTGGAAAGCACAAAGGAAGATGGGGCCATGGCCCCTTGCCATCACCAGTAAGTCTACCCTTGGGTGGATCAGCCCTTCTGGTTATACGGGTCACTGCCCTTCCTCTTTGGGCCTTCCCCGTCATCACCGAACGAGACTGCCACCGAGATGAGTCAAACCGTCAGACAACATCTGCACCCTCCGCACACCCCGTCCATGCGCTTGGATAGTTCAACTGGTGGGCTCAGCCCAGGCAGCGGAAGCAAAGAAACCCTGGTTGACCGGGGGGCGTCTGATAGCTAAACCTTTTCAGTGTCCCGAGCGCGGCTGAGTGATCTGGTCCATTTTCAACCGATCCCAGAAGGTAGGCAAAGCCTGTGAAGACAGCAGTGAGAGAAAGTTTGGCCTTGAATGGATGTACTCTACCAGGGTTTGGGATCTGCTGACCTGGAGACTCTTGTGAGTGTACATCTGAGTACTTGCTCATGAGCTGCTAAGTCCTTGCCAGGAACACATTAGCAGTTGCTCAACTAAAGACACAACCAGTTGATCTGTAAGGGACAGGGGAAGGAGAATGTGGTTCATCCCTTCAAAATAGCCTGGGGTGAACTCTAATAATCTGTGTCTTGAGACTGAAACTCCCATATGTGCGGGAGGTTTGACCCTGCCAACCTCCTGTCAACCCTTCAGCTGGGAGCTCTAGCCAGGCTTGCTCTTCCTCTCCAGCGGGGTCAGATGGACCCCATCTACCTGGAGCTCGGTGTCCATATCTGGAAAGCTAGCACATTTGGTGTTTTCTTTCTACAGTTTCCTTCTTTTAAAATATGGACACAAAAAATGCATTACTAATGACATTCAAAAAAAACCTACATAAAAGTGGCAAAGCCAAGTACCAAAGACCTAGAAATTGCCAGAAATGGGTTTGCCTGGGCAGCCTAGCTTCAGCTGTCTTGTGCATATGATAATTTCCTGCAGTTTGCCCTGGACTGCCACCTCTTCAGCACCCAGGCTGGACCTTGGCTGGAGGGAGCAATAAGCTGGACAGGTAGGTTGCCTCCTTTCTTAGCAGGGCTGGGAAATTCCTATCAAGTTGGTGAAGCAAGAGACTGCAGAAAGAAAGGAGGTTCTCCTGGGTAAACAGCTGATGCCTCCCTAGAGAGCTGGGTCTGTGTCTACCCCTGCGTCGAAGTTACTCTGTGAGTCGGTGAGCCACATAAGCAAGAGCTTTCACAGGAGCAGCCACGTCTTCCTCATTTCCCAGAGCTGCTTTACAGAAGTGCTAAAGGTTTGCAGATGCAGTCACAGACATCAGGATCTGGGGTTTGGCTAAATTAAGTGCTATATAGTGCCAAAATCACAGAAAAATTTAGATCCTAGTTGTTTCAAAATGTGTATCCAAAATGAATGAGTACTTATGACCTAAATCTCTTTTTGTATCTTATTCTGTACCTATTAAATAGGTATAACTCCATCCCCTCATCCCCCACTCTGGACCTGAAGAGGTGGCTGAGAAAACAGCTCCATTAGTAACCCTGAAACACTCATTCAGTGCTGAAGTGATGAGCATTAGAAAGAGTCCGTGAAGAAATGGAAAAGCAGGACGTTGGAGCAGGCTGACTGCAGGACAAGATGAAGGTAACATAGCCATCCCAGAGAACAAACTCTAGTGGATCAAGCAGCTGCAGAGCACAGCATGTTACACAGCATGGGGGTGTAAATGCAGTGTGCTGTAGGGATTCAGTTATGGGATTTCCATAATTTTGAGTGCTTGGCTTACAGCCCTTGTCATTTATCAGACATTCGGGGTGTAAAGTACCTGTTTCCTGTACATTGGCTGGTTGCACCAAGTAAGGACTGAAAGTGTTGGTGTTTGCTCTGTGCCAAGTGGGATGAATTTGGTGGGACTGTGCTTCAGCTCTCCTGGCACAACCTCACTCTCACACTGAGCTCAGTCAAGATGAAATAGCCCTGGTAACAGAGACTGGGGAAGCTGCACATGTCGCAGACAGGACAATATGTGCTGGCAGAGCGGGACATGGCAAAAGTGTCTGGTAGAGAGCAGGGACTTTGTTCAACACAGCCATTTGCTTAGCATCTCTTCTCAGCACTGATTTCTATGCAAAAGTCTTCAAACTTATGTGGGGAATTATAAGCAAGTTGTTGCAATTGTCCAAATATTGTAAGAAATTATTTGCATAAAATGCTACATGTGAAGCAGAAACAACCTCGGTGGTTTACAGGAGGCTGAAGTTGGTAACTGCTCTAGGCTGGATTTTTAAATAGCACTATGCACTGAATGGCTGTGCAAACAAGATGAGTGAGATGGATGGGGTGAGATGCAGTTTTGATTGTTGCTGTCATAAGCCTGCTGCAAGCAAGAGCTCTGGAGCAGCAGGTTTACAAGGAAACTCCAGCACCCATGTGTGCTGAGGAAGCTGGTTGCACAGGTGGGACATAGGGAAAGAGGCTTTGAAGCAAAGGTGCTAGCTGAAAAATACCCTATGCGCTCTCTTGGTTCCGAGGAACCCATCCTAGTAGGTTTTTGGGGTTTTTTTCTCCTTATTGAAACCCTGGGAACATAACTCATAACATAATCCATCTCACAGAGGCAGGATTCAACCAGGACTTCTTTCGAGAGAGGTTTCTCCCCAGTCACTTCATATAAAGGGCCTTGAATAACTTTCCTGAATTGCCCATCCCAAGGTCTTCCTAACTTCATCTTGCTTTGAACGTCAGACCTCCACCTTTCCTGCTGCAGTTGGAGCCTGTTGCTTCTTACCCTGCTTTGGCTGCACAGAAAGCAGCTGGCCACCCTTTCCATTACAACATATGAAAGACTGTTCCTTGCTCACCACCCACTTCCCACCCCCGAAACTTCTCTTTTCTAGGTTAAATGGGCCAAATTTCTTCATTCTTTTCTCTTAGTGCAATATTTCTGTGTGTTTATCCTTTGTATTGTTTTTCGTCCAGACTACTCCACTTCTTGCCCTGGGACTCTAAATGGGTCCTGGCCCTGCACAGGCAGCACAAGGCAGTCGTCTCCTCTGCCTTGCCCCAGAACCCCAGTTCAATACTTGACCCTTTTGCTGCTGGCAAAGCTTCAGTTTTCAATGCTCTGCAACCCCTGGATTTTTCCTTGCTTATTCTGCTGCCCTGTTGGTTATTCCCCAGATCTTCTACCTACAGCTCGCTTTGCTTTACATTTGCATTTGTTCTTGCTGAACTGCGTCTTGCTGCTTTCAAACCATTTCTCCTCAGCCAAGATCAAACTAAGCCCAGGCTCCAGAGTCCCTGCAGCCACTCTGTCCCGGGAGAACAGGACTCCCTTCAGCATTGCCTGCTGTAATTCACAAGGGACAAATACAGGACTGGCTGGCCCTCTCCTTCCTGTAAAAACCTCTGGAAATATCCTTTCTCCATCAAGCTGCTGGTATGGCAGTAGCCTAGCAGTGGAGAGTTTTTCCAATGCCACTGACAGTGATTTCACAGCTCCTGTGATTAAGATCAAAGAAAACTAAATGATCCCAGAGAGAAAGTCAGGGGATGTTATTCACGGTGTAAATTTAGTCACCTAAGTCAAGCACAGAGATTAGGAGACTGGCTCCTGAAGCTCACCCTCATAACGGGGCGGGGGGGGGGGGGGGGATTCGGGAGGGGGAGGGGGCGTAGTGACA
>VZRV01007969.1:1384-19075 GCA_013398115.1 Falcunculus frontatus | reverse complement strand
GGGGGGGGAAGCCTGGGCAGGGGCAGCAGGAAATCAGCTCCCCGTGTTGTGCCTGCAGCAGGTGCCCAGGGCAGTTCCCACAGAGCTGTGAGCAGATGCTGGTGGAGCCATACTGGTGGTTTCTGCTGCTCTGGGTTGGGGGATCACATTTCTGACCAGAGAAATGGCAGGGGGCTCTCACTGCCTATGAGGAGACAACATGGGTCCAGCCCAGCCCAGAGAAGCACTGTGAAAGCTGTGCTCATCTTCCCACCAGGAGACACTTGTCTCACTTACAGACACTTATTCGCTCCTAAGTGGCAGGAATTCATTAACATCATGGCCAGTTCAAGGGCAAAGAGTGTGTTTGGACAAGGAAGGAAAAGGGATGCTCTCTTAGATCTGCTCAGAAAGGCCAAGTGTCCAGACCCTCTCCCATGCTGTTGTTCTCTCCTGAGGTGTCTTCATCAGCTGCTAATAAAAGCCCAGCTCTGGGCAAACCAAGGTGTGCTCAAAACCTCCCTCCTGTGGATCAAAGAACGGCCTTTGCTGTTACAGCAACATTTGGGACTGTTTTGCACTGACTGTCCAGCTCCTGCCAGGACACTCAGCTTCCCTCACCATCTTCTGCCAACAGTCCCATCACCTTCCTAACTGCGTCCCAGATGCTGACCTTGCTAGATACAAAAGGAAGGAATTCAGCTAATTTGTCCAATAACGGAACAAGGATATTTTTCTCTGAGGAAGCAGCTCCCTCCATCCAGCAGCCTGCAAAGCAGGACAGGCCAGGCAGTCTCTGAGACCTGCTCACCAGCAGAGGAGTGTGGTTTCCTCGGGAGAGTGGGAATCCTGCAGTGTGCTTCCTAGAAAGGAAGTGCCTCACAGGGTTGCAGAGTTCAGAGGAAGTGTAGCGATGCAGCGAGCTAATGGATCCTTCAAGGGTTGTGCTGCTGGCTGGTGCCTTGGGAGGCCTGAACTCAACACCTCTCACCTCACTGATGCCTTCAGCTACTCCATTTCCGGAGCCAGCTGCACCAGAAGAGCCCTGTGTGCTACAGAGGGACTGCGCTTCCAGGAAATTGGGTCCCTCAGGCTGGGTTATGCCGAACAAACCCTTGCAGCCATGTTAAAATGTGTGGTGGATCCTAGCATTTCCATATAGCCACCAGGAGGAAAAATACACTCAATGCTGTGGAATGTTCAGATAAAAGGGTTAAGGGTAGAACACCAGTGCCAAAGGATGTTTCTAAAGGGGGAAACAGGCCAAAATGGAGTAGTTTTGCTACTGCAGCTAAGTCAGGAGATTTCCCTGAGCCACCCAGCCTGCAGCCAGCCCCACGCAGTTCTTGGTTTTGGCCATGTTTGCTCCTGTGTTGGCTCCATGAGTGGCAAGGACGGGAAGAAATGCCAGCAGTGCTCATGCAAGTCTGCACTGTGTTCCAAGCACGTACTTCTCTGCAAGTGTGTTTTCTGTGCTACAATACAGCTGCAACCCCAAAGCTGCCAATACTCTTGCCCTAATGACCACTGCATCTCAAGTGCCCTTGCCTATGCCCTGGTGCTGAGACTTGCTAGCTGTTGCTGCTTGAGGCAGGAGAAACTCAACCAAAACACCCATAAGCAACAAAACTCAGTAAGTTGGGAACTGGGAATTGCTGTTTTCCACAGGAGTGGGTTACTGTAGATGGGTTCATGCCTGTTTCTAGATCTGCTCCTTACTGCACATTCAAGAACTTATCAGCTCCAAAGTCGTGTGCCCCTGTCTGTGGATGGAGAGCCTGTTGGCATGTGGCCCTGGCTCATCCTGCTGGATCTGGTGACATGAGCAGATCAGAAAGCAAATGGTCCCTGCTTTGGCACCTCCTACTCCTGTATTGTCACCTCCAGAGCCACTAACATGGGGTACTCCGAGGGTACCCCTGAAGCGCTGCTGTCCTAGGGGCTGATTGCACATCTTTCGTCTTCTGAGGCTCGTACTAAGGATAGAAGTAGTCCCAGAGAGCACAGACCGGGGACAAAGAAGGGGATCCAAAGCAGCTTCTCCTTGCTGCTGTCTGCATGGGCTGATCCACAGACTCTTATGTTTGCAGCACTTTGTCAGCCAGGGCTGATATTCCCTTATGGGTCAGTGGTGACATACTAATGAATGTTTTAAAGTGCTAAGTAGCTTTGCTTTATAGGAAATACCAGTCCCACCCAACCCAGCCCAAATATTCTATGACCCTGAGTCTTTCTTCTTAAGTGGGACTGGTGCTTCATGGCGCCCATGTGAACCACCTGCACTAACAGTGTTTATGTGGCACCTGCTGAGGGTACCCGTCCCCTCCCCAGGACCCGCGTCAATGGTATGGGGGCGGCAGGAGGGGGTGGATGGGTTGTGCGGAGATGTGTGGCTGCCTGGGAATTTCCTCAGCTGCATTGGGGTGACTGAGGTTGCCTGTGCTGGACTGACCTCCTGCCTGCACAGGGCTGGCATGGGACACAGTGCCCCTGGAATTTCTGGGGCTCCCAGTGGCACCTCCTCCGCACTGCCCTCCTTTGAGGGTCCAAGTTTCACAGCCAGAGCTGGGGCTTTTCTTCCTTTCCATCTCTGCTGTTTGTCTCAGAGAAAACCCATCGCGTTGTTTTTCAACTGCCTGAAGGTGTTTTTCGGGGGTTTTTCAGGCTATTTTGAAGCTCATTTTTCCCAGATGTGCTTTTTTTCTTCTTTTTTTTTTTTTTTTTTAATAGGTATTTAAAAATTTTTTTCTTCTTCTGTAACTTTTCTTCTTTGCCTTAAAGTTTCCGGCCACGTGACTTTCAGCTTACATCCCCAAGGTTCTGAGAAACCACAGGAGGCTGAGACCTAAAGGGAAGGTGCAGAGGCTCTGAGAGGAGAGGCAGCGAAAGTGTCGGAGTGCTGGGCAGGAGGACAGAGTCCTTCCGGGAAGGGTGAGAGTAGGGAGCCAAGGGCCATATCAGAGGTGACAGAGGAGGACAGAGGAGAGGCAGAGAAGCAAGACAGAAGGCAGGCACACCAAGAGCACAAAGCAAGCTGAAGAGACCCTGGGAGCCAGAAACAGCAGCCATGCCCCATAGCTCCGACAGCAGTGATTCCAGCAGCTTCAGCCAGTCTCCTCCTCCCAGCAAGCAGGTAAAGCAGGGGCCCTTCCCCAGCTCTCCCCAGCTGGAGAGTATTTCAGAGTGGGCCACGGATGGGCAGGAAGAAGGGTGGCACCCACTGTTGGTGTTTTCACAGCGCAATATGGCAGAGCTTTCTAAGAATGGCTGTGCGGAGAGAAATGCAGGGCTCAGCCAAGGGCCCTGGCCCTGAGCTGGGTATGGGCAGAGAGAGATGACCTGGTTACCTTGGGGCTGTGCCAGGGGCAGCTGGGGGCCCAGTACCCCCAGGCATGGTGGATCCTGTGATACATGCCAGGCAGGCAGGAAGCTTTAGTGTGAGTTGGTGCTCTGGTGAGGAGCCTGAGCAGGCACCTCCTGGTCATGGACCAGGGTGTCTCAGGGGCAGCCCGCCTGCTTCCTGCTTCTGTGGACAGCACTCGGGAGCCAGAAAAGCCCTGCTACTTTGGATCTGCTTTCTTTACTTTTCAGCCTCAGAGGTTTTTCACGTCAGTGATGCTTCACAGAGGGATATTGTTTTGTTGCATGGCATACCTTAATGGTAGGTCTTTTGCTGGCAGATACAGACACAAGTCTGAGGTATTCTCACTGCCTTTTCTGGCTAAACTTTATTTTATCTGTCATTTGCCATTTCTCTAGGGCTGGCAACAAGAGCAAGTGCCTGAGACTTTGCTCAGAAATCTTGGGAATCATCAGGGCAGATGACTTTTGGCTTCCAAACAAGGATGGGAATGCATCCTGGCTTGCATCCTGGTAAAGATAGGGATAAAAGCACAAGGTTTTCCAAAGGATAGGGACTGGACTAGATGCAGGATATGGGAGCTGCTATATCTGAGACATTTTAAGGGTATCGAAGGCAAGGATAAAACGGTTAAGTTCAAAGAACAAAAATATCTTGGGTTGGGGGAGGGGGGAGAGGATGTGGACAGATAGATGGGCTGGGAAGATAACTTTTGTGGCTGAGTTTTGTAGTCTTGTGGAGAAGTGGTGGTGTGAATGTTAAAGAGTCCACAAGAGGGGCAGTGCAATATGAAAATAGAAGATGAAAGTCTGTGTGACAGTTTCAACTGTCAGAAGGCAGCAGCAGGACCAGATCTCAGCAGAGAATGGCTGTTGCATGAAGCTCATGACCTGAAGCCTGGAGACCTCTGTTCTCCCCTGCTTAAGGGGCTTGGGAGTGTTGCAGTCAGCATCGCAGGCATTGCTACCAAGGGACTCCAGAAAAGAGCAAGGACAGAGATCAGAGAGGTGGAGCAAATAAGATCTGTGTTAAAAACAAAAGCTCTGAGTCTGTCTTGTTAAAGAAAGCAGGGACCATATTGTATTGTGAGGGTCTGCAACAAATAAAGCCTGAGGCAGAAGAGTGATGAGAAGCGAGGGAGCTTCAGGGGTGAAAAGAGGAAAACACAGGCTGAATATCCGGAAAAATGGTATATCCAAGGAGCTGGAATGTCTGCAGTGCCATTATCCTGCAGAGAGACAGGAAAGGAAAAGGTTTTCTGTACCAGAATTCAAACTGTCTTTCTTCCAGAAGGAGGTCCTTACTCTGGTCCATCAAACTGTATCCCAGGTTCTGTGTTGGTGAAGGGAGAGTTGTCATTTCCCAGCTGTTCTGGGATCCTCAAGGATGTCAGATGTGCCCCTCCTGGCAACAGGGGTACTAAAAGCATCACACATCCCCTGGACTATGGGTTTATACTGGTGTGGAGGGTGTGTAGCCCATGTCCTGTGCTTCAATGATGTTGCCTTCTGTGTCTCTTTCCCAATTACTGCCCTGCAGGAGAAGGGTGAGGGAGAGATTTACCCAGTAATTTCCATGCCTTATTTCCCTAGGACTCTTCTGATGACATGAGGAAAGTCCAAAGGAGGGAGAAGAATCGCATTGCTGCCCAGAAGAGCCGCCTGAGGCAGACCCAGAAAGCTGACACACTGCACTTGGTGAGCACTCCCACCCTTTCTCATCCCTGGTGCTGAGGACTCATAGGAGACAATGTGCTTTTCCCCTGGGACTCGGGGCAGAGATGCTCAGGGGAGGCAGGACAGGAGAAGTGAGGCCAGGGCAGGATGTAGGAGTCAGCGCCTGCAGCGAGAGCACACAGCCCAGAACGACTGCCACTGAAAGTGTTTCGTTTTGCGGCTAGTTTTGAATCCATCTTTATCTCTCAGTCTCTCATTACCAATTTCCTTTCCCAACCTCTTCTGACTGAGCTCTTTGAAAGCACAGTCTCACCTGGGCTGGCTCTCCCCAGGTTTGTGATTCATGCCATCACTTATGCAGAGGTGCAACAGCATACAAGGATACTTTGCTGTGGCACTGTGGGCACTCCCACAGCTCTTCCCGGTGAGAAGAATTAGATGTCTGCCTTTCAGAAGGGATGGTCACTTCTGGCTGTGTGTGTTTGGACAGGAGTATGTAGTCAGTGTGAGAGCATAAGGGCTGGGATGCTTTGCATTTTGCACATTGATAAGTGCAGTCCGCTCTATTTTGGGCCACTGGTGGGAAAGATGAAGAACATGCAGCCTGCAGTGGCCAGAAACTATCTTTATCTCTGTGCTGGGCTTGGCTGTCCTTTGAAAAGTGGTAGTTGAGCTTATGTCCAAAAAAAGTCCTTTGATTTAGCAGTCTTCATATTCCCCCATATTCTCATTATTGGAAATAATTCTTGAGAATCCAGTTCTGAACCTTCCTCCTTACATAGTACCCTTAGTCCATAGCTGGAGCTAGGTTTAAGACAGATTTCACTCTTTTCTCAGTAGCTGATGAGCCTTCTAGAGCTGACATGGCTCTAGGCTGATTGCATTACATCTGCCAGCAGCAAAGGCTCTGGGCAACTGCGTCTGGGAGAGGTGAAAAAACACCCTTTCCTTGGGGTCAGTGCTCTCTCCACAGTAATCCTAGAGGCAGGTATAGGCTCTGAGCTTCCCCCAGAGAAATCCTGCCTAGCTGTGCACCAAGCAGAATTGGGCTGCTTTTCTTAGAGCAGATAACAAACCACTTGCTTATGAGATTCCTACTGCTCAGATAGCACACAGTCCTTGCCTTCCCATTGGGATGGGGCAGTGGGCTAAGTCCAGTCTGGATCCCGACAGGCAGATAAAAAAAGCAGGGAGGCAAGTAGAAGATGGATAGTAAATTTCTGCAAGTTTTTTTTTCAATTCTGGTGGACAGTGACCCCCTGCTGCTCCTAGATTCATTCCCTGAGCGCTCTTTGCCTTTGGTGAATTCTGCATCAGAGACTTTGTTTCTCTGCTGTGGTTCTTCCCAGAAAAGCATGGCTCAGTTTGAGCTATGGTGGTATGAAAGGAGCCACCAGCTCCATCTGCCCCAGGGTTTTCTAGCTTGCGTTTTGAGGAGAATGAGTCATGGGAAAGCCGGGACTCCTGGCCTCTGGGTGATTCCCATCAGTTCCTGAGTTCAACAACAGTCATGATTTCCAAACCATTTGGTCACGCCCTAGAGATGCTGTTTGCTGTGTGAGCTCCTGCAGTAATTGCTGGGTGCATTTCAACCTGTGCACAGAGTGGGCACCATCAGGAATCAGCATGGCAGCAGAGGGATGAGCAGAAGGTTCGCTTTGCCTAGGTGGTGGTGTGGCTTTTCCAAGCCTCCTGCTTTAGCTCTCTCAACTGAGTTTCCAATCCTCTGGTCCTGTCCAAGCTGCTGGCTCCATGGTCAGTTGATGCCTGCCTGCAATGCTTCAGCATGGAGCTGGCTGCACTTCAGCAGAAGCAGAGGTAGCAAAGGCTTTGATGCTCTCAGTATTGTTGAGACAAGGCTGAGCATCATTATTAACCCCTTTGTTGTTATTCTCATTAATACCGGAATTAATTCAGTTCTTCTGAGGCCTCAGTTTCTCTTTTCTTCTGACTCAAGCGTCTCCCCTTCCTCCCCATCGTGCCGCTGCTTTCCCCGGCTGCTAGCAGGAAGCAGTGAGTCTCTTCTTTCCAGGGCAATGACAGGTTTCCTGTGACAGGTGGTTTTCTGGTTAAAGACGGCGGTTATTCAACGTGCTCTCCCCTGGGGGCTGGGCTGCCCGGGAAGCGCCCGGAGATGCGTGTGTGCATGAGAGGGAGCGAGAAAGCCTGGGCGGGAGCAAGCCACAGTCAATTCTCGTAAGCCGGGGCCGGGGAGCGTGGCTGGGGCTGCCGGCATCTCACCCACACCCGGCCTGGCCAGCTGGGGGAGGAGGGTTTGCCCAGGCGTGGCTCTGTGATGAATTTACCAGAAATATATAATTCTGGAAATTCTGTGGGGCAGAGAGGCGCAGGACCGCAACCCTCATGTCCCTAGCTCATCCCTATGGGTCCCACACTGAGGAAGCCCCGGTGGTTTTGTCTCCTCAGGAGAGTGAAGACTTGGAGAGACAGAATGCTGCCCTGCGCCGGGAGATCAAGCAGCTGACAGAGGAAATGAAGCACTTCACCTCGATGCTGAGCTCCCATGAACCACTCTGCTCCATCCTGACATCCCCTCCACCGCCTCCTGAAGTGCTTTATGCCACACACTCTTTTCACCAGCCCCACATTAGCTCCCCACGCTTCCAGCACTGAGCCAGCCAGCAGGACAGCAGCCTGCCAGCTCCACTGATGCCAAGAAGTAACGTGGGGCTTGCTTTTCCATCCAAGGGAAGGAATTGGACAGACAGACATTCCTTCTTAAAGTATGTACTCTGAGTGATTTGCCTAAGACTTGCTCCCCGTGAAGCAATGGCAGAGCCACCATGAGGCATCTCTGGACCATTTCCAGCTTGGATTCTGGAAAGAAGAGGCAGTCACAAAAGGGCACCAACCCCCTTCTCTGGTCCTTGTCTGGGGAGACTCACAAGAGTGTGCAGTGCCGGCAGCATCTATAAGAGCAGCTGGCTGTGGCACACAACAGCCAGGGCTCCAGGAAGAGGAAAGGGAGCGAGGGTGGAGGGGAAGGTTGGGGGCCACAGAGTGTCAGGGCAAAACTGGTTTATTTTTGTAAAATAAAGATTGAAAATGCTTAACTCTTTGTTTCCAAAATAGGATTTGAGTTACTCCTAAGGCCTGGCATGATACAGTGAAGACACTGGCAGCAGGAGGGGAGAACTTGGAGCCCAGGAAACAGACCTACATGCACAGGAGTCTAATCCAGGGCCAGCAACCAGAGCCCCACATTTAGAAGGGAGGCCCACGCACATAGGCTGGACAGGCTGAGGAGCAATGGTTTGTGGGGTGATGGGGTCCCTGGGGAGGATGGGTCTCTCCCTGCCGCAGGGCTGGACCTGGCTAATGAGTGTGCCATGCCACATAGTATCACAGGTCTCTTCCCTGCTGACCCTCTTGGCTCCCTGCTACTGGTGGCTATGCCTCCACATGCTCCCCCTGCACCTGTGGAGGTGCACTGCCACATTGTGTCAGCTCACAGGCAGGTCTTGGTGGGCTGGTGGAGGCTTCAGCTTGGCCAGCAGCACAGCTGGGAAGGAGCATCATGGCATGGAGGGAGCTGGTGGTGTTGTCCTGGAGTGCACAGGAGAAGCAGGACCTAGCAGGACTCTTGCTCCAAGGTACCCTGCTAAGGCATGTAGCTGCAGCCTACATTCTTTCCCCTTGCCCATCAGTCACAGCTCCGCAAAAGGCTGCTGCACTACCTCATGCATTGAAACAGATGAAACCTGAAAGGTCAGAGAGGAGTAGATTAGTACTTCGGAGTTTGATTTATTGGAAACACAAGTCGGTCCATACAGGCAGTCTCTGCACCTTACTCCACACCAGCCAGCAGCCCACTTAGCAGCCCCACTCTGTACACAAGGCTGAAGCCCACCTGCCAGTGGTTCTGTTGCTAACAGTGGCTCTGGACTGCTGTCATCTTCAAGGAGCATCAGCTGCAATCTTTTCAGCATAGAGTACCATAAGTAGCGCTGCTGATGTAGGCTTTTAAATGAGGGAAATAGACCAAATTTGTACATATCCTTCTTTCAGGCACAGAGAAGCAGCCTATTTCCAGATGAGTTTTGGCCCATCATCATAGCCCTCAAGAGCAGTTGGGTAAAGTCTGTAATGTGCCGTGCTGTGCACATTTTCTCTCTCTGGTTTGCACTAGCAAGACAATAACCAAATACTGCCGTGCCTCAGCAAGCTGTCCCCAGGATAGGTGCAGGTAGCACTGTGATTTCTCCTGCCATGGTCTGTTCAGAGGTTTGTGAGCCTCCTGTCTCCAGTTTCTGTGCCAGCATGGGAAGCACCATGGTTAGAGATGCCACACAGCACATTGGCCTGGGTGTCACCACCCTACAAAAGCAGTGCTGAGGCAATGGGTGATTGCACTGGCCCTCCCTGTCTGTGTGGCCCTGGGATGAGAGATGAGCACATTTAGGGAAGGACATAGGGAAGGACGGTGATTATTCCAGCCAGGAAGCTGTGTTTCTGCATATATGACATGCAGAATACATCTACAGGAACAATTTCAGTGTGTCTTACAACACCCCTCTCTGCTAGATCTCCCACCAACAGCCTTCACTCTAACCATTGGTTCAACAAACAGAGCTGCTGATTCCTTGCACAGGCCATGCTTTGAGCCAGCCAGGCTACACAGGCTCTTCCCAAGATGCTTTTCTCTGGAATTTGTCCCTTTAAGCCTGAGAGGTACAACTGACTCCAGCTCTACATGAGCTTGTCTTTACAGGCTCTGCTTCTGCTCCTTGAGCTTCTGGTGGATTTTCTCCCAGATTTTTCACTTTCACTTTTGCTGTTTCTTAGCATGCTGGTGTTCCCAAGCTTCCTGGTTTACCGTCAGAAAAAAGCTACTGCTACCTTACTTGGGGTTTGCTGTGGAAGGCACTGCAGGCTCATGCTCTTCACTGGAGGATGCAACAGAGTCCCACCAAAGCTTGCAGTGTTGCCTACAGTGAGAGATCTCCATCCTTGCTGTGACCTTTCTATTTTCTCATGGCTATAAAATGCTAAGCTTGGTTTTAGCTGCAGATGGAGAAGGTCCTACCCTGATGTATATGTCACCTATGCCCACACAGATATGAAGCAAATATTTTTGCTGCAAAGCTGTCGAAGTTTAGATCCTGCAGGCTGGGTGGAGTTCTGTGTAATGCCCGCAGAATTGCTAGACCCACTCACTGGTAACGTCTCAGACTTATTACTGCAACTCAGAACGAAAATAAGCAGCAAGTGGTGAGACTGGGAGACGGGTTTGCAACAACATCCTCTCCAAAACCTAAACAATATTCTTGGCATCATCAGTTAATGTGTCCTCCTTTTGCATGGCTGACTGTGAGCTGGAAGGCCTCCGACTGGTGGTGTGCTCAGCCGTTCCAGCCAAACCAAGCCCTTCTGGCGTTTGCTGCTCCTAGGAGACACATCTTCCAATCTGACTTGTCTTTGTCCCGGTCTTGCCTGCAAAAACCTGATCACAGAACCTGATCTGCATGGTTCAAGCCGGTTTTGACCTCTGCTTGCTTCTGGTAATGGTGAGGTGTCTGGGAGGCAGTCTCTCTATGTTATAAAGAATGGTTCTCCTGGGAGAATGTCCTTTATCACCCAAGCAGCAAGGGGCAACATATCCTTTCAGCCCTTTCAAACAGTGGCTGGAAAAAAGATCTTTTCCTGAGGCTATTCGCAGAGCTGCACAAACTCCTTGCTCAGGCTGTGTGAGGAGAGATTCCTTCACTTCTATACCGGTGCTGTCTCCTGCTTCTCTTTCCCAGGCTCCGGGCCTCTCATCAAGACTCCTCACACGCTACTTTTGATTTCCAAGTAGCCAAGTGCCTGTCCTCTGGTGTGGCCCTCACTGTTGTCCACAAATGAACTGCAAATGAGCCTAAACGAGGAGCAAGGTGCAGGGCGGTGGCCAGGGCAATCATCACAAATTGCTTTCGATTGTCTCCTCCTACCAGCAATGAAATTCCTGTGATTTTCATTTCCGTGGCATCTGGCATTTCTCAAGCGTATGTTATCTGGCCATGCCCAGCCTTCAGGAGCACTGAGGTGCTGGCTCCTCCAAGGGAAGGGGATGCTTCTGGGCACACAACTTGATAACCCGGGTGATGGTTGGGCCTGTGGAAGCCTGTCCCTGCCCCAGCAGGATATCAGCGCCCTTCTGTTGGACTACATAGTTCCTCACTGAAAATCTCTCTCAAAGCAGTACATAATCGAGGACTCACAGGAGGCTGAGAGACTTTTCCAGCCGGGGAAGGCCGGACAGGAGGGAGAAAGCTCTGCTCTGCAAGCACAGCCTGCCGAACACTGCGTGTGTGCTGGCCTCTGCTGGGCGAAGGCTGAGCGCTCCCAGCCAGCACTTGCATTCCTTTTGGCAAAGGACAGACTAAGGCAGCTCTGTTGCCCATTTCGCTGTGGCTCTAAAGTATTTATGCACGTGTTTTACAAATCCCATCTCAGAATTCACTTCTGTTAGAGCTGCCAGCCTGCATCAGCAAGAGGATAATCTCCTGCATGCTGAACCAAAGCAGCAGCCCTCAAAAGAGACCCCCTCTCTGCTTCTTGCAATGATCATAGTGTACAAAGCAGCACTTGTCATATAAAAATGCTGCCTGGATGCTAATACTTCAGCACACAGAGAACAAAGAAGATCAGGAATCACTTCTAAGAGACAAAGTATTTTTATAAATCACAAGCTGTCAAGAAGAGAGAAACCAAAGCATGGCATGAAATGGTGAGACTTTCTCCTAGCAAACAACCTTGTGCTCACTTTGTCTGTATTCTGCTGTGTTTTTGCCACCTTATTGATTGGTGATCTGGAGGATATTTGAGCAGTGAGGCAGCGTTATATATATCCATAAGGGTTTTTTAGGTTACTGAAAAACCCTACCCAACTAAATGTTAAGGAGCATATATATTCATCACTTGCCAGGGCAGGGTTACAATCAGTGTAAGGGTTAGGGTTAGAACATGAGACTATAATTTTTCTTGCTTTTTTGAGGTTGCACACAGCAGGTCCTGAGAGTTCTACTGCTTCAGAGACATCCGTGCAGAGTCAACACACCTTCCTCTCAAGTCTTGTACCAGTTCTGTCCTTTTTGCTGAGACACAGCCAACTTTTCTCCCTGCACAACAGTGGTGGTTTGGTGCCATGGTCCTCAGAACTTTTCCCAGGTTCTTTTTTTTTTGCTGTAGTGTGAGTGGGAGAAAGAAGAGGGACATGTCTGAGTTCAGCAGTGAGGCTATGCACATTTCCAGCACTCTTTTATTATTAATTAATGTCAGCTGTAAGCAATAGAAGATTAAAATCTTTTTCTTGTGTCATTGCCATGAACTGGTATGACTCACTGAGATGGAGGCTGGAAGATGCTGAGTAAGAAGGGCTTGTATACTTCAAGCTTTGGTATTTGGGGTTAATCTGTGACCCTGATCTGGACTGGGCATGTAAATCTAGACTATGGCTGAGTTTTGAGGCTAACTGGATCTTTTTTCACTTCTTTTATTCTTAGCTGAACAAAGAGATTTTCGTGTCTCATGTGTGTGCCTGGTGCACAGCAGAGGAGTGAAGTGGGTTTGCTCCAATAACAGAGCTTATGCACAGCTTTCCTCACAGCCATCTATATCTCCACAGCTTTTCACAAGCAATGGTTGAGAGCTGGGCTTAGATACTCAAGCAGCACAGCAGGCTAACCACAGTTACACATTTTTTGGATTACAGCCGGTTCTCATCCGGCCTGATCAGAGAATGGGGCAGAGCACAGACATCTGTTTGCAGAAGGCCATGCAGAGGTAGCATAAGCACCCTGTGTCTGGAGGGGTGTGCACTAACCAGAAACCAGCACCTTTGAGGTACCCTGCGTGCAAGTGCTCTTCCATCCTGTGCACTCTTTTTTACATCTTTTTCTTGCTGCAAGGAGGCAGCTGTGAATATTAGCACTTCAGCCATGCCCTCCCATCTACTCTTCGCAGTTCAGACTTACATGATTCATCTACACAGACATCACATCTGAACTGGACAGGGTTAAATTCAATCCATTGCTCTGTTAAAGCCAGGCTTTGAACAGGGAGATTGGATTTGCGAAGAAATGGTAAGTTCAAGCTGCTCTTGGGCAAGCCCTTGCAGCCCAGGCTGGGTGTCAGACTGGAAAAAAAATCCTGTCCCTGGCAGGGCCACACAAATCACCAAAACTCTTTGTGCCCCTGTAAAATAGACGCAGATGATGCATCCTTGCTGAAGCTTCCAGAGAGTGAGAGCTACACATGAAATATACTGAAGGGGAGCAAAACATTATTTCCCTTCCCTCAGTTGTACTTTTGAAAGGCCTAAAACTTTGAACAGTACAGGTCTGGTGTTTAAAGTTAGCCCCTGCACAAGTTTGGTGGTTCTGAGGCCTGCAGTCTTCTCTAGATGAGATTTATGACTGTGCAACTAAGCCATTGTGTTTTGTGTCGAGGAAGGTTAACTTTGGCAAAATTTTGAGTGTGGCAGAGGTTGCCTGCTGCACTCTTACGAATGGAGGTGTCTGCCACTGTTCATGTACCCAGATCTTTACACTGAAAATGTAACAGGAAGGATTCTTAAGGGTAGCAAAATAATTGCGTGTCAAAACGACAGTATTAAACTAATCTATTGCCTTCGTAAACTGTATACTGGGTGGCTCTTGGGATGCAGAAAGCTATAGGTGCCAGCAGAGGGCTTGCAGGGTTCCCTGCTTCATTGGGGAACACCACCGGCTTTGTCCAGAGCAGCAGCTCTTCCAGCCCGTGCTGCACCATGTGTCTTCAGCTGAGGACTGCATCCAGGTGTGACCCCAAAATGAGTGGCTTTGCCAGCAATTTGAATCTTGTCATTTGGTCTTATGATACAACTATCTGACCTCTGAAGAACATCACTAAAGCAGTTTGGCTGTTGAATCCAATATAAGACCTTCTCCCTCCACTAACAAAGATCTTGTTATCTTTCCTGCAATGTATATTGTGAAAAGTTGTGTGGGATATCTGCTGACAGTTCTTCTGGACCTAAATGCTATCAGTCAAAATGTGGTAGAGCCACCTAAGAGCTAAACTAGTTAGGCTTTGTAAGTGCAACAGTGAAATTTAGAGGCACAAATAACAAGGCTCAGAGTTTGAAAGCAAGGGACATCATCCTGTGATCCTTTGAGGTTAGATACTTCGCATTTAAAGGGAACATAAAGAACTGCATGGATGTAAGATCTGGTAGATCCTTGAGTACTTGCTTTTCCTTAGCAGTTTTCTCCTTTTGTTCACTTACTCCTTGGATCTCTGAACCAGCGTGGGAGACGAAAGACACCAAGGAATTATACTTTTCACAATAATTTTCTACTATACCTTTTGCGCACCTTCCAAGCCGATTTTCATCACTCATTCATATCACCTTGCTTGTCATTGAGTCCTGTTGCCATGAGGATTATCATTGCTGTCACCATCCCTAGCATTTATATTTATTGGGTGGACTTTGAGAATAGCAAGCTTGTTGCAAGGACTTACAGAACATAAAGGAACTGAATGTACTAACTGGTCATAAAGGCAGCATGTATTCCAAGACTGTCAGTGTTGGATTTCTTGGGATCAGTAGGGAAGAGGATTACAGAGGTTAGGCTCTATCTGATCGCCTGTACTGTTACACTTAATTTGGGTCCTGCTTCTTCCTCTGATTTAGTGCATTCCAATCTTCACCGACACTTTTGGCTCCAGGATCCTATAAGCTTTTTAGCACTTATGTTAATCTCCATGTAAAGGAGATTTCCCTCTAGCTTTAAAATCCACTTCAAGGGGTTGTCCTGAAATATAAATAATTTTTCATGGCTAAGAAATTTTTATATAAATATGCTGTGATGAGGGAAATCCAAAAGCAGCTGCTCTGTTGCTTCAAGAAGGGAAAGAGGCATGTGAGTAGAAACAGATGCAGTAATAGAGGAGGAAATGCAAAGCACAGGGATTTTATTTTAGTATTTTATAATTAGAAATTGGCAAATTATATAAAGGGGTGATTGAACAGTTCACAGAGTCAGTAACAAAACAGCCCTCAAATCCAAGGACAGGAGTTCAAGGAACTGTGGGCCTGTAGGTATGAAAAACACTTGTCTGACTCAGCTTTGAGGAGCCAGTGTTGCTTCCCTGCCTGGCTCATGTTCACTTGACAGGCTGCAGTCACCAGAGGCTGGGCACTGCTTTCATGCATCTGATTTCAGCTGTTATTTTCAGCAAAGTCTTTTTTTTAGTCATTCTTGACTTAACCATTTGACTTTTCTCATAGGACTAAGACATTGGAGCAAATGGCTCCTTGCTTGGCAGACACTGACTTGCTACAGATCTTATGTTGATGCTGAGTAAACCTGAGGATTTTTGAGAGAAATTTAGGAGCTGAAGGTGGGACTAAAACAAAACTCAAGATGGCAGACTGTTTCTGACCCCAGTGTGGAGTAGGGCTGGCAGAAGGCAAAGGACCCAACATGTGTTTCTCAGTTGTCTCCCATATATCTAAAGATTTGTCTATGTATGTATGTTCTTTCTTTAGTTATGTGTTAAAGAGATTTAAGCGTTCCCAGTGTCTTCCTGATGTGTGACAGTATCTCCTCAATTCCCAATTTTTCTTTATACCTTTTCTGCTTGTTCTTTTTCTGAAAACCACATTCAGTCGCTGATATCTTCCTTTTTGCTGCCCAGAGACCCTATGACAGCAGACTGCCATACAGTACCTAATTCCATTATCCTGCATTTATCTGAGTTTACAAATTAAAGATGCCATGGACTGTGATAATATTTTCAGTTACAGGTAGCTAAAGCTACAGTCCTAAAGTCATTTCAAACTTAATACAACACATAGGTGACATATTTAAGTTAGGCTTGAATAACTCAATAATGTCTTAACCACCTGCAAATTTTGTTCCTTGCACTGCAAAAGGAATGATTAATAAATGATGGTCCTCTGAACAAACCCAGATTGTCATCCTAAAAGTTGCTGTACATTTATTTTCTTGACTTTGTTTTTGACTGTTCTTTAATCAATGATAGTGATTACCTGTGTAACTTTGACTTCCATACAATATTGTGGAGAATTTCATAAAGATCTTTTCAAATCTTATCAACCTAGAAGTTAATTTTCTGTACTCTCTCACTGTTATATCGTTAGAGTTCTCAGACTAAGCAGTTGTTGAATCATGATAGTCTTTCTTCTGCTCCATTTCACCTCTGTCCTCTCTGCACTGCTATCACTCATTGCATTCCTGATAACATTTAGATTACAAATTTGTTGCAATAAATTCCTCTGTTCTTTCTGTTGTCTCAGTGTAGAGCTTTGAGTTAACTTTGGTTGCTTAATTTAATAATAAATGGGACTGAAAACCTCTTTTCTGGCTTTTGCTTCTGAATTTGCCTTTCTTATTTATTATGTAAAAGGACTACATTATGACTATGTTGTACCACTGTGAGAAGCATCCCAGGTGAGGCTGGAGGTTCATTGGCAAAGCTGTGGGCTGAGGAGAGAGAGAGTAGGAGGGTTTGCAGCTCTGCCCTGTGGAGCTTTCAGCAGACTACATAGGGAAGACTGCACTGGCCACTGCTTATCTTCAGCTCTGCTTCTGGCCACTGCTGGGAGTAGGAAACCCAAGCAGGTGACAAGAAGCAAGGTCTGTGAGGGTATACAGCAAGAACCACTTAAACTGACATTTGTTCTGCTTGGCATTTGTGCAAAGCTTTTTTGTTTTGTTTTGGGGTTTTGTTTGTTTGTTCGTTTTCTTGCATGGTAAATAAGAACATAAAGGCATCAAAGCTGTTTGTCTCTCTTGGCTCCTGACAGTAGGTAGATAACTCAGAGGACAGCAGCAGTAACCTCTGACAGTGTTCCACCAACTATGTAAAAAGGCTACAGTATGAGGTAGCTACCAAGTAAATACAAGCCAGAGAAACTTCACTTTTTCTTACTCTGTATTCCTTTGTTTCAGGAATACAATATCCAAAAGACAGTGCTCCCATTTTTCCAAATGAATTTTGACCTGTGTGTTCAATGCTGGAAGAGAGCTGAACACCACCAGCAAACTTGCGTCCTTGTGCTGAGGAATGTTTATGCAATTCAGGTAACATGATGCTAATTAAATGAAGTGTAGATCATAAATGATCTCCAGGCAGGCATCTGCCAGTGGCGTGTTGCTCAAGTAATGGGAAAACAAGCGCTGAGTCATTAAGTGCGAATTCCCCATGAGAATGGAAACAAACACCACTTTTGGCTCTTTTACTTCAGTGACGCTGAGATGTTTTAATTTTGACTTCACTGTGTATTTTCACTCTCTAGAGTGCCATGTCGTGAAAAAAACCATCAGAGGCCAACCCAAAGGAAACCCAAACCGGTTCCTCCTCCAGGACTCCACGCTGGCATCTCTGGCGGGGTCGGGCACTGCCCACGCGCTCACGGCCTCTCCCAGGTCACAATTCTGCTCAGCCCACGTCCCGTTCATCACTGGCGGCCGAAGCCTCTCCTGTCCCCGGCCCCCGTAACGCCGGGGGGGGGGCCGCTCGGCGGGGCCGGGCAGTGGCGGGGGCGGCGGCCGTGGGGAGGAGGTCGCGGCCCCTCAGCTGCGGGGCGGGCAGCGCATCTGCAGGACCCAGGCCAGCGCTGCCGCCCCGCAAGTGCCCCGGCGGTGTGGGGGCCGGCCGTGCTTC
>VZRV01007966.1:412320-461506 GCA_013398115.1 Falcunculus frontatus | reverse complement strand
GAGAGGCCAGGAAGAACGAGACAGGGACAGTCAGTTGGAGCTGGTTTATACTTTTTCTCATTGCTTTGGGGTTTTTTAACCCACTTTCAGGCTCTGCACTGACTGAGTACAGCAAAACTGAAGGGCTACCATGAGCCACGTGAGTTTCTGGCTTGCTCAGGTGATNAGGGCTACCATGAGCCACGTGAGTTTCTGGCTTGCTCAGATGATGCTGCTGAGGATCCAGCTCCTTGAGAAGAAGGTGAAGGAAGGGATAAGGCTGGGAGGGAAGCTGGGGGAGAGTCTCCTTCGCACCCCTGCCCCTGCCAGCGTGGTTATGGTGTGCTGCTGTGGGGTGCTTCAGGCTGCTCCCCGCTGAGAGATGAGGGTGCAGAACCTCAGGGGCTGCTTGAGGTCATTTGGGATTACTTGTGGTCATTTGTGTACCTGGTTGGGGTTGTTTGGGGTTACTTGAGGTCATTTGAGTCTTTTTTGATTGCTCCAGGAGTTACCTGAGGCCATTTGAGGCCCTGACAAGGGATACTTGAGTTCATTTGAGTATTTTTTAATTGATCCAGCAGTTATTTGAGGTCATTTGAGGCCCTGACTGGGGTTACTTGGGGTAATTTGGCATTACCTGAGGTCATTTGAGTCTTTTAAAATTGCTCCAGGGGTTACTTGAGGTCATTTGAGGCCCTGACTGGGGTTACTTGAGGTCATTGGAATCTTTCTGAATTGAACCAGGGGTTACCTGAGGTTATTTTGGGTTAGTGGAGGTCATTTAAAGTCCTGACCTGGATTACTTGAGTTCATTTGGGGTTACCTGAGGTCATTTGAGTCTTTTTTAATTGATCCAGGGGTTACTTGAGGTCATCTGGGCCCTGACCAGGGTTACTTGAGTTCATCTGTGTATTTTTAAATTGCTCCAGGGGTTACTTGAGGTCATTTGAGGCCCTGCTCTGGGTTACTTGAGTTCATTTGAGGTTACTTGAGGTCACTGGAGAATTTTTTAATTGATCCAGAGGCTACTTGAGTTCATTTGAGGTCATTTTGGGGTTACTTGAGGTCATCTGGGGCCCTGATCGGGGTTTCTCAATGTCACGGGGGTTACTTGAGGTCATTGGAGTCTTTTTAAATTTATCCAGAGGTTACTTGAGGTCAATTGAGGCCCCAACTGGGTTTACTTGAGGTCACAGGGGTTACTTGAGGTCATTTGAGTCTTTTTTAATTGATCCAGGGCTTACTTGAGGTCATTTGAGGCCCTTTTTGGGGTTACTTGAGGTCATCTGGGGCCCTGATCAGGGTTATTTGAGGTCACAGGGGTTACTTGAGGTCATTTGAGTCTTTTTTTTAATTGATCTGGGGTTACTTGAGGTCACTGAAGAATTTTTTAATTGGTCCAGAGGTTACCTGAGGTCATTTGAGTCTTTTTTAATTGATCCAGAGGTTACTTGAGGTCACTTGAGGCCCTGACCAGGGTTATTTGAGGTCACAGAGGTTACTTGAGGTCATTGAAGCATTTTTAAATTGCTCCAGGGGTTACTTGAGGTCATTTGAGGCCCTCACTGGGGTTACTTGAGGTCATTTGGGGTTACTTGAGGTCATCTGGGGCCCTGATCGAGGTTACTTTAGGTCACAGGGGTTACTTGAGGTCATTGGAGCATTTTTTAATTGATCCAGGGGTTACTTGAGGTCATTTGGGGTTACTGGAGGTCATTGTAGTCTTCTTAAATTTATCCAGAGGTTACTTGAGGTCAATTGAGGCCCTGACAGGAGTTATTTGAGGTCACAGGGGTTACTTGAGGTCATTTGAAGCCCTTTTGGGGTTACTTGAGGTCATTTGAAGCCCTTTTGGGGTTACTTGAGGTCACAGGGGTTACTTGAGGTCATTGGAGTCTTTTTTAATTGATCCGGGGGTTACTTGAGGTCATTTGAGACCCTTTTTGGGGTTACTTGAGGTCATTTGGGGTTACTTGAGGTCATCTGGGGCCCTGATCGAGGTTACTTTAGGTCACAGGGGTTACTTGAGGTCATTGGAGCATTTTTTAATTGATCCAGGGGTTACTTGAGGTCATTTGGGGTTACTGGAGGTCATTGTAGTCTTCTTAAATTTATCCAGAGGTTACTTGAGGTCAATTGAGGCCCTGACAGGAGTTATTTGAGGTCACAGGGGTTACTTGAGGTCATTGGAGTCTTTTTTAATTGATCCGGGGGTTACTTGAGGTCATTTGAGACCCTTTTTGGGGTTACTTGAGGTCATTTGGGGTTACTTGAGGTCATCTGGGGCCCTGATCAGGGTTACTTGAGGTCACAGGGGTTACTTCAGGTCATTGGAGCATTTTTTAATTCATCTAAGGGTTACTTGAGGTCATTGGAGAACCTGATCGGGGTTACTTGAGGTCATTTGAGGCCTTGACTGGGGTTACTTGAGGTCACAGGGGTTACTTTAGGTCATTGGAGTCTTTTAAAATTGATCCAGGGGTTACTTGAGGTCATTTGAGGGCCTGACCAGGGTTACTCGAGTTCTTTGTAGTCTTTCTTAATTGATCCAGGAGTTACTTGAGGTCATTTGGGGTTACTTGAACAGGAAGCCCAGTTGACACAGATGCTGCCTTTGGACTTTTCTGTTCATAACATCCAAGCAGGGCAGCAGGAACAGCACTCAGGACAGCTGAACATGGGTCTAGCTGACCCATCACACTTGAGTTAAGGTCTCTAAACCCCCAGAGAGAAAACCCCATGAGCTGTGCCCCAGTGGTCTCTCTCCCTTTATTCAAATAAATTTGCAGGACTCCTCTGTCTGCTTTTTGGACATAAACCTCTGGCATTTGTGGATTTTCCTGACACTGGAAATTGCCATACCTGCTATTTTCAGCTACTTGTGGAGGCAATGGAAGTACTATACCTCTTTAGAACTGCTCCTATTTGTTAGTTTCTCTTGAAAAATTTTACCTTCTCAAATTGTAGCAGAGACCCAAACATTTTTTTACACATGAAAAACACCTCTCAAGAGATGGTACCTATTGGAGTTCAGGATGCTGCAGGTATTCCCCTCGTTCACCTCCTCTCTGCTGGCACAGAAAGGAACCTGGATCCATCTCAGCAGCCTTACCTTGACTGCCCTGCATCCCTGCAGAGCCCACAAGCATCCTGAAAAACTCTGCTCCTCTGCTTTGCCACACCCATTTAATCACAGTTGTTACAGCCCCTGCTGTGGTGACCATTGGAACAGTAATTACAGCTGCAGCATTCCCCTCCCAGGCAGAGGAATATTTGTGCTCTCCTCCCATCACACCTTCCACAGAAATTCCTTCTTGTTTTGAGACGTGGCAACAACGGGGGGTTTGCTGCTGAAAGTCTCAAACATTTGTTTTCTGCTTGCTCACTTGAGATATCTGAGGTGCTGGTGCCTGGCAAAGCTGGGCTTTTGCACCACCAAGCATTCTGCAAGATGGGACAATATAATCTAAAAACACCCTGGAGAGAAAAAACTATCCAAATTCCCACTTTTTTTCCCAGGATTTTTAACTTACTGTTAATCCATGTGATTCCTATTCAATGAGATCATTAAATCTTGAGAAACAAACCCAGCATTAATCTTGCATCTTATAATTCTGGCAACTTCCTCTTTTGCTACTGCTCTGAGCTGGACACACAGGCTGGGACTTATTTTCTCCTTTTGATTGCACAATTCTTTCTCACTTGTATCTTTGTAAGATATACATTTATACCTACATGGATTTGCACTGTGAGTTTTGCAGCACATCACTGAGGTAATGTGCTCCATCCATATATTACAGGTCTCAGAACCACGCAATCAAGAGTAGGCACTGAACTAAAAATTTATCCCAAAGGCAAGATGCTGGATTTCTTGAGGCTGAGAATTGATGAGGAATGGTCCTGCATCCCTGATTTTACCTGTGGTTTGGGGGAAAAACATAACTTATGCTGATAGACTCAGATTAGACACATTTGAGGGTTAATTTGATTTGATTCAGAGCTTGAGTATAATTTCCACTTACAAATCCAGGAGGAGTATTTATCAGTATTGAAGGATATGTAAAACTGATCATAACTTACCAGAGATAAGGAGGTTTGAAGAGCCCCTCCACAGTTAAATCTTGAATCATTGCTGGGAAAGTATGGACATGGAACTTCCCTACAAAGACAGGCTGAGAAAGTTGGGAGTTTTCATTAAGCAGCACTCACCATGCCTGGTTAGGGGAGCCACTACATAGAGGAAACTATTCACATATTCTATTCATTTCATCCAAATTTTGCAGAACTAAAATGAGGCCTTTTTCTCTTTATTTGGCAATTATATGGAGGATAGTCTATCTCCAGACAGCTAAATTTCAGGTCCCTATCTTATTAATAGAGACAGACCTTAAATTCAATATTCTAAACTGTTCTAAGCAGCATTTCTGTCTCTATGGTGATTACTTGAGAGCCTGATTTTCAGTCACAGACAACTAAAAGTGCATTTCAGTGCACAGTGTTAGAAATTGGGACAAATAAATAAGATGTATGATACGACTTTTCAGGATGGTTTACATGTACCATAAGAGATATAAATCTGTCTGTGATTTATGCCATAAATGCTTTTACAGTTAGCTACCAGCAATGCAACTGAAGCAAATGCAAAACCTCAAGGTTTGAGTCCTAAAGAGCTATACATTATTATTTTTTTCTACACAAGCCTCCCAAACAAGTATTTTAGATCATTTTGATGTTGGCCACAGAAAAGGATGTTGAAATTCCTTAGTTCTAACACAAATTATACTGATTGCATCTACTCTGACATAATCCACAATTCCTTTATTTCTTTCTCTACTGAGTTTCCTCTCCAGTTTCTTACATTTTGTACCATTATTTCACAATCTTTGCTTTGGGTGTTTGGATGCTTTGTTGGTTTGGGATTTTTTTTGTCATTTTGGGGTTTCTGGTGGTTTTTCGGGGGGAAGGGTTGCATGGGGCAGGGGAGCTGCTGAGAATTCTCTTCAAAGAGGTTTTGCCTACAGTAAGGGCAGTTATTAAGTTATTATGCATTTTAAGAATGTGAAGGGCACATAAAACACGAATACACCCATCAACATTTACCTGAGTAGGATTTGACAGAGGGGAGGTTGGGAATGGGATGCAGTGTAACTTAAGCTTTAATAAAGTTCCCAGCTGAGGCCACATAAAGCAGAAAGACCCGGTGTTTGTCCCCGTGGAGAATCACACTGACAGCGTTTTGCAATCAGACAGAGACAAAGCAAGAAGTGCCAACAAGCCCTGTCCCCACCTACCTGAGACAGTCCCCTGCCACTGCCCCGTTTCTGTGTTCCCTCTATTAAATTATACTTGTCTAGGCTGCTTCTGTCACAGATCTCTGGAGCAGCTCCCATCTCTCAGAGCAAGATTACTTGTCCTGTGGCCTTTCTCTCTTTCACAGATGTCTAAACCCATATACACCTGTCGGATTTCTATCAGCTCCTTCCTGGGGAGACCTAATCTATCTGTCACTGGCAATCTGCATGACAGCCATGAGAGGCAGGAGCCATCCTGCTAAATGCGGCCTGTCCTGGCCATCTGGGGCCAGGGTAACATTTAATTCCTGGCTAAATCAACAAGCCAATGACTATTTTTACATGTATGAAAATGAACAATGCGTAGATATTTCATATTTTTCGATTGTGGCAGCACGAATCTGTTCTAGCATGGAGGGGCACACAGACAACAGAAAACCAGTGGGTGTCACACACAGCACTGATGTCTGCCCTGTGCCTTTAAAAACTGACCACACATCCCATTAAAGGAATCCCGTAAATGTCAGTCAAGGCATAATTAGTGTCTGCAAAGGTACTTCCTGGCAATAATTGATTTCTTAATCCAGATCCCAATCTGCTCCACTGATATTCTTTAATGACTTTCTGAAGTCAGTGATAACAAATTGGATAAGAAAAGATGTTTTTGTCAATGAGGAGGATTCACTGGAGACACAAAGGCGGAGTTAACGTGGTGCTGTTGCCAGGAGTGACTGAGCAAACAGTGTTTGCAATTACAATTCACCTCCCTAACTTCGTTTCCAGCAAAGCAGCAGCACTTTAAGTTTAATTATGGCAGCCCCAGAGTAAAGCAGAGGGGGGGAAAAATTGCTTTCCATCACTTATTTGTTCTTTTGTCTTTCACACTTCTCGGCAAACTCCATCATATAATTAAACTCTAAAGGCTATTTGCTGACAACCTGTGGTCAAAACGTAAGGGAAGATGATAATGATGCTCGAGTCAGGTCCCCTCCTTCCTACAGTGCCAGTTTCTGCCAAAGTGCTTCCTTTGCACAAATTATTGTACATCAAAATCAGGTCTCTGGGAAGTGGGGTGTGATGTGAGTGTAGCTGGCAAGTTTTAAAAGCTTGCCATTACAATTGCTTAATGAGGAACTGCATTGATAGCCTGCTTCTCCCACACCTTACATTCAGAGGAAAGGGTGAATTCAGCCATTAGAGTGGCTGGAAAACACTGGTGTCTCCTTTCAAAATTCCACTCAAATTCACCCCTAAGAGTAATAAGCTGTTGTGGCCTCTAATTTCAATAAAAGCAGTATATAGCATGGGGAGGGTGGGCTGGGCACCCCAAGGAAAGGGAAATACCAGAACATTTTCAGACATCACGGGGAAAAAAATTGAATTACAAAGATTTGGGAATCTTAATGTCATCAAAAGCAATCCCAAGATTGTTTTATATTGCTTTCCAGCTTATATCTGCACACTGTAATATACCAACATATAAACTGATTTTTCTTCTGCTATTGAAAAATCAAATAAATGAAACAGAGACTCTTGAAGGACATTCTACAGTGAGAAAAGCTTGCTAAATTTCGATTCTGTGAGTAAATTGAGACAAAGGACCCAGACCCTTCATTTTAACAGTCTTCTGGCTCTACCTGGCTGCTTCTCTGTGGCTTATCAGCCTAGAAAACGAGAACATTCTGGGTCTAAAATGACAGGAGAAACAATTAAACACAGAATAGGACCCAGGATGAGTTAGAGGAACCTTGGTCAGCTTTGGATCCAGCCAAACCCATGGTCAGCCACTCCCCCTGCCCACTGAGCACTTACTGGTGTATGAAGAAATAGCAGGAGAAACAAAGGCTCCAAGCTAGAAAAGATCTGGCTGCTGGTTGGATTAGGTGCAATCCTGTGGAGGAAAAGAGAGTTTTTCTCTTCCCCTCCCTTTAAAGGTAACACCTGATGAAGTTTCTGGCAGGTGTAGGGTGCTGGGGCCAGCTGCAGGGATCAGGCAGAGAGCAAGGTGACAAAACAAGGTGGCTTTTGCAGACACCCACGGGATTAGTGCCTGTGTTTGTGCAAGTCAGAAAGATGCTGAAAGCTGATGAGGAAAAAAGTGGGTATGGAGGAAAGAAATGCCCCAGGAATTTTGGGGATATTTGCTCTCCAGCTGGCTCTGCCTCACCCCAGCATCTCTGAGCTCCTGCCCTTTGAACAAGGTTTCCTTGTTCTCATTTGGTACTTTTGTTTGCTCTAAATATGACTTTAAAGCTGGAAAGTCACTGATCACTCTTGGTGAGCTCACTGTGAAGAAAAGACTCCCACCAGGACTTCAGGGGATCATAAAACACTTCTCCTCGAACTATGCTGGGTGTTTGTATCAGCAGTCCCAGCTGCTCCCTGAGCCCTGGCAGCCTGAGGGTGCCATCCCTGCAGCCCATCCATCCCTTGTCTCAGTCTGGAAGGGGCTGAGGTATGGGATTGATGCAGGATGGTTATAACTGATAGATAAAACTCTTCCTTCCCTCCCAGTCCTACATTTGACACTTTTCTCCACTCAGGCAGGAATAATTGGATAATTAGGGGCTGTCCCTGCATCATACAGACTGATGTAAAGATTCCAGACCCAATGCAGGTGCTGTGAACATCACCACCCTGGCCCTGAGGGCAGTCAGGCTTTGCTTCTCTAGCTGCTTAAAATTCCTGTCCACATACTTTTTCCTCCATTTATGAACCCTCCCTCTCTTCCCAGCATCTGGCTTTCAAATTCATACATCGTTGTGTTGCCTGTAGTTTTCTTTAGGCTTTGACATGTTAGTGAATCTAATGTCAATTAAACTGCTGGGAATGTCAGCATTTTAATTTTCTAGGAAGCGGATTGCTTCTCAACACATTCTAATCTTGATTTTCAGCTTTTTTTTCAGGCCTAGACCTTTCCTAAGTACACATGGAAAAAAGCTCCAAATTATCTTGTGGTTTGGTGACTCTGAGCAAAATGTGCCCTGGGGCTTAGCCTGAGAACATCAACTCATTTTCTTTAGTGACCCGAGACAGATAACCAGAGGCTGGGTTTCCAAAGGTGAAAGGCTGCTGTCACTAAGCCACTGCAGCAACTTAATTGAATGTTTTCTCCCAGCACCAGCAGCAAAGGCTGCTTTTACTATTTGCTCAGTGTTGGGATTAGAATGGAGTATTTGCCTGACTTGTCTCCGAACAAAAACTGTAAAAGAAAAAAAAAAGTTTGCAATTGCTTATTGAGTGCCATCCTGACATATCTAAGGGTCATTTGCACAGTCTTCCAGTCACTCTGGGTCAAAACTCATTTCTGCTTTGGTAAATCACACCCAGGATGGCTTTGTTGCATGTTATGACCTGCCTCACATCCACAGATCATCAAACATCTGAATTAAATAGCACAAACTCCATAGCTCCTTTTATTTTTTTCTTTTCTCCTGCAGAGCTCTTGCATATTTTGTTGGTTTTTCGTCTTTTTTTTTCTCCCAATTGAAGACACATATAAAGGCTTAATTCATGATATTTTGTTTCCATTAGGTTTGGAATGGAATTGGGCGTTTAGCTGAGGTGGGAGCCTGGAGAAGGAGTCACCAGGATGTTCATTAATTTCCCAGTAGGGCTATGCAGATCCTTTCACAGCCTAAACCTGAGAACGTTTGCTGTTCTTCCCCGCCCCTTCTCATGCACACCCTCCTAATGGAGATGGAGGAGAGATAATCAGAGAGGGAACAGGCAGCTCTTCACCATTTGTGAGACTAATGAGCCCCTTCATTTAGTCTCATTATAAATATGCCACCTCTGGCACCAGCCTTTGGTTCTGTTCCTAGCTACATCAACATCAATTTCGAGGCACACTGATGCATCGCTAACACACACGACAGCCAAACCTCTCCTTTTCAGCATCTTTTTGTCATTGTACTGTCTGAGACTTTCCCTTCTTCACTGCTCCCCCTCCGAGAGGCAGAGAAGCCCAGATTGAAAAGTAATGAGACTATTAATTAGAGCTTCTCTAAAGGAAACCAATCCTGACTGGGTGTTGTCTCTGTCTCAGTCTTTGTTCCAGCCATGTTCTGTGAGATTAATACTTGTTTACACAGATTAATACAATAAAATAATATCCCCAGCTAGGGGGAAAAAAAAAGTCAGCCTGAGTAAAAAGCCTGATTATTTTTGAGGGGGACAGTCGGGGTTCATTTTGTGGAGACACAACTATTTTGTCTTCTTTGCACCTCTTTTTCTTCTTTAAAAACCATGTTTTAAGGCAGTTTGTGAGTGCAGCAAGGGAGAGACACAGAAATGCTACGTAGGCTGCTCATCAATCTGGGCTGTTCACACGCTATCCAGGCCATGGGCGTGGGAATCTGTTTCCTCAGCAATTTAGAGGTCTGGCTGAAACGAGTTTGTGGTCTCCTGTCTAAGAAAATACATCCCTCTGTTGAGATTTTATAGTTTTACCACAGGCATTGAGGGCTGAGCAGATAATGGCTGATTTTAGCTCGATTAATTTCTCTATTGAGAAACGTAAATGTAAGCACAGTGCGCATAAACAATGCAACACCAGGTTATGTTCCACTGTCATGGATCAAAGTACAAGTTGTCCAGGACATCAAGTTGTTGATTTGATCATTACTGTTTATATTGTGCCTTTTTAATCTAAAAAACCCTAAATCGAAGCTGATTGTACTCTTACTGCCTGCAAAATATCTTAGGGAGACCCCTTTCTGTGATATTAATGACACAATGCTTTTAACTAGCTGATCTTTCAAGAAATAAGATCTTTTAACCTCTCCAGTAACACTATAACATTTTAACCTCTCTAATAACATTATGTTATTTTAGTTTCCCTGTTAGCAACCGCTAAAGTGAACAAGATCTAGCTGAAGGTTAGAAAGATTATTCCCTTAAAACTTTTTTAAAAAAAACCTGGAAACCAATGCCATGAAATTTCCCAAAATGTTAAAAGATCAATTATTTTCCTGAATTATCAATAATTTTCCAAGCTATTTTATATGTATACCTTTTTTCTTAAAGTATGCAGCATATACTGAAAGTTTGGTTTTAAATAAAAGCAGACATCCTCAAGCAGAAATAAATACAACTGCTCAAATAAATGTCATTAAAACTGTATTTTTATTAACAGCAGCAGCTAAATATTTCCAAAAGAGAAATTTCAAATTTAAAGAGAAGGAAAAAAAAAAGGTCAATAAAATGAATAAATGCATTATGTCAAGATTAATTCCTGCTTTCAAAAATTTGGTACATTCACTCAGCAAGAAGTTGTTTTAATGGAGTCATACTATTAGACTTGTGAAAGTCTCTCTTGCTTGTAAAAAATGACAAATGGTAAGTGCCAGATCTGCATTGGCAGAAGGATTCTTCCTTTCATCTTCTACATACAGGCTGCTCTGGCTGGGTCTGAAAGCCTGGCCTGGATGCAGCAGTCCCAGCCAAACACTGCCTCAACATCTAAATTCTCTTTCCTGAAGGAAACCTGCAGAAAATATAGAAAAATACACCTAATTGGTAACCTTCTGGTTTAGGCATAATCTGGATTTAGACCACTATGTGGAACTGAAAAAGAAACATTCTTTGTGGTAGTGAAGGAAAGAGCTGTGCTTTCCCCTTCTCCTGGACCTCTCCAACACTCAGCTCTGCTGAGTACAATTTGCTGCTGTCTTACAGAACAGAGAAAAATGGGGTTTCTTCCTCAAAAGATGCAGCTTCCCACATTTTACTACTGATTTGGAAGAAGATAAGATCGATTTTATTTCCTTGAGCCACCTAGGTGTGGTATCTAGTCAGAAAACATCAATACACCCAACAAATATAACCACAAATACAGACCAAGTCCTCGGGGGAGGAGGAGCTGGCAGCTGAATGCAGCCAGAATAGAGGGAGTATTTGTGAAGTTCCCAGCACTGTTGGTCAGCTCAGCTTCAGGGCCTTTTGGACTCTTTCTGGTCAAAGCTTTCAAGACAAACACCTCATAGTGGTGCTTTCTAATACAGCTCAAATAGTCGGGGTAATGATCTCACCTTGGTAATTCATGGTCCTGTTACCTTCTGGCTGCTCTGCCTTAATGTAACACGTGTTTGAGAAGTGCTTTTTTTTTTGTACTGCATCTCTACTCTGAGCTAGCACATACCAAAGCACACAGCTTCTTTTCCTAAAAAAGAATTTAAGGGTACTCTGTAGGATCTGCTGCAGTGCCTTCCACTTTCATTGGCTTTGGGTTGAAAATTCATTTATTTTGCTTGACATCAGTACCAAACTTGCCGGCCACTTTCCCATAAAAATCTAACAAGAAGAGCACTAAAGAAGAGGCTGTTTTGTTATTCCTGGTAGCCCCAATCTGTGTCCTGCATGCTGAAATGACAAATAATCTTTTCAGTTAAAGACATTCTGCTTCCTTGTCCTTCAGCTAAGCAGAGAAAAATCCTACTGTAGATATGACAGGTTAAAAATTTTAGTATTTTCCAAAAGAAAATTGTTAACATTCCAGCAACTCTGTTCACAAGTTTTATAGGCAGCTTTCTAGGCAGCACAAATGTGTGAATCTCCTGCCCTGAGACCTCCCCTGCTTCCACCCGAATTTGAGTCTTGCACCTGCCTTCCCATCTCAATAACTGATGGAAAATCTCACACCCTATCCACAGGAAATATTGAGATAATTGTTAACCACTAAAATCTTCACGCTTTGGCCTTATTCCCTTCCTTCTCTTTTTGGATTTCTTGCACCTATTAGTAAAAAAGTACCTTTGGCAACAAGAAATAGAAATTTCACTGTCCTTAACAAGTGTCGCAAGTGCCACAGAGAATAGGAAACAAAGCTTTGCCTTAACAAAACAAAACTAAAAAATTCTTACCTCTCACTAATTTTTTTTGGGTTTTGACCTCTATCACCAAATGTAGATCTTGAAACCAGTTTGTCAGACACGTATTGTAGATTGGACTGGAGCCACGTAGAAAACCTTTGTATCAGACAGAATAATACAAAGAAATCTGAAAGCGGTCCAGCTCAAAGCTCTGCAAATAAAAGGAATAGTGAAAGAGGGGGATGTTAGGTGGTCTGGCTGAAAATAAAAGGTTTTTTTATTTCTCTAAAATCCTCCAATTCAATTTATTTAAGCAGAAAAAAATCTAGTCTTGTTTCTGTCCTTGGCTACTAAGCCATAGATGTTTAGTTGTAGAACACTTTACAACAGCTATTTCACTCAACAGAAGCCATAAAACCTTCCAAACTTCCTTAACAAACTTTAAAACTACAATAAAATCTCCAAGACTATAATTATTGCCAAGAAACCAATAAGCCACTTTCCTGACATAGCAGGAAAAAAAAAAAAGTAAAAGCCCCAGCTAAATCTAAGCAGGCTACTGTGTCCATCCCACAGAAAGAAGCCAAAAATGACCAAAATCTAAGGCCTACCTGTCTGAAGGAAGAACTCTTCTCCAGCCCCAAATTTGACAGTTCTATGGTGTGAACTGGGTAAAGAATAACAGTCAATGCAGGAAAAGTTAAAGTTTTGGGAGTACTGGGAAGCTCCATCCTTTTATCATCTCTCTGTAACCTCTTGCAGGGGATCAGAGGGGAATAGGGAGAGAAATATTCCAAGGAAGTAAGGGAGGGAGAAGCAATGAGGGAAGAAAATATTGGAAACCTTAGAAGATGGGATATTACCAAACAAACAGAATGCAAAGAGCAAGCCCAACTGTTTCAAACCCTTTTAACAACAGAATTTCTTCTCCCAGTCTCAAGAACTCCAGCTCAAAATGGCTCATATTCTTGTAAACAGAAACTTCCTTCTTCTGATTATTAGCAACCTTCTAATTTTGGGTCTAAATTTATTCATTACTCCTTGATAAATAGTTATGTTTTAACTGTCTCTTCCTCCTAAGTGATAATTATCCGTCAGCCCTAGATGCATTTACTGACATCTGTTCCCTCAGCTTTCCTCTGCCTATTTTCATAACCAAGTTCTCTTTTCATAAGAGAGGCAATCCAGTAATTTCATCATCCCAGGAAGTTTTGTTCTGTATCTGTTTTCTTTTCATTTTTTCTTCTTCAGAAACCATGACCAGAACTATTTGTATTCTGATTTCTTTCTATAGTTTGCTGTATATTCTACAATTGCACTTATGTATCTTGATCATTGTGAAAACCACACGATTTGTCCTTGAAATTTTGCAGCTCCACTGCAGCTCTGTCATTCTCCAAACGATCAGATCAATTGACACACCTTGGTCCCTTTCCTTTCCTGTCATCTCCAGCTGACGAATTCTAATTGAACCTTGATTTAAGTCCACACAGAGATTTTTTACTATGCTTTCTAACCTTAGTATGACCTGTGTTTGCTACTGTTATAACTTTAAATAATACATTTATGCTGTTCACACTCAAAGATGTTTCAGCTCTAAGTGCTTGAAGAGTTGGTTTAGAAAATATCACATATTCAGGTGGGTTTGGCCTATAAGAAAAGCCATACTCACTAAATATGTCGTATGTTTCTAAACAAACTCCTTAACCAGTTTTAAAATCAGAATTAATAATTTATTAGAACAAGAGAATGCCAATAATTTATATATATGTGTATATGGGGACCTATCTCCAAATTATCCTCATTAAACAGTGAATGAGGGGATTTGGATTTTTTACAGAAAAGGGCTCTGTTCAGAGTGGAATAATTAACTGACTCAAAACTAAGTTGCTGACAATGATTTCAGTTATCAGCCTCATTAACAGGGTGAGGTTGTGACTCCAGGTTGGAGTAGTCAGCAAAGAGTGTTACAAGGCTGAAACTGTGTGGACAGAGTTCAGGTGTCTATATTTGTAAAATAAAGGTCAGGAGGGCAGAAAGTCCAGCAAAAATGTGTCCCACAGCTCAGTAATAAAATTAAAGAATGCATCTTGCTTGTGAAGATAACCTGATTTGCTATACAGATGATTTCCCCCCCCCCCCATTTTTAGAACCATCTGAAGTCCAATTATTGCATTCTAACTTTTATCTGAAATTGCTTCGGACTTCTGAATTTCCCCCAGATTTACTTGTAATTGCCTGGGTCTCTGCTATTCAACAGCTTGGAAATTCCATTTTCAAAAACGAAATGGCAAAGCGTCTTCATGCGGAAGAAAAGGCAGACTTTCAGTGCCATAAAGGAAGGTTTAGTTTCTATAAATACTGGCCTATTTCCCATTCAGCTGAACATGTCTGCAGCGTGGGATGCATCTCTCCACAGCAGATCGCTCAGACAGTGTCACAGGGGTTTCAGATTTCCTATTGGAAATTGCCAATCAACAGATTTTTTACACTGAGTTCATTTTTAGTCAGTGGCGCATCATTCTGGAGTGACAAATTACAGGGAGATATTTAGAACTGTGTCAGAAATTCTGGCAAAAAACTTCAGCAGCTCTGGGTGGGCTGAGCCTAAGCTTCGATGGATACCAAATATTTTTATATTTAACCCCCACCCCATAATAAGATATATATTTTAGATAGATCTCTATGGAACTGCCCTAATAAACATGGAAATAGAAGTGATCCAGCCCCACACATAAAAAACTCCCAAATGCACTTAGGAGGTTTGAACTTTTCAAGGGTATGATCAAAGCTGAGAAGAGTGAATGGAAAGGCTCATATTGACATCAATGGGCTCTGGAACAGGCTTGATGTGTTGACAGCAAGAGAGATGCTCTGAAACCATCTGAAAATAAATTCAAAGTCTGATAGGCCACTGTGGCAAAGAGATACCATTGCTTCATTCTCTGCCATGTCAGGAAATTATCTCTGAGCTGTCAGAGTGGGTTTCTCGTTTTAGTGTTTGCGTTTCTAGCTCATCTCTCACCAAATGGCTTTCCTTTTGTGTGGATGACAATTGATTAGTAACAAAAAGCAACAGGGTCATAAAAGTAGCACACTTTGCATCTATAATACGAAATACTCTTGCACATAGCCAAGCATTTCAAAAAATATTCACCACACAGCAGAAAAAGCTGAGACAAATCAGTCCCTGCTAACATGGGGCCCATGTACTTTAGCATTCCCTTACATAACATTAGTGAGAAAATTTTAACTTTCCCCTAAGCTCTAATCCACCTTAAAAGCAGCAGTCTCATTCCTATCGATTTGGTGAGATGAATGTTATTTACACTTCAGTTTGCACCTTTTTCTAAGATTTCGTAAAAGAATAAATCCACACTTCCAGGGACGGCTGTGCGTGAGGAAGTCTGGGGCTGTTAGGAAGAAGTGTTAGACACGTATGGGAATGTATTAGTAAGGGTCACACCTCCATCTTAAGATTTTTAAGTGACAGCAAGAGCATAAAAGACAGCAGGATGGCAAAGAGAGATTGATTGCATGTGTTTTTTTCTCCTTTATAACCAGGTTTTTTAAATTGTTAAGCATCGCTCTCCAACAACCTAGATGGATATGGCTGTCTGGGTGCACCTACATAAATAAGACAAATAAAACTTTGATGAAATAGATCCTTTAAATTAAATCTATCATTTCCAGGCTATGTATGTTGAGGTGAGGAAACATCTAATGAAAAATATGTTGACAAAACAGAGGTTAGTTAAAGCAAAGTTGTGTTTTTCCTGGTAAAAATTCCTTAGAGCAGCCAGATGAAATTGAGGGGATTCCAAAGGTTAGAATTAGGGTTAGGAAACAATTCTGAGAAATCTACTCCAAAACAGAGCAGTGCATTGCACCACTTTTTAATCCTAACACTTCCCTTTTTCTGCCTGTCTTCTCTCTCATCCCAGTGTCAGTATTTACCCCAGCCATCAGAAAAGCAATGCAGAAAATGTTACTGTGGTCTCTCCAAATTGACTTACTCGTGGATCCTGCAAGCAAAACCAAAGGGGTGAATCTGTTCTCTGGAGTTCAGTTACATCTGCTGCAACACTTAAATCAGTTCATGGCCTTCTTGACACTGATCCTCCAAAGAGCTGCTCTGGAGGATAAATCTGTTCAAACTCTGCTCTCGTGGTCAGAGCTCTTGGTTTTGTTGGAGATCCCACTGTCATTTCTGTTTGGCACTATCAAGAGCTTCCTCCAGGAGAGCTACCAATTAATCTTGGTTTTGCCTTTGTGACAGCAGAACAGGGTAAATTATCAGCACTTAACAGAGAATCTGACTTCATCAGGAACCAAGCTATTCTTTTTTCTTACAGGATTTTGGGGACTGCACGTGGCTGCGGTCTCCTGGACAAAACAATCTGAAAATGCTTCCAAAGCCAGTCCTCACCACATACCAGTGCTGTCTGTGCTTGAAATCAGTTGTTTTAAAAATCAGCCTGACTCAAACTCTAAACTGCAGGAGCAAAAATAGAGCAGTGGACTGATGCTTTTCTGGTACCCCTGGGTTGTGTTTAGGGAAGGCTGAGGGTCTGTCACACTGAGAAACTCTGTCCTGGTCCGGGCTGGGATGAAGGACATTTGTCCTGGTTTTGTCTGAGTTACCAAAGGATTCAAATGTATTTTTGAGACATTTAAAGCCTTGAAACTATCTTCCCTAGTCAAATAGCCCCCTTCCAATCTTTCCAGAATTTTCACACCAATTCGTCCTTATTTTCATAAAGGCAAAAGAAGCTTGGGTTTTCAGGGCTTAGAAGAAGTAAAGGTCAGAAGAAAGCCCAGTTCTGGATGATGGCCCATCAGACAATCTTTCCTGGATGCTCACTTTTCTGCACCAAGACCCTGTGAACTCATGAGGTCTCACCTACACAGTTACAGGAAGTTTTAAATATGATTAGTTTTCTTTCTTTTCTTTTGGGTATGAGTTTGAAAATAATGGGTTCAACAGCACAGAAATATTTTACCGTTTTGGGGTGGTTTTTATATTAATCCTTTGTTTTAAAAAAGTTCTGGAAGAATGCGAATAAAAGGGATTTCTTCTGACGTTTTTCATTTTAAGTGGGCAATTTTAAAATGGACATCTTTGAAATGAAGCTGTTTATTTGTGTACAGCAATGAAAATGCTTTTTGTACAGAGTGAATTAGAGGTATCTTTTGATGGTTAAGGGTATGACAAGTGTCGATGTGTGCTGATAGCAATCATTCTGCAGTGGATGCAAGAGAAGCAAACAGCTTGGGTGAGGAGAAGCAAAGCCTCCCTGAGGGTTTTCTCTGGTATGACACAAATTTCCCCCACCTTCCTTGCTACAAGTACTTCTGGCGTGATTTTTTACCAGCCTGGCCAGTAGCTCCTTTCTGCCTATTCACACAGCATCACAAATCAAGCCAGAGTTGTCCTATGGAAGCCAGAGCTAACAAGAAGAGACTATTTTTAGCATCAAAGTGAGTTTAACAAATGGGTCATAGCTAAGGCTGCATGACAGCCCTGCTGCCTAATTAATAGAGACACCAAAGGTGATTTTGCAACAGAGCCAGAATCCCCACTAGACTGGGCCTTCAGATCAGGCAGATTCTGCAGCTCTCTTGTGTTCAGCAGTCAGAAAAAGCAGCCCAAATATACCCCAAATCTGGCTTATAAATGCTTTAACTTACCCTGCTCTGAGACAGATAATAAAAGGTTTTCTTGTTTTGTTTAGCTTCACTCCTTGCTTATCCTAGTGTATAATCTCCCTCTTTTCACTCATAAAAAATGACTAATAACTTCTGAGATGGACCATGGTGGACTTGCCTGAAACCCTCCAGGTAAAGAAGAGGACTGAAACTCCCTCTCTGTAGGGTGACAGGTGACAACATTGGCACAAAAGCGGGAGAGAAACCAAAACCAGAGTCAGAACTTGAGATTTCTCTCCTATCACACCATGTGATTATGGCTAAACCCTGTCCACTCCTGTGCTCTAAGGATTTTATGGGTATGCAGTTTTTTGAATACTTGGCATAGATAATTGAAAATATACCAGGCTCTTTATTAATCTCTCCCAAATTCCCTGCAGATCTTTTTTTTAAGAATATTGAATGCAATTCCCTGGAAGATCATTTTATAGCAAACAATTTTACCAACACAGAATTTTTCCACAAAAGAACTTGCTGTGCCTGCAAGACAGTTCTTTCCATGCTCTCTTATCCTTTGAATTCCTATTAAATTTGGTTGAATCCACATGAGTTTAAAAAGACATTTTTCTCAGTAGGCCATCCTGTTTCAGGAAGTCCACAGCTTGCCATGGCTAAGCTTCTCTTTGGAAATTATTATCTCAGAAGCTGCTCCCCAGGGAAATTACTGCAATCCGATCACCGCAAATGTAAATTAAATCAGCATCCGATACAGCCACAGTGGTTTGTGTTTCTCCCCGCTTCTTTCTCCCTTTGAGAAATCTAATTCTGAAACCACTGGAATAAATTCTGCTGCCCCCCTCCCACAAGGAAATAGCTGCAATGATCTGAGGGCAGATATATTCTGCAGGAAATCACAGTACAACTTGTTTGTGATGCTTATTCTTGGTTTATTACTTCAGCAGCTTTCCTTCTGCTCAGCCTCTCTCCTCCTCTGCCTTTGTCCCATATTCTTTGTGGCAGGGATAAAACTTCCAATTTCCCTTTTTATGTGGGACCCTGTTTTCAATATCCCACACTGGAAGTTGTACTTCCCTGCATGCAGGTTTAGGAACACTCCACCTGTGAGCTGAGATGTAGAACCAGCCAGCAAAACCTCCTGAGAAGTTTAGGATGTGCCTCACCTCACAGCTCTGTAAAAATTGTTCAGCTTGGAGAAGTGTAATACTGGTTAGGAAAAGCATCAGGTTTCATACATTAGCAACAAATACATCAGAATAAGGAAAGGGACAGATGGGAAGAAGCTGAAGGAGTGATGAAGAAAGCTGAAAGTCTTTGGAACTGAATATATCAAGAACAACAGTGGGTTACCCAAAATTGTCACTTTGGACTCAATCCTTACTCAAGAACAAATTCAGTTCCCTGTGACAGATACATGCTTGCAAGTCTGATAATTCAGAGTGCAAATAAACCAGTGAAATGCCTTCAGCTGTGTGTTCCCAGGCACTGATTGGTCTGCATCAGGTGTCTGAAGGAAGCCAGTGCTAGAACAAATTACCCTGAGTGCCTTTTAAGGTTATTTAACAAGTATTGGGTAGTATGGAGAACAGTGATGTTGTCTCTTCAAAATAAAAGGTCAGCTGATGTCCACATAACCTGCACTGATGAAAACTGGGATTATTAGGAAATGTCATGTCTAACATTTAAAATCTATTCTGTTTCAATTTTCATGGAAAAGATATTGTTCTGCTTGGCATCAAAAACGTTACCCCTCAAAAAATGAATGATATTCAAACAGTTGCTAGAAAGAATCTTCACAACAGTTACACCTCTGTACTCTGGATTTGAATATGCAGGGTTTAAAACTCCAGTCACCAGACATAGCATGATCTTACTTTTATGCCATTTATAAACCTTTGTTTTATTCACATCATGCCAAAGTGCATCATAACTATTATTATTCATAATATTAACAATAGCTGATCTTGAACATTTAAGCAACAGTGATATAAAGAGCAGATAAAAATTAATGTCTTCATAGTCCTGAAAAATCCTGTAAATCTAAAACAGATACATTAAAATATTGGGGGTTTTTTTTCTCAAATGCAAATATACACACACACGTTCATTTACTTCTGCTCAGCAAGACTACAGTTTTCCTTCTAAATGCACATTAGAAAGGAATGGTAAGTATTGCACAAAATATATCTCTTGAGTTACATGAAAACTTTTAACCAAAATCAGCATGAGTATATGAATGTGTTCAGGCATCGTCCAGGAATTTATACTGACAACCAGTGTTGGTGTCACAGCACAGCACAGCGAGTGGATATAGGGGTTTCTGTCTTGGAATGAAGATACAATACAGCTGGGCCATTAAAAAAAACCCCTTTTATTATGTAGGCAGGATAGACTTTGATGGATTTCCAGATTTTCATTCTGCCTTTCTGAAGCTTTAAGTTTTCTAAGTACCAGTAGTCACTAGAATGCTGCTTCTGTGCAACTTTACCCAGTCTCAGCAAGGAAAGATTATTTATACAAAGAATATATACATAGCACTGTTTAACTCCCATTAGGTGACTGAAAAATCTGGAAATTTTAGAGGTAGAAAAGGCACGTGAATCAGTTCAGCTCTTATACAATTTCTGGCACGTAGTGGAGGTCAGAGAAAAACATCAGGGACAATTCTGTCAATTGTAAACAAGGGCAGAAATGGTAAAATATAGTTTAAGAGTGCATTTAAGTATGCAGCTGTATTCCAATGGATGGCATCATCCAGGGAGTGATAGAGGCCCAGACTGGTAATGTAATGTAAGCAATTAGTTCTGGCAGCTACAAAAGAACTGGTGAAGCAGAAAAATCAGTCTCAAGAACTAATCTGTATCTGCACAATAGCAATGTCTTGATAACACATCTGAAACATGGCAGTTCAAACAGGCAGGGCAGAGGTGCTCTGTGGATGCCTCAGAGAGCTGTCACCCACTAATGACTCCTAGAGCCAGGTGGAAACAGGGAATTATCATGTGGAAAAGCTGAAAGGGAACATGGACAAACCACCTACCAATAAAAAAAAAAAAAAAAGTGGAAAATGTGCTATAGTGGATGAGGTCAGAAAAAACCCCCATCGCTTAAATTTCAATTTTACAGAGCAGTTTTCCCAAAGTTGTTTGCTATTCATCAGTAAATTTAAAGCACTGTGTGCACTCTCAGCATATACTGGCTCTAACCCCACAAATCACTTACATTTAAATTTGTACAGATGCAGCATTCCAACGTAATTGCAAATTGTCTAAATGATTTTGTCTGTCTGTGTTTTTACAGTACCTACAGTTCTCACTGTGAGTGCCTGTGGGGACTTCCTGGTGTCTGTAAAGGTTGAGCTCATGCTGCTTCCTGGGACATTAATAGGACCTCTCCCTTTGTTCAGCCACTTCTCCCAGAAATAAACATCATATCCTGGACACACCTCTTATAATATCAGACCAAAAACTGGCCAAAGGTGTTGTAGTTTTTAGGAAGTAGAGGGTGGAAGGAAGAAGAGAATCACAAATTAAAAGCCGATTAATCTTTTTGCTTTAACAAAGCAATCTAAAAAAGGGCAGGTATTTTTACAAGTCTTTAGCAGGGGATTATTGTACAGGTCCTGATCTATACACTGTGAAAGTTATTTTTAAAAATCACGTATGTAAGTTTCCCGGTATAACCTGCACAGGATTTTTACAATATAGGAATTTTTAAAGGCCTACTGGTTTGAAATTGCAAAAAGAATTTGTAGCTGTACAAAGTAAAAAGTATGCCTGTGGATGGCAAAATACTTTCGGAAACTATCTGAAATTTGTCCTTATTTTACAATAGTTAAACTGGAAAGTCAGAAAAAGAAAACTTCAGATTATTTGATCCAGTGGATCATTCTTGTTTCAAAAGTACCTCAGTTCAGCCTCAGGCTCTGGATGTCAGAGTGGCACTCATGTAAAAGCTAAAAAGCTCTCTTCTCTCTTTCCTCTGCCACCAACCAGAAAGAGGAGAATGCTTTACATAAGATGTCAGACCAAAGCACAAAACCCCTACTCAGATTTATTTTGAGAATTACCACAGCTTCTCTTCATTTACTTCCTACCTTTTTTGGTTTGAATATCTTAGCAAAGTAAGCGATGAACAACTACAGAGGCCGGAATAATTTATAAATTCAGCTATGATGGGACATCAAAGCACCATTTCCCACAGGAACTTTGGTGAGAGAAGCAAAATGTTGGATCCCTGTGACAATGACATCCCATAGCATTTGGCAGAATTCCTCAAGGCCACCCCGTGCCACTGCCCACACAAAGCAGCACTCTGGAGGATGTTCAGAGTCCTTCCACTGTGCATGGGGCAGGCATGACCTCATGGGGGGAACAGAGGTCAGAAACAGCATTGACCTAAGTCACCCCCAAGGATGGGTGGGGTCACCTCTGGGACCTGTGTGTCCATCTGTGGTCCATCTGTCCCAAAGGGGAAGTCATGACTGTGTACCCACTGTGGGTCGTCTGCTCTGCCTCTCCCCTCTGCCTTCCAGATCTTCTTCCTTTGACACACACAAATTTCCTGCAGAACAGCAAGAATCACCTTAAATTCCGGATGCTTTCTTTTCTCACCTAGATTAGCAGCCTTCTTGCAAAAAGCACTTTTGTAAATGTCATGATGCGCTGGAATCAATTGTAGTACATACCCTTTAAATAAAACAACAAAGTAATTCCTGAGAGCCATGGTATTTCAAGACATCCAGGGTAAACAGAAAATTTTCTTGGTGTTTGGGTTTATTCTCGGGTGATCCAACAAGAGAGAAATACAAGCAAAATCTGTGGTTGTAGCAGAGACATTGCTGGGAGGGGATTTCACCATGTGTGTATTCTACTCTCCACGGAAAGAGAAGATAAAGCCAAGTGTGGTTTCCTAAAAATGTGTGACCAGTGGATTACTTCCTGCTTAATAAAACATAACTAAATGCGTCTAAGTTTCTCCAGATGGATATTATTTATGAATCAGGGAAAAGATAAAATTAATAGGAACATCAAAGATGTGCTGAAAAGTTTCCTGATTAAATATTATCTGACCTCCAAACAGTCTTCCTCTGCATTTCCTGGAGCAATTTGGCTATTAGTCAACCCATTCCTTCCACAGAAATGCAGATGACAGGTTTATAAATATCTGAATCAGAGCTGGAATCTCAACTTCACTTTGATTTAAACACTGTTCAGCAAGGTGACATTTTTTTTCAGGGACAAGATGCCCCGGCAAAAGAGGGAGGACACGTTTTTTGCACTCGGGATTTTTCCAGCACAGCCGAATATTTATTATCCCTGGTACCAGACAGAGGGATTGTTTCGTGTGCACGACCACAGGACACTGCTTTTGTTAGGGCAAGAGTTCTGGTGTGGGTAAAAGTCTGCAGGCTGCTGTGGTGATGCAGCCATAAAAGATTTATCATACTTAGGCTTGCCTACACACTGCAGCTCAGAGCAAAACAGAGGTACAGGCACTGCTCTGTCCCAAAGCCAAGGGAATTCAAAGGATGCAGAATGACTTTTCCACATTCTTTCTCCCACCCATACTCGATGTACATATTAGATAAACCTCTCTTTTTCAGTTTTTCCCTGAAAAAAAAAAAAAACGAAATACAAGGATGTCCTTGGGGGAGCCTCACTCTGCTGGTGAACTTCCATACTCCAAATTTTCTGCCACTGGTGAACTTCCATACTCTGAATTTTCTGCTACTTCAGTAATATCTCTCTCTCAAAACACAAATGTGCTGGGAGAAACTCATAGCTGCAAATCCCAGGAAGCCTCTTCAGGCTCATCATTAAGAGCATCCTCTGAGCTGGCACTTCACAGAAATCAGAGGAGGGAGAATGAGTAATAGCCTAGGTTAGACAGAATTTCATTAAAATAAATGATCCATTCTGTGTACGTTCTGAAGGAGCTTTACGAACAAGTGTCAAAACACTTCAGTGACGATTGGGACTATTACTCCTTCTGCTAAACTGTAGCTTTTACTCCTGCAAGTAGAATTCCAGGAACATACCTGCTGTCTCAGAGCTCCACATTCCACACCAAGCAGATCTGGCAGGGAAAATTTGGGACTTGTGCTGCAGGAGAGCACAGGAGCTGCAGTGCACCAGGAAAAAAGCCCAAGCACACGCAGAATAAAAACAGACCATGAGCAGTGAGGCTTCAACACCACCAGTGCCATCAATTGCCAAGTGCTACAAAAAAAACCTACCAGCTATGAGTCTCAGAGAATGACTGCAGAAGAATCACAGACATCAGACCCAGGGCATTCCCACTTTGAGCTGTAATCAAGGAGAAGGAGGGATCTCTGATCTGCACAGTACATTCTGTGTGTTTAGTTAAAGATTTGTCAGATAATTAATTCACTGAATTTTAAGGGGCCATATTATTCTCTCTGAAAGTTGAGATTAATTTACATCCCAAAGCATCTAGCTGTGTTTGCTGAGCTAACTCGATCACACAGCACTTTTCTGTGCATTTAATCTTTACACATCCATAGAGAGAACTTCCCTTTCAAAGACAACTCGGTGATATCCTGTAAAGCCCACACATTGCTCTGGGAAGCCCAGCTGCCTCAGGATACACATTGGAAATGCAAACTAATCTCATCCTGTGCCACAGGTCAGCATCAGTTTCTGCTGAATGCACCCAGAGCCTGGGTATTTTTCAAAGAACACCTCAAATGGCCGTGCCTCACGCTAGGAATTCCTGCCTCATCTGCAACAGCCGAGTGATCTTTCACTGCCACGATGGGACTGAAATCCTGCCATGAATGTGCCCTGAGACGAGCTCTCCTCAATCACATTGCTCTTTTTTATGTCCACAATGACACCCATGCCAACTGTGCTGGGATAAATATCATTTTTGAGGAGGATGAAGATGGTCGGAGCTGTTTGGCTGCTGAAAATGTTTAAACTCTGAAATGGGTAATGAGGCCACACAACTCAATAGGAACAGAGAGCCACAGTTTTTGCTTTGCATCCAATAATTTGATACAAAGACTGGGTGAAGTGGTTGTAGTTAATCTGTTTTGCAAGTTGTACCTTTTCCTCACCCTTCCTGCACAGATGAGAGCTCTCTGTAGCTGCTTGGGCTTTGCTGGTGGTTTTGTTACCGTCCTTTCCTTTGTTTTTACAAACAGAACAGTTTTGTCATATGCTGTCATTCATTATTCATTATTTAAGGAGTAACTGGAACAGGTTCATCTCTGAAATTAGGATTGACTTTTCCAAATGTCTCTGCTCTTCCTGCTGGCAGCATAAACTTTGCCAGACGTGTTCCAGCCCAGGATTTTTTTGAGGAGCCTGGTCTAGTGGAAGGTGTCCGTGCTCATTGTAGAGGGTTTGGAACTAGACTGCCTTTAACAGTCCCTTCCAATCCAAATCATTCCAGGATTCAATGAACATCCTTTTTCAGATGTTACCTTTTACTACCTATAAGGCTTCAATGAAAGTAGCATGAAAAAACAATAAAAATGTCTAGTACATCTATGAGGGCACTCTGAGAGCAAACAGATTTAAATATTCAGGTTAATTTTCACAGTAATTTTATTTTCAATGGAAGCATATAAATTATTAAAATTAATATTAAACACGTACAAAATGCTTCCATCCACAACAAAATTATTTTATGGTCTGTATTTACCGGTTCTTTACACACATCCTTCTTTTCCAGAATTCAGTCAGTCATTAGGGAAATTACATTCTCTTGCAAAAGACACTAGTTGTCATCTCAGGAAGAGCATCAATTCTCTTACCTGTTCTTAGACAGGCAAAATACAAATGAAAATGTCTTGAGCTGGTTACTGGTTCAAAGTGAAAGCCGCTGTAAGTTTTAAAAACTAAATTCCAACAAAAAGGGCTTTTTTTATTCCCAGTTAGAATTAGAATTTGCAGAGTCAGAGTACAGTGACATTTTAAATCTGCATGTGTGTAATACAACACCTGCACTTATTGCTAAGAGATATTTTGCAAGATCTGTAACACAACAAGCTCCAAAACCCTATTTTTGTCCCATTGGTACCTTGACCTACCACTTTGTCAATACTAGACAAGAAATTAACTAAAAATTATGTATCTACTATGAGAAAACTCTAATGCAGTGTCTAAAACATTAGAAATACACTCTGCAGGCAGAAAAAGATGTCCTGACTTGCTATTACATGAGCATTTTATCTGTTGCTGAGTTCTATGTTGAGATCAGAGCAACACCAACAGCCAAGCTGGGTGCACTGCACTGCTACCACACCCATACATCATGGCAAATAATGAGAGTGCAAATACTATTAATTCAGCTGCACAGCTCATGATGATGAAAAATTTATTTGCAGATACCTCCTTGATTAATGCCTAATGCCTGGTTAATCTAAAACACATCCAGTAGGAAAGAAACTGAAGTCAATGAGAGGTACCTGACATCAGAGTGAGCACAATTTATCACTCCAGTGAATAGTCCATGGCATTGTTCACTGTGCACACAAACAGGCACAAACACTTCCACAACCTCCCTGGAATAATGAAGTATCTGGGAAAAACACAAAAGGCCAGAAAACTCATGAGGCATGTAGTGTAGGTATTTGCATAGACAGTAGACAAAGGCAGCTCTGAGAAAGAGAGAGACAGAAGATATGCTGGCTGGAAAGAAAGCTGCTCTGCTCTCTTCTGCTGTATTCAGTGGCATTTCAGGAGTTGCCAAAACTGTCAGTGCTTTCTGCTTCAGCACACCTACCCAATTTCCTGAAGTGTTTGGAGCTACAATTCACCTGGATTTATCCCATATGAGCACTAAGGAGCATATTCCTTGTGTTACTATTGCTCATAGATTTCTACTGGGCCTCTTTGGAAGAATTATAGAGGTCTGATCTATAAAAAGCACTATATTTTGTACTCTGCACTAAGCTATGTTATAATAAGTCCAGTCCGTCAAAACTTTTGCAAGTGCTTAAGTAGTCTGGAACCTAAGATTAGAGCCTTTGAGGAGTGGTTTGCATGTAACAGATCCCATCACTGTCCCATCCAATGCAGGAGAAGCAGAAAGTGCAGCATGAAAAGAGCATGTGAGCCTGGCCCTCTTCTTGGACCACCCCACACTTCCCATATGGAGAAATCTCATCTATTGCCATGCAGGTGCTCAACTTTTCCTTTCAACTTAGCCCAGAAGATTCAGATCTAGCCCCTACATTATTTAAAGTTATGTGCATAGAACAGGCTTTCTTATCAAACAAATAATGGGATAATTTCACTGAAATAACTTTTCTTATATAACAATTCTATTAACCAAGTCGAATAATTTAGTGGAGTCTCCTTCAGTGTGCACACAGTTACCCTGAACACCTAATGAGTTCTGCGAGCAGATGCAATTTTCTATTCAGAACAGGAGCCAGGCCCAATGTATGGACATCCCCCAGCAGCAGCATGTACCAGCCCTGACATTCCTCTTTTGTACTCGAAAGGGCAACCCCAGCACCCTGCCAGAGCCTCAGCAGCACCACGGCCAAGGTAACTCCTTCCCAAAGCTTCCTCTGGGACTGGGAGAGGGGAAACAGACTGGGCAAGAGGGGAAGGCAATGCCAGGTGAGTGCTCCAAGCCCTGCCAAATCATGCAGATCACCTTCCACAGGTAAAACACGTTTGAAAATATCCCAGTCTCACACTGGTGACTCACAGCTCCCACTGAAGAACATCCAGCAACTGCTTTGCAAGCACTCTGGAGAAAATCTGCCTGGAAATTCAGAGTTACCAGCTGCTACTTTGCCCTAGATAAAATTCTGCTAGAATTTAATTTATATTTCATGTCACATTTTAAAATGTAACATTTAAGCTAATTAAAGGCAAAAATTACACTATTTCAAGGTTTTCTAGAGATGCTTGAAATATCTAATTTTAAAATAACCCTGAATTTTGTGATAGTCCTTTCAGGAGGGAAAAAAGACTTTCCTTTTTGCTATATTACCAGTCAAACATTTCTCCTATAGAAATAAGTGATTAAAGAAAAGCAAACAGTGAAATAAATAGAAGATTTTTTTTTTATTCTTGGGTACTTACAAGCAGAAAGAAATGATGAGAATATTAACTAGAGGGAGCTTGAATAAAACTAGCAAAAATAAACTAAAAATAAGGGGGAGCTTTTCAATTCCAAATGAAGGAAGAAGAAAAGAACATGCACCTGCAGTAGCTCCAGTGGTCTGCAGCTTTACAAAGCACAACATAAATTACTGAGTAAAATCTATGAAGCTGTCACAAGACTCTGGTTTCTGAAGTAGCTGCCACTAAAACTCAACTAGAGTTACTAGAGCAGGGAAGGAAAATTAGAAAAGTCAATATGGTGTTGCCTTAAAATAAAGATTTCTTGCCAAAAAAATAAACAGAAAAAATCACTGAACAGGGAAACATAAGAAAGACTTTTTTATTTATAGAGGTTATTTAGAAACAATAAATAGAAAGATAAATAGAAAGCCAGCTAAAAGCAAGCATACCTTAAGAGAGGAAGGAAACAAAAATCTCATGCTAATGGTAGATTTTCAAGATTTTTGCAATTCCTAATTAATCAGTAGTTCACTGGCTTCTTAAGCCCATGGAAAAGTAAAAATCTTAGTGGTGAATAATAAAGTCCATGAAAGAGCCCTGCAGGTGCCATGGCCTACATTCCTCTGAAATTTGGTACCTTAAAAGGTAAAATTATTTGGCAAATCCAGGACCTGACTGCATAGAATTTGGCCAAGGAGGTAGAACCCAGTTTTTGAAAGTGAAGACTTGATGTTATACTTCTGGATTGACCCAGCAGAGACCCCAGGGATCAGAGAAATTACGGTTCTAGTTCATAAAGTCTCTGAATATCCAATAATCAGAGTATTTGACTTCTTAAAAATAATAATTGCCTGCCTCTGTATCTCCACACAAGAGTGAAATGTCAGTAACTTCTGTGTTTGGAGTCCAGCACACAATTTTTAACGTTTCCTTGCCATTTTTTACAAATGGCCACTGGTTCTCTACCATTGTTCTGAGATGGTACAGAGGCTCTGTGGAAAAGAAAGTTTAGGAATGACTGAAGAATGAGTCTTTTTGAAGTGGTTTGCAGACTACCTCTAGAACATTATAGTGCTGAAAATAGTTCCTTATCTGGCCTGCAGTTCACAGGGCCGGATGAGATGAACTCTTTGTAATAAAAGGCAGGAGAACCCCTAAGGATATTGGTTTGCTGGGAAATAACGATAGAGAAGAAAGAAGCTGTTAGAGTGAAAGATGGTGAGCTTGAAAGGGGAGAAATGAAAGAAAAAAGAATGAAATATTTTCAGAAACCGACATGAGTGCCAAGAAGGGGGAAAGAAGGAAAGAAAACTGAAAGCTACTGAGTGACCTTTACTTTTAGCATGGAAAATAAATGTTTCCTTTTATAGTTTCTTGTTAAAATAAGACCAGTAAGGGATCATGAATCTTTATACAATTTTATGGTTTCCTTTTCAGTGAACCATTTCAGTTTTACACACAATTTTATAATGTAACTGCATAAGAAACTGAGCTTGCCTTTACAATGCCATGATGACAGCCTGTGAAGCTGCAACTACATCCATGCACACATTCGTTTCTGAGCAAAACCAAAAGTCTGCAACATTTTTTTAATTCACAAAAAATAATCTGCTTTGAAATTGAACTGAAATTATATTTCCTAACAGCTTATTAATTAAATCAAAACAGAAAACAGAATGCCCCCCACAACCATACATGCACACAGCTGTAATCACTATTTTTTAGCAGACGCTGCGCCTTTGATCTTTCCTGGCCCTCTTCCATCTTCTAGACAGTACAATCCCGAAGGAATCATTGTCTACCAGATACTTCTCCATCCCTCACCGGCCCTGGACTGTCTGCCTCTGCAGCAATGTCACATGGAAAACACAGCAACATCCTGCTGAAAGCGAGGAAGTCCGTACCCACAGACTTGCTATCTTGCTCTCTCCCTGGAGACAGACCTTGGATTCCCAGAAGTCCTTAAGAGCTGCTGGAAAAGAGCATGAACACACCACAAGTGGTCTTTCCTCACAGCTGTGAATCAGGGCTTGCATCTGTGTGCTGGTCCTGAGGAGGCTGATAGGACCCTGGAGTTCATGAAACCCTTTCCTTATGGAAAACATTCCCTGACACTGAGTAAGCAGGACCAATTCAGGGTAAAGCTCCTAGACAACAACTGCCAGAATATCTGGAGATTTTTCTGGTTTCCATGCAGTCTATGGGTGCCAAGGCCCAAACCCCAACACTAACCCACCAGCACAGCAGCTTTGAGCTGACCTTGACACTGGTCCTCTAGTCTGGAATGCAGGTTCCAGGTCTGACACCAAGGCATGTTTAGCTCTCGCCCTGAAAACCCTTCCTCTGACTTCTGGACATGGCTGCTTTCTGCCACCTGCTTTGCAGGGAATGAGATGACTCAGAGGCCTCTCAGCATTGATTTGGTGTTTAATCTCTGATGCATTGTGGCACTTTTCATGTCTGTATTAGCTTCTGCACTAATCTGACATTCCTCTGCAGGCAGTGAGGCACAGAGAAGAGACATCTTCTGTCTTTACTTGTGATTTCAATTATTCTGGTCTGTATCTCACATTCTTAGGGGGTTTTGTGAGTCTCTACTGTGTATGCTTTGTCTTGTTTTAAAACGTTTTTTCTCTGCTCAGGTTCTGAATAGCCAGACCAAATTCTGCCTGGCTTCAAGATCAGGCCCATCAGATCATTCAGTCATGGTAGTTCCTCAGTTCAAAATATTAAATAAATAAATAGATAAACAATAAATAGATAAACAATAAAGTAATCAATTAACACCAAGGTTTTATAGCAGCTGGATTCATCTCATGCCCTGCCCTTCAGCACTTGCCATCAGACTAGAACAGAAAAAGAATGGAAATGCACCTTCCTTCCCACAGCCAAAAAGAAAATCCCTGTCCACCTCCCTCACAGAGGGAAGGGTGAGCTCGTCCAGGTGGGATATGGGTTGGGATGCACAAGCAGGGCCACAGGGTGGGTTTGCTCTGTCCAGAATGAAGAAGTCCCCCCATAAAATACCAATGAAAGCAATGCATCTATTTTAAATCTGTCTCCAGAACTTCTCTATCCCTTCAATTTTATCAAACATGTTCAACCCACTTTAGGCTTTAAGCTCATATTTTGAACTCTGCTTTTGCCAGGAGCTCGGGACAGAAAAAAACTCCTAATTAGAGAAATTTCAGTCCCCCAAAGTCCATGCCACACAATGAGAATCCACACGACACACCAGAGATCATTACATCTTTTGTTCTCCCTTCCTGCTACAAAAAAATGGACCTTTATCAATGAAGTCATCCTAGCCATAACTTCTACTAAATACATAGCACATAGCCACTAAAAGGAGAATTAAACCACTTTTATTGATAGATACAAGGCCCCTTGCACAATGTATTTCTGAACACGCTATTATAAGTGGCATTAGCAGTCTATTCTTCTGCTTTTTGATATAGTGAGATTCAGGGCTGGCCTTAAAAATGGATGCATTGCCTTATAAATTACCCAGCATATTGAAGTATGCTCGTGACATGCTGCCAAATTTATAGTCTGTTGATGGCTGTCCCCTAAATTAGATCCCCTCTCTTGTGCCTGCTGGTAGAGGCTCAGCAAAAAGGAAGGATGGACACAGCAAAAGCTGACAGGAGACATTAGGGCAGAGGAAACACAAACCCAGGTGAAAGGCAAGAGATTAGCAGCAAACCCAGCTGCCTCTGTTGTGCTTTTCTGTCAAGTTTCATGAGTGAGAGGATGTTATGGGAAGGGATCCATCCTGACCTGTGTTTCATCAGATGTGTTTGCTGTCAGCACAGGCCCTCCACAGAGCTTCTCACCTTTTCCACTTATGCAAAGCCTCAGTGGCTGCCACATCCGTGTGCTGCTGGAAGAAGAGGGAGAAGAGAGAAGTAATTCATGCCAGAGACCTGAAACACCAAAGGAGAAAAGCCTCAGGCTGGCTTTTTACCATCCCTGCTGCTCTGGGCGCCGAGGGGCTCTGCTCTCTGACCCCACACTGGTGTAAATCAGCACCATCTCTGTGACACTGATAGAGTCGTATCACTGCAGGGTCAGAAATAAGTCCTTTCTGGTGTTTCCACTTCAGGATGTATTTCCCATTATGATTTCTAAATGTATGGAGAGGCACGTGGATACATGTGCACATAACATTGTCATGCAGAATGCCTCTGGGTTTAGGCACTCTGAGGGCCAAAGGGATGTTCCTCCCACTGAAAAGAAAATAAAATAAGCCAAGGAGTTTGCAACTCCTGCAGGAAGTAGTGCTGCATGTGGTTACTTTTAATGAAAATGTCAAGTACCAGCTCTGCCCAAAAGTGATCTGTGCTAAAAACCTCTTTTCTGAGTCAAGCTGAGCAGGACTTAACGTCTGCACTTCTTCCATCACAAATTATTGCCTGAAATCAGCAAGACAAAGTAGATACCTGATGTGCACTCTTCCATCACCCAGAGCTGGAGAAAAACAATGAAAAATTTGCTTCATTTCGTCGTCAACCTGAAAAAAACCACATCAAACCCCTGGAAACCACTGAAAACAGGTACTGCTTTCCACTTGTCAGCCCTGCCCCGGTGAGTGGCCCATGAGGTCAGTAATAAACCTCTGGTGCTTGCTGCTGCTGCAGCTCTAATCCATCTGCTCAGCCCTTGAAATGACTCCCATTTCTCTGGGCTCCAGAGGTCCATTTTTCCTCATCCTGATGATGGGTATGGTGCCCACCATCCCAATAATCCCCTACAGTCCTTGAGTCCCTCTCAGCACAGTTAAGTGTCCTCAACTGCTCATTGCAGCATCTGAATGAAACCCTAATTTTTGCTGAAAGAGTTCAAATAGCTTCAATAGTTTGTTCAAAAGAGACTCTTAATTTAAAATTCTTTCACCAAACATATACTAGTAGATCTGTATTTTACTTTTAAAACCCCAAACACTAAAACAAAAAGCACAATAACAGCAGAGGCAGAGGGTTTCATCCTTCTAAAGACACACTGAGGGTTAAAACTCTTGAATTTCTGTGGAAAGACAAGCCTGGTCTGGATAAACTGCAAATTAGCAGGAGTCTTGCACCCTGAACAAAATTCACTTCCACTTCCAGGATAACACGGACTGGTGTTGGGCCAAAGAGTCAAGTGAGCAGGTTTTGATATTTTATAAGGCAATATTGCCTCAGCAAACCACTCCAAATAAAAGCAGGTCCTGTCCATATCCTGGGAGGATGAATACAGCCCCCCTAGGAGAGCTCACATACTTGACACAGGATGAGAGGCATTATCTGGAACAAGCACAGGAAAACAATAACACAATGAAATTCAGTGACCGCAAGATAGCAGTTACGTAGGATCAGAGAATATTTTAGGTTGGAATGGACCTTCAAGTTCACCAAGTCCAACCCTAAACTTAATTCCAAGTTCACCACTATGCCATGTCTACAAGCACTGCATCTACTGCTTTTTAAATACCTCCAGTGATGTTTTCCCGACAGGGCAGCCTGTTCCAATGCTTGAAAACCCTTTTGGTGAGGAAATTTTAATGTAATATCCCATCCTAACCTCTACTAGTGCAGCTTGAGGATGTTTCCTCTCTTCCTACCTGAGAGAAGAGACTGATCCCCACCTCACCACACCCTCCTCTCAGAGGAGAGGGCGATAAAGTCTCCTTTGAATCTCCTTTTCTTCAGGCTAAACACCTCCAACTCATTCAGCTGCTCCTCATAAGACTCATTCCAGCACCTCAATGTCTGTCTTGTGCTGAAGGGCCACAAAATCAAAATTATCTCTTAACAACAGAAATACATTAAAAAAAAAAAAATATATATATATATATATATACATATTTAAACCAGCATCTCTGCTGCTGCACATCTGTGAAGCTCAGTTGTGACAGATGCAAAATATTTGTGTGTGTTTTATGAGTGAAAGGCAGGGGATGGTCACCTTCAAAGCCCATGGTGGTAAAAGAATGTTTAAACACAGCCACATAAAAGGGAGGATTGATCATTACATTTATGCACTCACCAGTGGGTCCATCACTCACCCAAAAAAGTGTCACCGGTGTCACTCTTTGCAGGCTTGAGGAGCAAATTGATGCAGCTGCAGCTGAATTCAGTATTTTTGCTGGCAAAAGAATCAGAGGTGGTGTTGAACTGGAATCTAAAGGAGTTGCAGGAGGTCTGAGGAGAGATGCAGCAGGAGATCAGGTTCATTCCATGAGCACAAAGTGGTCTCAGAATGGAGAGACACTGTGGGCTTCAGGCATTTGTGAGGACAGGAAAAGTCTGGGATACGCCAAGGAACTCCTGACCTGGAGGATCAGGAGGTGAACAGCTGGGATACCAACACTGCAACTTAGTGATCTCTCATTTAAAGTCATAATCCACCGTTTATCCACAGCCTGAATCAGAAACCTTTAGGTTTGCATTCACCTTTTCATATTTGCTTCAAACTCTTGTACATTGTACCATCCCACGTTCTTTTTTTCCCTTTAAGAGCATTTAGGGAAGTGAAAAGTTCATATCCTTGACCGCCCAGTGATTCTCTGGATAGTTATAGGTTGCCTATTCCAGGAGATTCTTCTTCCAAATTATTTATTTTGCACTTCTCAGTAGAGAATTTTACTTAATCCCAATATATGAAAGTTCCCAGTTCTTGTAACTGAAAATGTGGACACTTCAGGTTTTATCCTGTTTTCCAAACCTCACATCAATATAAAGAACAATTTCTTAGAACAGAACACTGTGGTGCCCTATTAAACTTTGCCATCTTGTAAAACAATGATTAACTTTTATTCTTTATATATATATATATTTGTATACTTTGTATACTTGTATATGTTCTTAGGATATCTCTTCTCTTGCTTGGTGACTCTTTTCATGACAATCTGTGAATATTAAACCACCAGAAACTGAAATTCCTAATACCTGTCAAGTTTTCCTGTACATTTCCCAGTGTTCTGGTTTTATCCAGGAACCAATATTAGGAATAAAGATTTTAGGAATCCTCCTAGAGCATCAGAGCATCAGACCACGATCTGTTTTTCTTTTCTAGAGTCTTTTCAAAGTGCTCAGTGTGAGCTCTGCAGGAGTAGAGTCATTCTATAAATATATATATAAATTAATATATATATAAATAATTTTAGATTTAGAAACAAAGCACATCATTAATGATGTGTTTTACTGCGAGTTACTACAACTACTTTACATCAGCTACAGAGAACTTGATCATCACCATAAAGAGCTGAACAGAAACTCTTGTAAAGGACTCTGTGCCTAAGGGCTCAGCATCATCTTCCTAGATTTGAAAAAATCCTAAGAAACAGAATAACTCTATATTCAAGAAATTTTTAATTCACCAAGAGCAAGCTGGGGAACTGCTTTCTGTGGATCTGTTTATGTTAAATGCATTATATGTACACTGGTAATTCTCAATATATTTTTACTGCACTGAAAAACAATGGCAACTTGTTAACTCCCCTGCCTGTAGTAGGAAAACTGTAGAGCCTTTTAGATAAAGAACTTTTTCTTTTTACCTAATACCACACAAAAAAATCACATTCAATAGTTGAGCTTAGCAACGCTGCAGGAGGACATGTTATGAGAAGTTTTTTACTCACAAGACACTAATGCTACACACAGGAAATAATTATATATAGCAAAGGCAGGACTGCGCAAATTTACCAAATGTTTATTATTTTGAATCTATGTTTGCAATCATAAATCACTCCTCACCTAAGAAATTGAGTTTTAAGCTCTGATTTTCCTCAACTAAAACACTACCTATGGTGCAGGCAACAAAAACATTATAGCACCCACACAAAAACATATTATACCTTTTTTTCCTCATCAAAATAATTGTATGGGTGAAACTTGGGGAGATATATATATATATATATATATATATATATTTTATATATATATATAAAGCAATATTATATCATGGGTTGAAAAGAAAAAGGGTACAGGTAAACATTTCATGGCCAACTTGACATCTATTTTTTCATGGATTTTTGACATTTATTCTAGTCCTTAATTATCAAATCTGCTCTCTGAAAAAATATACTTTAAAATGCACTGAATATGTCTTGGGAGGCAGAGGGAAAATAAAGGAAAAAAAAAATTATCAGTGAGAATAAATTTTCCAAAAACTCAACATTTCTATTCCCTGGTTCCCAGAATAATCACATCCAGTTGTGTTTCCTAGAGGTGAATTTCCACAGAACCAACGTATTATTTAGCAACATAAATAAGAGGATAAAGTTCGGGTTTGTTACAGAGTTCTCTGTATTACTCCTAAGTCACAATTCTATGTTTTTAGATGTAGAACTTATTCCTGAAATGCTGTTTTTAATAAAAGTAGAGCACAACTTAGGCATATTGCTGCATACCCTTGCCACATTCAGCTGATGCACAGAAAACATTTCTGTAGCAAATCCTTGAAAAAAAGGCAATAAAAATGCAGTACAGTTCAAGCAGAGATTTACAAGTGAATAAATTGCAATCAACTTTTAAAAGAAAAAAATAAATAACTGGAACACCACAAATCTCACATGAACACAGTTTGGAAATTTAATAATTATACATGAGACAAATAAAAATCCCTATAAATTCTCCATACATTAAGGAGGTTTTTTCTGGTAAGACACTCATGCAAACACAAGGAATGGAGGAGGCACTGGAGAGGTCAAGGCCACAAATGATTCTTGAACAGAACTCACAACTATTAGAAATTCTGTATTTAGTTTAGAAAAAGAAAACCCCATCGTAGGAAGTGGTTTTGGCATATTTTTCATTCAAATCAATGCAGGTAAACTAATTTGATGCCTGTGAAACCTTATCATCACTAAATAGCTTTTGCACAAAATAACAGAGGGTTTTTTAGCCACCATCCCTTCCAAAGTGGTAGAGAAAAACTTCTGTGCAGCTGTAAGACAGTGCCTAAGTGTTTAAGATGCTACAGAAATCCAACACTCACTGGTGTCATTATTCACAGGGAGAGAGAGGGCCTTGGTGACAACACACTTGACAACTGGCTGAGTTGTTAACTGCAACAAAATCATTTGGAACAGAGAGAGATTCGATGTTTTTATTAAGCTGGTTCTTACAAAACGATTACTGCAGCAGAGCTCTGAGAATCACAATTTTTTTTGCCAAACTATGACACTCTTGAACGTGGAAACACTGAAATACAAAACAGGAAAACAGTATCTACTCTTGAAAAAGAACATTTATGGGTATGAATGAGAATATATATATGTGTTTGCACGTATATACATACACATGTTCTGCATAGGCAGACAAATACACTGAATTATTTTCACATGGAGGTGCCAGCTGCAGCTCCAAAATCCTGGGGTTTGTGCTGGGTCTCAACTTGTTTCTGAATGGGGTTCCTGTCAAGGAATCCAAGTGAAATCCCTAAAAAGAGACCTCACCCTCTACTCTAGTTCACACAGAAGGTGCCAACCACTCCCTCAGCTATCCAAATGGGAAGAGAAGTATTAAAAAACCTTGGAAGTAAGATGTGAAAAAAAAATATTAATTAGAGATTCAAGTTTAAACCTACTGAAAACTAAGAAAATAGTAAATTCATAACTCTTGTCATTTCTAATGGAGTCAAGGCCATTAATTTTAAGGGAATTAAATGGGAAGGTGATAATGGGTGTTGGAGGAGAACCAAGTGCACCTACTGAAATCCTTGCTTCACCTTGCACAAATGACGATTGTTCTTCTGTACTCTTCACATGCTGAATTTCTGTAGTTTAATGTCAGCATACCCTGAATTCCTGACTTCCACTGGACTGAGCAGGAGCTTCTTTTCCAGCACGTGTTGTGCATCCTGCATAAAGTTCTAAGCACAAAAACCCCAGCACTAATGAATTTTTTTCCCATGATTATTTGAATTACTGTTTGGAGGTTCCAGAATTCAGAGTGACTCCAGCTTTGGTGAATTTGATATAAGGGAGGAAATATGAAATATCTGCTCTTCCAAAGCCACAACGACCACGTGAAATATTTTGCTAACATGCTCTGTATTTTTAGGTGGACCTTGAACTAAGCATATTGAGGGTAGATCAACCAACGCCACCCTTTCCCATTTTCACCTTCTAGATCAGACTGAGAATTCCATGAGTCTGTAGATATCCCTTTCACAGATTTAACTCAGGTTTCAGCCCACTGGAATTTTGTCAATAGAAAAAGTGCAAGTTCCACAAATTGTACCTGGCTCAAGTGACACAGGTTTCAGCCCTAAATATATTTGTGGGTCTTCCCAGAATTCGTTCTGGTAATTTTTACAAGCTCCAAACTGAAAGGCAAAGTCTACCTGCCAGGAGAGTCCATTCTTGCCACCCCATAATTGCTTCCATCTATTTTATAGCCATATAACCCAAAAAATTCCACCTAAGTGTCTAAAATTAAGATGCCGAGTTCCAGCGTTGGCATTTTGACAGAACCAATCAGTTCTCAGACTTCGTTTAGTGAACACTGGCATGGAAATTTCTAGAATTCTGTAGAGTCTGAAGGGTTTTTTCCCTTAAATATTGGAATTCTGACTCAGACAGCATTCCCTAGGCTGCACCAAGATCACCTCCCTTCTTGCTGAGCTCTGTAAAGACACAAGAAGCCTGATGCAGAGAGGAGGGTGAATTCATGAAGTACCAAAATAAAAATCCCATCAGCACTAAAAAATTAACATGTTTTTGGACACAAGCCATACCATGTTAGGCAAAATATTTAACTTTTCCCATGGGAAAAGCAGCTCTCTCATCTCTCCCAAAACTCTTTTGGTTTGTTTGTTTTAAAAAAAGAAGCGTTAGCCAATATCTGTGTTAAAGAAAAAAATGATTGAAACTACTTTTTGCTATTTGTGCATACAAATAGTGTTTCATTTTAAGCCCTTTGTGAGTTTGCATCATCCAGATTACATGTCCAAATTTGTTACAAAAAGTCGACCAGAGGAGCAGGATCTTATGGCTGAACTCTAATTCCTTACCATTGGTTGCTGCTCAACTCTCCCTAAAAATATCTTCATTAAAATAAGAAATGCCTAATTAAAAAAGAAAAAATGTAGAGGGAAGCCTCTTGGTTTTCTGTTTTGTTTTCATTTAGTTAAGGTGCACGTAAAAGTAATTTTAAAATAAAATTAAGTTAAAAAAAAAAAAAGAAGAGTAATTTAGGAAGTCTGCAGATACAAATATTAAATCTTCTCTTCGTTAAAGTCAACAGATCCTCTAAGGAATTATTCTAATGTAAAGAAATTACATCTAGCATAGGTTGTGTGATAAAATAACACAACAAGCTCACGTTAACCCCAGAGAGAAAATCAAGCTGATCACTCTCACTACTCACAGCAAGCTGGAATAAGCTGAGAAACTCACTTCTCTAAAAATGAGCCCACAGGACTTTTCATGTCTGCAAAGGGTGCATTTTAAAAATTACAGCTGCATAAAACCCATACCATTGGAGGCATCTGATCCACCTCTTGCTGTATTACTTTTCTCCTAAATATTGGCTGCAAAATATTTCATAAGCAGACAGGAGAAAAAAAAAGAGCTGCGTAGAATTTAATATTAAGGAACAGGTTTATAATAATTATTTTCTTCATAAAAGTCGGTATGCCTGTTTTAACTGTTTTTTCACTGTTTTTCAATATTTTTCTAGCTTCTGCCTACATCTGCAACAAATTTGGCACATAATGTTCACAGCTTTGTATAAGGCTTGAGTGCCTTGTATTCGCACTGATGGAGTATATGATTGTGTACAGATGCTTGTTTTCCTTTTCCAACTAGCTTTTCCTTCCCTATCCAGCCTTCTTTTGGCAATGTTTAAAGTAGAAGAGGGGGTGAGAGGTGAAGCAAACTAAAAAGGGTGGGGTCTTGGGAAGATTTATATGGAGCGTATGCAGAATAAACATTTGCAAAGACAGCAATTTGATGTTCAAAAAGAAATTCAAACTGCCCAGTCCTATTTACACACCCGGGGAGAGTCTGTAGGATTCAGTCACCTGAGCAGCTGACAGAGCTTGGATTTCACCATGTCCTAGTGCAGGGCACTTCAGCTCCCCCTGTCAATAAATAATTTTAATTTTGACTGCACATTGATTTTGTCAATGGGATAAACAGCTTATGAAATTCCGATGAGCACGTACAGCTGGACACAGCACCAGTCACACCAACTGCTGGGTGGGTTTGGGGCAGGGAGCAGCCAAAATCCACACCCTGGTAGCATCCCCCTGTCACACCTCTGTGTCACACGATAACTTGTGGAAATGCTGAAAGAATGGATTACGTTATGAGTCTGGATTTAATGCCAGAGATCTTATGCTAGCAGGCAATTTTGGAGAGCAGGGTGCTGAGAGCTGTGTTGTGTTTTCACCATTGCAACGACTTGTCTCAGCCCTCCACAAAAGAGGCATGAATTTTTCCACTCATCACTTTGGTTAGAACAAGGCCCTGAGCAGAGAAAACGTGAAATCCCAGAACTGCAATTCTGTTTCTGGGTCCTACCCAATCTGGAAGTTTAGATTAATCGCTCAAGCTCAAATTTCCACAGCCTCACTGTTCTGGGGTGCCCTGAATTTTAATGGATTAGATCATGTGAGGATTGCCAGGACTTCAGAAATTCCTGGTGCTCTTAAAACTGAAGACTTAACTAAAGGCAGTCCAACCTGAAACCCAAGTGGCTGAACACCAGGCAAACAAACCCCACAAATCAGGCTTTTACAACACTGTCTGGATGTTTCCCATCTGCAAAAATGACGGCAAAATCCTGTCCCAAGACAAGATTATCATCAGATATTTACTCAGACTGTGGATGAAGGTGACTGTCTTCAAAATTTTATTAAATTAGTGGTCCCAAGGAGAAAGGGAGTGACATTGTGAGATGCCCAGCTTGTTATTTCACAAACCTCCTTGCTTTCAGAATCGTTTTCCTTCTTGCATCCTCAATGTAGCTCAGCTCAGTTTCATGGAAAGCTGCTACCTTAGTCAAAGCATGGAAAAAATTATCAGCACTATATTATTATTGCCTTTTTTTTTTCTGATGTACACAAACTACACATCTGGCTGAAGCTTTCTTCTCAATTATAAGGTCTCCACAGCTTCCTGTAAAGAGAAGAAAATTCTTATTCAGGCCAGAACCTGTCCAGCAGAGTTCAAACTCTAAAAACAGTTCTAGCCAAGGTCAAGGAATACAAAGTGAGTCTATGAAGGCAGGTTGCAGGGAAGTCAGTAGATCTGAAGGTGATGGATGACATCTATAGGTACCTGTCCTCTGGTTACTCTTGGAAGAGTAAGTTTATATCACAGTTGTCAAAGACGAAGCCTTGGTTTAAGGAGTTCATGCTAATCAGGCTGTGACTGACATTCTCCTTGGGTCTCCTTCCAGAGAAACTCCACATGAATCCGAGACACCGAGGAATCTCAAATGAGGAGAAATTTGTTTGGAGATTTTCACTGACGTTTGTTCTATAACAGCTAATTTTGTGCTGATCATTTTACACTAACAGGTCACCTCTTGCCACAGGCCTACCTAGACTTTGCCACTGCTTCTGCAGAGAAGCAGACACCTCACAGGAGCTCCCAGGTCTCCTTGGGAGCTATCAGCTCTCCGTGGTGTCATTTCTTAAATCAGCAGATCCCTGCTCTTCCCTCCTCACAATCTTTTTCTGAAACCTCGATCTGCTCTGCAGATGGACACAGGCTGATTGTGGAGTCTGTGGTGCATGGAGCACAGAGAAAATGTCCTCAGACCTTCCCTGTCCTACAAATAGGAACAGGTTTGGCTGCCTTTGAGGTCCTTCCCAGCTTTTGGAATCATGAGCTGCATTTCCTAGACTGAATGTTCCTGTTGACTGTGTTTCTCCAGGTCCTAAATGTTGCTAAGAAGCCATGAGTTCAGCTAAATGTGCCTGATTTAATCCAGATAATATTTCCACTCGCTTATAAGTTGAAATTACTTAAAATTTTGTTTTCAGGGAGGGTGGTTTGTGGTTTTTTCTTCTTGTTTTAAATACGGGTTTGGCCATCAAAAAACCCCCACACTCTCACTGAATTAAATTACTTCTGATTTAGGATGAAGTGAACACACACAAGGAAAGACACACATCTGGAAAATACAGGAAATGCAATTCAAGTGCTCTGAGTAGGTGGTTCAAGTTACTTTTCCCAGGTAATTATTCTCTTGCTCCCCTTCTACTCACAGACATTTGCTAACTGCAGCTTCAACATCAAGCACTCCACAGACTTAGAATAGAAACAGAAGTCTTTTCAGCCTGTAAATAAGCATGCAAACCTTCAATTTGTTATGCCTGCTACGAAAGGATCTCTGCTTTCTTTACAAGGGAAGGCAACTTCTACCTGGTTTGCCTGAAAACAAATTTCTGTCTTCTGCTTGCCATTCGTGGTCCTGGTGCTGTGAGTTACACAGAGCTCAATTTGAACAATCTGTCTCCTAAGAGTTTTCAATCTGCCAACTTTTCACACCGTTTTCATTGCTTTTGATTCTCTGCATCCTTAAGAAATTTAACTAATCCATTACAAATTTCAGTTGGAATAGCTATGCTACTGCAGAGAGAGTGGCTACGTGTGCCTACCTTTGGCAATTTCTAGTGCAAATTGCCATTTTTCAGTAAATGTGAGTCCAGTTTTGGAGCAGTGAAAATACCTGCATTCAGATTTTCAGCCTCTGTATTGCCTGAAATACTGTGGATTAGTGGTATCTCACCCTACAGGGCTCCCAATTCCCAAGGCACGCACCAAGAAGAGTCATGTTTGCCTTAAGCTGGAGCTAAATATTTCAGTTCACTCTTAAAAATGTCAAGTAATTAGAAAGTAGTCCCAGGAATCAGTCTGCATTTGAAAATAATTCAACGGTTTGGGTGTGGCAGAGGCAAAATTTTGTACCATGGAGCTTTGCTCTGGTCGTGACTGGAACCCTGAGCCTCAAACACCTCCTAGAGCTGGATTGTGTGAATTTTAGTCCAGCCCCTGCAAAGGAAGTTTGTCCTTGTTAAGGATGCCTTTCATGCCGTGTTGCAGTCACAGTTCTAAAGATGTGGTGATAACCCAGGTCTGAATTTTTGCCTTTGCTGTCTCATCTTGCCCCAGGCACCATCAGAAAATGAGGTCCTCCATCCCATCTGTGCTTCCCCCACAAATGTATCCCTAAATTTCTTCCTACAGCCTTCCCCTCTCAGAAGGCAGGGATCCCTTTCCCCTTTGCAGCAGTCCCAGAATAGAACCATTTCTTTGCCATTGGCAGGGAGTTGGCTCAGAAATGAGGCTAGAATTTGGCTTTTATTCCCCGTTCCCCTCTGGGACCAACCTGAATTGAGTTCCTGTGCTTCTGCAAGGAAAAAGGAAATCAAGACAGGATTTTTCTCTCCCAGATAAACATCAGATAGGGACTCCCAATGTCAGCATCTGCCCTTTCCAAAAGGAGCCAGCCATAAGGACAAAAACATCTAAATCATCACTCTTAGCAGTGCCTTGCCCGAGTGTGAGCCCTGGTCATGAGTTTCACAAGCAAAGAGAAGAGACAGAGTAAGAATCCATCAGTCTCAAATCCACATTTACCCTGAAGCCCGTTTCTCTTCTTTTGTTGGCCACCTGGTTTCTGAATTTGAGCTCTTTTCAGTCACAACAAACAATGTGATCCTAAATAATTCACAAGCAAGAATGAAGCTGCTTGAAAAGAAGAAGATACCCGCAATTTCTCTCTCACCTCATCTCAAAACCCTCATCCCTATCAGCAATAGCTGTATTCCATCAGCTTTTAACATTATTTTCTCTTTTTGCTTGTGGCTTCCTGGAGTTGCCATTGGTTAAACTTCAAAACATAAAACAATGGTGAATACAACCATGCAGGATTCTTAGGATGTCAAGGGAATGGGTTTTCTCCAAGCAATTTTTTTAGGAGCTCACAGAACCCCAACAGCTCAACATCTGCTGGTCCTGCAGCTCCACAAAGGAAGTGCCAACCTTATGCCAACAAAAACACCACTACTGAATCAAATACCTGGCTTAATCCACTCTGCCAAGAAACAGCAGAGCTGTGCATCTAAAATTATTTTCTTAGTGTGAACAAGAGATTCTCAATACATTTCATGTACATTTCACTCACCAAAATATTCACAGGCAGGTCAATTTTTAACTCACAACTTCCTAAAAAGATTCAGAAAACTGGAGAAGAGCATGATGGGATTTGCTTTAGCACTCAAAAATGCCACAACACACCTAATCTTCATTCCTCATATCTGGGAAATACCTTTGCTGTTCCAGCTTGGATCTGTGTGTTGGAAGCTTTGGACCGAAATTTTTGAAAATCTTGCCCGTAGTTCCTGCTATTTTAGCACTGACCCATGATTGTATATAAAGGCAAGCATTAAAAAAAAGAAATTATTCACTTGAGAATTCTGGAAAATAAATAAATAAATGCAGAAGAGCCATAATAAAAAGAAAAAAATTATAAAATTGTGATATTGAAATTGTATTACCTCTCTCAAAATCAAATCTTACTGAACGTCTGTAAAAACAGCTGTGTTAAAAACTGACTGTGCTAGCCAGGATATTGCCGAATGCAGAGCTATTTTACTGAAGACTCAATTTGATCCAATTCATGGTCACACAGAGGCCAACACTTAAAACCCCACTCACTTCACAGGGGCTGGAACTCAGACTTTGTTAAAATATCCATGTGATCCCTTAATCTTTTTATACAAATATTTTTCCAGAAATTCCTTTTAGCATTCAGCAGCAAGTGCTATCAGTTGTGTAAATGCCATTAACTAGAATTTTAAGACTGATTTTTTATAGACATGTTTTTTAGTTTTGCCTTTTCAGCGAAGGTAAGATGCCAGATTGATTTTATCTGCCTTTCAACTCCACGCTCTGTGCATTTGCACAATTTTCTTTTGGTTTTGCTAACATCTGGAAATGAGCTGTTTTCCCCACGTGAAGCAGCAGAAGTGTCTTTCTTGGCTAAAGAATCCCCAGCCACTGCTGGTGGCACTTCAGAAGCTGCTGCTCAGCCTGTGCATCTCCACAGGCAAGGACTGACCGATGTCACCCTGGGAGAGCTGCATTTGTCATGCAGCAGCTCCTCATTCACACTGTGACCTCCAGTCAGCTCTGTCCCCATCCCACCAGGTGTGTTTGCCTGTCAACAACAAACTCGAGCTGGGCTTTTCCCACCCCAGCCTTTCATGAGCTGTCCCAGCCTCCCCTTTAATTCTGGCTGCACCAGTAGCGGCCATTAGAAAAGCCACTTTGTGTTCCCTGGCTCTCTTCCAAGGATAACTCCTGCTTTCTAGCCTCAGAGCAGATGATATTAAAGGTGCACTCTCTCATGACTCTCGTGAAAGCAATCCCTGCTGGAACCCCCAGTTTCCTCAGAGCTGCCAACAACCCATAATGGGAGGCACGCTGAGAGAGGGAATACACAAAAACAAAAGGGCAGCCGCTGCCAGCAATTAAAACAGCCCAAGCTGGGCATGGCTGGCAGGCCAAAACAAAGGCTGGCTGCCACCATGGTGTGGCCAGGCCTGGAAAGTGCCACCAAGCATCCCAGAGCACTGCCTCTTTGCAGGCAGAGAGGTTCCCTCTGTGCTTTATCTTCTGAATGGAAACCACTGTGCTTCCAGCTCGCATTTTAAGAATGGGAGAAAATTGCCCCTTCCGTGGCAGACCTACTGATCTAATTGCCATTTATAAGACAGCCAAGTGACAGTCTCTGATGCAACATTAAGACATCCTGAATATATTCCTTCCCACACCCAGCGAGGAAAGAACAACAGAAACAAAAAGTGCCAGCGAGATCATTTAATTTGCATCCCTGCTTATTGACATTTCCATAGCAACTTCATTAGGAAGCCATTCATTTTAATTCTCCTGCTTGTTTTGTTCACAAATTCCTGCTCAGTCCTATTTTCAGTGGTGGCAATTTGCAGGAAAGCTTTTCTTGGTGCAAGTCAAAGAAGTCACTCAGAAACAGACTGACAAAGTCTGGGGATCTACATTTTTCACTACAAAAAAAAAAAAAAAGGAATGTGTTTGGTTTACCTTGAGGGAGTATTATGCAGATCATGATTCATGGAGGCATTTAAGCACATAGCTCACTCCATCCAAGGTAGGGCTTTAACTCACTTGATTTTCACCTGAATAGGCATCAACATGAGCCAAAAAACATTCTTGAATCAGGGCCTTAAAACATCTGTCAATCATCACTTACTCTACAGGTCTATGAAGTATTAATGCACCGAGGCCAACACAATAAATAAATGAAGCCAATAATGTACAAACTGTTACAGGCAACTAAAGTAACTCAAAACATATGGGTTTCCTCATGATCATAAAGTCACTCTTGGTTTTTGTGTAGTGTATATACATCAAGGCCTTTCCCCTCTCCTGTTATTTGAGTATCTTGGTAATCATCCCACCCGAAAATGTCACATAAAATCCATAGGCCTTTTTATGCCCCTTGGGCTAAAGTCAACATTTGATCTTGGAAAGGAAACCTAAATCATCCTCTCTGGAAAGTCTTTCACTTGTATTTATAATTTTTTTATTTCCATCATTGCTCCAAAGAGCCAAAAAGGTGTAATGGAGTCATTGAAAATTTCCTACAAGGAAGAAATTGTAAGGACAGCCCTGCAGAGAAATAAACAACAATAAGCAAAAATAACTAATTAATAATAAATAATAAGCAAACAGCAATAATAACTAATGCAACTTCTCTCTTTGCCTTTCTCCTATCATCTAAGGTGAGGAAACCCAAATTCTTTCCCCAGAGGATTTAGCTGGGAACAGACTCAAATTAACAGATGGCAAAAGCCAATCTCATTACAGGACAAAACAGATAAAAGCAGAAGTCCAGTATGTGAAGGACGAAGAGAACAGATAAATAAAGATATTGAAGCTATTGAAATGCCCCTGCCAACCACCTACTGCGTGCAGCCTGGAGAAATCTATGCATATATATTTTATGTATAAAAAAACAAACACCTAGTTGTAAAGCAAAGTCCCATAGTTTTAAGTCTGTCTTTCACATTTGAATAAAGGTTCTCAAACCAGCTAAAAAGGAAAAGGAAATGTGAGATATTTATTGATCTAACACAGCATGAGGATACAGGACGTTGTTGGAGTTGTTGTTGCTTTTGAGATATGCAATCGAGTAACAAAAAATGTATTCAGGTAGCTGCTATAAATGTGGAGTTTTGTGCTTACCCATTTTTCCACACCTTGTGCTTTCTCAAGTGCAGCACTTAGACAAGACAAGTTCTTAACCTAAAGTACCGCAAAACTGCAAATCAAAGACTTCTGAAGAGTTGCAGTGAGCTTGCTCCTGAATCAGAGGTTGCTTCAAATTGAGGGATCCAGATCCAAACCCAAACAACCAATTCACACTAAATAAAATCTCTGCAATTATACACAACAGTTTAATTCCTCTTTCCTTCAGGTGTCACTCCTATGAGGAAAATCTTAGTAGAAGATATTTCTCCCACTCCTAAGATGTACAGCACATGTTGCTTTGTACTGAATGTGCGAACACAGCACTGCTGAGCTCTTTCAAAGAGCACGTGCTAACACCTGAGGATTTCTTGGAGCACAGCTTAACAACTGATACACAGAAAACTCAGAAATACCATTCCAGCAGTGTTCCCCACCTCCTCCACTTTCTCTGAAATGCTACTGTTAAAAGATCGCTTTAATACCTCTGCTTTGATTTATTTACACTCTCCCATCCCTTATAACTGCCTTGTTATGATTCATTCTGGCTTCCCAACATCTCATCAGTCATATCAGCTCAGGGTGCAGCTGTATTTCAAGCAGAGATTTACATAGAGGGCACCAAATTTCTCAGCACCAGAATGCAGGATGCGTCCTACAAGCACATTCCACTTGGGCTGCAAGGTCAATCCAGAGCAGGGGGTTTGCTTCTCCAAAAACGAGGGGGAAAAAATTAAAAATCCGGGCTGGCCTGCGACAAGGCCACTTGTTTTCTCCAGCATGACAGAGTCTGACATTTATGTGATGTCAGGATAAACTGTGTGACATTATTCTGTGACACACTACGGCACACAGCAGGAATTTCTATCCTCATCTGACATAAGCTATGGGCTTGGTTTGAAGCTTGGAAAAATACACACTGCTGATCCTTCTTTGAATGGGATGCCTCTGGAGAAGGTATTTTCCTGCCTTGGATCACTTTTATCACTAATTATGACAGTTGCTGGTGCAAAAGGCAACTTGAATTCAGAAAAAATCATCGCAGTGCTATCTCAGATACAGGTTTGGGTCATTATCAGTGAATGAATGCTGATTCTTCTGTGGAAATCATTGCCCTAGAAGAACAAGGAGAAAGCAAAGAGATGAGTGATCAAATGAAAATTGAAAGGAATTAATTTTGTCTCCAAGGAAGCGTAGGTGTCAGCAGTGCAAGTGAATAAAGACTTCCAAGAGCAGCATTTTATGCAGTTTTTAGAACTTTCTGTTGCTAAATGGAGCAAACTGCCAAACAAACAATTAAAAATACACTCAAAATAAATAAAAATTTAGCTGTTAAGAAATTAAAACTTCTTTATTAAATTTTTAAGCCTTAATAAAGCTCCATATTATAAAAAGAATAAGAAAAAAAAATGAGGGAAAAAAAAAGTACTACAGAAATTTAAAAAACTAAATCTTCAAGCTTACTGGTTTTAGTCATTCTCCTGTAAAAAAAAAAAAAAAATCTTAGTTAAATTTTCTACAAAACATTTTGCTTTTCACAAGATTTCATTTCCTAGTCGAAGGCACTTCAAATAAAAAATTTCCAAGCACTGCTTGCAATTTATAGGATTTGACAAACAGTATTTGTCTTGTACTTCAGGTTTCTGTGTCATCGAGAGCTACCGTGATACAGATGAGCAATAAAATAAACAGTGTTACTTCAGAATTGATCTTGGTTTTATAAAGATTTACAGATTGTTAGCAATTTTCCAACAAATCCATCTTTCACGGAGAAGTTTGAAACGTTACGACTTCTAAGCGGTGCCAGCTGCTTTGAAAAATACATTTTGTGATCCTTTAAATTTAAAGGCTAATAAAATACAGATTCTGGGAGAGGGAGAGCAGGCAGGGAGCTTCTGCCCTCTCTCTTGGCAGGGATTGCAAAAGAAGTGTTGGGATGGGTCTCACAGAAATGGGAAAGAGGAAAAGACAGGACAGACAAGCCATTGTGACAGTGTTGGGTCAAAATAGTTGAGTGACAACCTGAAGGGACATTTCCCTGTGACCCTGGTGCAGGATGGTGCCCTGCTGATCAGGATGATCATTAATTAATTACTAAAAATTATAAGAAAAATAATTAGTGAAGCCTATTGCAAAAAAAAAAAAAAAAAAAAA
>VZRV01007966.1:228181-412305 GCA_013398115.1 Falcunculus frontatus | reverse complement strand
AAAAAAAAAAAAAAAGCAATGGATAAGGAAAAAAAGGTGCAACAAATTCTTTTATGGTGATGATAATTAGCAGCTGGAACAAATTGCCAAAAACTGGAAGCAGATTTTTTTCATTGCTAGAAATTTTCCCATTTGAACTGGATATTTTTTTTATTTTGAAAATATTCTAATTCAAACAAGATTCATTTAAGTCATAAGATATTTGATTTGTGAAACAACCAACAAAACCCAAGCAATGACGCCTTCTTAATTAGCTAAATTAGTAATTTTTTCCTTTTTACTTTCTCCTTATTTATTCCTACAGCTGACGTTTTGAAGGCCTTTATTCACTGGAGAACCAAGGCCCTGGCCCATGTGTTTTCCCCAAGAGGACACTGTACCAAAGATAAAAAACCCCGAATTCAATAATGTTGGGAAGAAAAGCTGAGTATTTATTTTGATTTTTCTGGCTCCTGCTCATATGTTCTCCACACTCAGGACTGGGAGGCAGTGCACTCCATAGTACAGTGATGAGGTGATCCTTTATGTCATCCTGAGTGACAAGAATTTCTGTTATCCAGGTTGGACCTTTTGATCTCACCACAGCTCTGTGTAAACCTCAGGACTTCCTTCACACAGAAGAAATCAGAAAAAACCAAATAAACACCCCAGATCCATCTCTATTTCGTTTCCAGTGAACTCTATCTGTTTAAAGAAGAGATGACTGTTTTCCCAGAAAATAATAAATATTCTGCTTGGAATTTATTTACTTTTAGGTGATATTGGCAGAGAGATTTTGCCCTTCAATGGAAATTTCCATATGAAACGCTGGAAGAAGTAAAGAGTTCTTTACCTTAACCTTATTCCTACCTTGAAGTGAAGAAATATGTCCGTAAAGACACATTCTTTGTAAAAATCTGACTTAAGTACTGGAAAGGCACCAAAGTTACCCAAATACTCTCTCTTTAGATGTCTGTGCCTCTCAGACTCATCAAGCTGTTTCCTTCTGTATTTCCTGGCACACCAAGGCAGAAATTAAATTGCCTCTCTTCCACTTGGAAAGCAAAAATCCACAAAGTTTCTATTTTAATAGAAACCTTGTCCCTATTCTGCCCCAACTTCAATGAGAAGCCCTGTGACACACGATCCACCCGTGTGTTAAACACACCAGGGCAGGATGGCCCATGTCAGACCCTGAACACACCACTGAGCCTCCAAAAGGAACCTGATTCCCTTTGTCCCTGGGTGCCACGGAGAGCTGATGTCATGGAATGCCTCTGAGGAGGAATAATACCATCAGCACTGTTTATTTAATTAGCAACGAGGGTAAAACCCTCCTAATGCAGCTTGATCAAGGGTCAGCTTGAGGGGTCTTTATCTGAGTATGGGTAGCCTTCAGTGGCTGAGGCTTAATAATAATCTCTAGACTTCAATTTCCTACTAATAAAGGGTAATATAATGTAGGGTAAGCCCTCTTATTTGTTCAGATCTTTTTAACCACTGAGGAGCTAATATGCAACAACTGAACAAACAGTGGCCACACAGGTTTCATTTTTAGAAGCACAGATGACCTCTGATGAAAGAAATGATCAGTCAAGCTCTGAGGCAAGGATGGAAAGCCAGCTAGCAAAGGCATTCTTTCTTTTTTTTTGCTGTGCACCAAAAGAAAAGTTACTTTTAAATAATTATTCATGATACCAAGTAAAAATGCCTGAAAATAACTGCGGAATTGTTACACTACGAAAATGTTATGGCTTTCAGTGAATTTGTGTTCTAGGTTCTGATGAACACTGTAAGTGTATTTTACTAAATAGAGTCTGTAGAAATCTCTGCAGTTGTTAATGTTTCATTTGTGATGGAGTTGCTGAGGTCTGAACATTGTCTCTGTACAATTTTAACAGCACCAAAGCTCACTGCGTTGTTGACTCCCACGCACACTATCCCAAATATCTGCTACAGTTCAATCTGCCTCAGGAAACCCCTGCCTATGCAGCTGAAACACAAAAGATTTTTCCCACTGCAGAAAAACATGACTAAAACATGACTTTGCATGTTTAAATTCTAAAGTCTAGATACTGCAGTAGCCTCCTGATGTCAGGGCCAATTTCAGCACAAATGCAAGACAGCAGAAACATGTACAACACACCCACTTGCCGGAGGGGGAAATAATTCTCCTTAATCCAGGATTTTTAAGAATGTGTTCCAAAATTTTTTCTCCTTGAAAATTGTGGGGTTTTGTTTCCAGTGGGCCCACAGCTGCTGGAGTTTAGTTTGTAGATCTTTGCTTGCCCACCGTTCTTTGGATGCCACCTGCCCCACTTTTCCTCTTAATTTGCCACCTTCTAATTTACCTGGGTGGTTGCTCTGACAGCACCTCCCTCAGGGATGACCCTGAGTTCCCACTTCGGAATTTTAATCCACTGAGTCTTTTTCCCTGGAGTGGGTGATCAATACTGAGAGTCAGATTTATGTCCCTCTAAATGTATTACTTATGAAATAACTGTTGCTATATTATCAAGAAAGAGGTGCAATAAAAACAATGCTATTATGTTTTTATGCTGCTCTGACCTGAATAAATTTGAAGACAAAGTTGTTAAAATCAAATATTGAAAATACTTGCAAATATGCTGTAGTATTTTATCTACATCAGATTCCTCTTACCTGTGTATTGAAAGAAAAGCAAATTAAATAATATGGTCTCTAGTGAACAGGAAATGTAAATCCTATTAATGCTTATAGGAATTACACCCACACATTTAAAGGGCAGTATAGAAGACCTTTAAATTGATTACCTAACAAATGGCTATAAAATGAGAGTAACTTTTTTTTAAAGCACTACATGACTCTATTTCAAACTCCACATTTCATGGATTTTACAGCCATGGAAGCAGAGGTTTCAAATGTTATAAAAAATGTGAACAGTAGAGAACAATGGAAAAGAGCACAAAAACTTAGTGTTTACCAAAATAATAATCACTAAAAACTATGGTTAATTCAACATCAATAAAACAGGTGGCAATATAGTTGTAATCATCAGGCAGGGGCACTATATTGGATAAAGGAGGAAGTTCTGGTGGTGGTAAAGTAACTTTAAAGCAGCTACTTAAAAGGCCAAAGAAATTAAATAGCAGCAAGGTTATGGAGCACCTCTGGGAAACCTGCACTGGGCCATTCTGAAAGATCTAATATTGGTGTAAACAGCAAAATCCTGCAGCATGTGAGAGAGAGGGAGAAGGGCACAAAGCAGGGAGATAATATCAACTCTCTTATTTAACATAATCTGAAGGAATCTGATGAAATTCAGTGACTCTGACTTAACCTCACGCTTAATTTTTCCTGCAAGCATCCTCTAATGGTGCAGAATTCTCAGCATTTCATTCTCATTCTCCCCTTGCAGCAACCTAAGAGGGATTATTTAGGATACTGGTGAGAACAAATGCCTTGTCAATTCCTCCCAGAAATGTTTGATTCCAATGAATCCTGACACAGTGAGAATTTAGGTTATTTCAGATAAGGTTATTGACGATGTGTTTGAGGCACGTACCCTCTTCAAACCTTTTGGTAGCACAGCAATTTGCTTTCAGTTCATGCATTTCACAAAAGTTTTTTGTTATCAGCACCACCCTTCTCTCATCCCAGCTCTCCTCTTTCACATCTTCAACTCCTCCATGCCGTGGATTTCTGGTCTCCATTCTGACTGGTTTCCACAAAGGCATTTTCGATATTTTTTTCTCTCATCTTCAGATTGACACAATTTCTGGTAAGTGACCTGCAGTTGGATTCCCACCCTCCAGCCCCTCTCTGCTGACAAGCAGGAAAATTTCTCCAGACAGATCCTCAGCCAGCAATGATGGAATAAAACTGTAACATCATCTCCCACCCTTCCAGAGCTCCTAAGCCCTTTCTGCTTCATTTTTCACTGTCATTGGCATGGCATAGACAGTGACTTGCTGCATTGGAAGAGGTTTCATTGCAAATTAATAATGAACTAGCTAAAGTAATTAGCTAGGAACTGATTGCATCCTATGTCCTCAAATGCTGTAATCAGCATTCAAAAACAGGCACAGTCAAACAACATCAAATCATAGTATTCCTAGAAAAAGGGAAAAAAACAAGAAAACTCAAATAAAATAACCCAACCAAAAACCCCAGGCAGTCTTTTCTCAATCTTGGTTAATAAAATAAGCTACAGATTTATTCCTTGACAAAAAGCAAATCCCATGATCACATATAAAATGGGGCAATTAAGTATTTACTTGCAACACAATACACGATTTTTCTTACTTATAATGGTTGTACATAAAAATATCATAATTGTTGAGTTGTGCAGGTCAAAGAGATGTCCAGGCTAAAAGGTCCTGTGCAATTTGGACAGCAAACCTCTGCTTTGCAAATTGTTGGCTTTCTGCGATGCAAAATGAAATAAACATGAAGTCTTTATCCTGTATTGCTTGCACAATCAGATCATTAGATAATTAAAACAACAAAAGACACACAGAAATATTGGCTATAGATGTAAATTAATTACTCCAGAAGCAATTACTTTGGATCTAAATTAGCCAGGGTTATATGGGAGATATATAATATTTAATTTGCTGTATGACTCTGGCACCAATCCAGTCAGCAGCAGCAGCAAAAAAAAAGTCACCACTTCTCATTCAAGGTAAAGAACAACCCAACCCCTCTCTACTCTTAAAGCAAAAATGTAATTAGTGCTGCAACAAGACACAGCACAGAAAGAAAATTGTACCACCGCAATTGGACTTGGAACGAGAAGAGCTGACCAGAAGGCAGAATGAGAACTGGGATCACAAACCCTTCCAGGAGAAGACCAAGTAAGGCAGGGAAGATTTCTTTAACATCTCTCATTTTGCTTTCTGTCTTTTTTCCTGCTTGGTTTTACCTCATTGTTTTGGAATGCCCCATTAAAAAAGGCACTGGTTCTTGCCTTTCTGAAGGAAGAGAGAGGACACCAGGGCAGGCCAACCCCAGGCAGAGACACATCCCCCCACAGACAAGGTCTTATCTGGCTACAGATGAGCAACCACAGAAAATTCCTCCAAACTGGAAATCACAAGTGTTTCTTCTGTTTTGAAAAGCTCCATCTTTTTGCCCATGGTAAAACTCACTGCAACACTACATGTTTTTATTTTTCCCAGTCTGGGCATGTGCTACCTTTCTCCTGCCATTCTGGGATCTGCTGCCTGGCCCCCAAACCCCTCATTCCACGCCCTACTCAGGGCAAAGCCCCAGGAGCAGCTTGGATTAGGGTGGCTCAGGGCTCAGTACATGGTCAGGTGCTTTGGGCAGTATTTTCTGTTCTTAAGGAGGACCTTATGCAGGGTATGTTCTGGAATTTTCAGAGGAGAGGTTTGCATTTTCACCTGTTCACAAAAAAAAAAAAATTAAATCTTAGTCCACAGCTACATAAAAACATCTTTCCTTTCTCAGTCAGTCACCCAGATTTGGCAAGAGGTGCTCTGGCACACAGCCCAAGAGCACCAGGGAAAATCTTCACCACCACATTCAAGGACACTTTGCATGGGCAGAACCGCACAATGAATGGTATTACTTCTCAAAAAGCCCCTTGAAAACAGCTTCAGATCTAAAAGCTCTGAAGTTTGGTTGATGTTACTCCTGCCTCAGGAAGAGAAGTCTCTCTAAGTGATCACTGGGAGCACAAACAGCTGGCCAGTAACAGGGCAGGTAAAATACACTCACATTAGCTGTAGGACATGTAGAATCTCTCACACATCCCAAAGTGCTTCAAAAAGCTACGTAATTTCCGAAAAATTAATTTTTTTGTCATGCCAATGAAATGACTTTAAAGTCACAGTTAAGCCTTTTCTTTTTGGTGGAAAGCCCAGTGGAAGCAATATAAAGATTCATTTTAATTCCCCCTTAGAGTGAGAGGAGGTGAGGAAAAGAGAAGAGTTGGGGTCTTTGGTCAGAGAGAAAGAAGGTAATAAAACGCTGCAAAAGGAGAAGGGTAATAGCTGCAGCTCATCAAAAAGAAAATTGCTCAAAATACCATAAGTAGTTCTAAGAAAACCTCAAATCCCCCTTTAAGAACTTAAAATAGGACAATACTGGGGCTTGGAGTTGTTCCGAATATCTTAGTCTGTGCTGCTAAATCAAGTCTCTTTCATTGCACGTTTAATCTGCCCCTCTATAAACAAACATTTGGGTGAGTAAAGTTCAAGGACAGGGTAGGGGTGCAGAAAAGTTCAGTTTTGGGAGCAGGTCTCCCCAAACTAGTAATTTCAAGACAGAATTTCTCCAAGGCTTTGGAGAACTAGCCCCTTTTAACACACTAAATAAAATAACCTATTAAGGCAGGGGGACAGAAGCTTTTGCCATGCCTGTGCCTCAGCCCCCAACACCTCCTGATGAGGGGAGTCAGAGCACAAAGCCCCCATCCCTGATCCTGTGCAACTACTGGAAAAATAAATTACCGAGCTAGGAATGTGAGAGAAAGAGCAATTAATTTTTTCCCCCCTTTTTAAATCAAGGACTGTTTTGCCTCGGGGGCTTGGAGGGATAGGAAATCAGGCTTTTCAAGCTTCTGCAGAGTAGGCTTTGGAAAATATCTGTAACAGACATCCCCGTCCTTTACAGATTGTGCTCTGCCCTTTTTCCTTTCCCTTATGGCGCACGTGTGGGGGGAGATTTGTTAGACCTCAAATTTGTCACAAATGTAGTTGCCAACCATTTGCCCCCGTGCTCAGATGCTCCTGCGATTGCTTTCTCCAGTAATTACTCAGTGGGAATGTCACAGCCAGCTCCATGAGTTACAGCTAATCACTCCTAAGTGCTGGAAGCAGGACTGTATTTGTGCAAAGAAACAGCAATCAAATACGGTAAGCAGATGGCTGCTCCTTGTCCTGTTACCACACTGAGCACAACAGATTAAGCCATGATGGATTTATCAGCACTGATGGATACATTAACACCATACGCTTTTATGGAATAAATAGCTTCTGACATCTCGTCATAACTTCTGATGCCCCAATTTTTCAAAATCTGGGTTGGTTTTTCGGGTTTTTTAAATGAAATTGTAGGTGTTTCCAACAAAGCCCGGAGGTTTTTGTAAGTTGTCCTTAAAAGCTGCAGCTCAGCACCTTATATTATGAAAGACATGATTAAAATCTGAGAAACAGATGAAGAAATCCATAGCATTTCTCTCAACCATAAATTCAGTATTCTAGAAGCTCTGTGACAATAATGCTTGTAATTGATAAGTGCCAGTATTTTAAACTGGATGAAAGCATTAGCTCATTTGCCATATCTGGAGAATAACACATAACATTATGCAAACAGCAGTAAAACAAACATAAGTATCCAAGCCCTTTTTCTTCCTGATTTATAGGCTGACCTGTAGGATGGGGGAATGCACTTGAAGGCTTAACTACTATTTTGCAATCCTAGCAGAAAACATACCCTCAGATTTTTCAAAAGCCCTCATCTTGTGAGATGAAGAAGGGATAAAAAAGTAAGCAATTTTCGAGGAATGTGGGTGTCAGCTGCCCGGGCTGCTGTGAAGGAGCAGCTGAAATGTTTAATGGGTGCACTGACACAGCAGATACCTCAAACCAGGCTCTGAGCAGCCACAGCCACCACATAAAGGCTGATCAATAGACATTCATTTCTAGTCCTGCTGCCTCTAGAAAAGCAGAATGCTGGGTGCTTAAACTGCAATCAAACAGTCAACAAACCCATGTGCTTTCTGGGGACAACAGGCACTTTGGGGTTTCTATTCAGGGGCTCACAGGAGTAGAGAACAGGCAGAAAAGCCCATTCAGTGTCACCAATCAGAACCAGCTGCCTCTGTGTGTGTGTGCATTGCTGCACCTTCTGCATTCCTCCCTTCACGTACTTGAGTTCCCATACAGGTCTCAGCCTGGTGTTTGCTAATTGCCAGTCTGCAGTCTAGGTTTTAATCACCTGATCCATCAAAAGCCCTTCTTCCCCTGCCTATATTCATCTTGTCAGTTAGTGGCTTTTTTGGTAATGAAAGCAGCAGATCTATTGATAGCATCCCTCAACAGAGGGGAAGGCATCCTGCATTAGCTTTGTCTCCTAAACCAGCCTGTTCTATTACAATTGACCTTCTCCTCTTGATTACCACACAAATCATAGTCCTCTCCCCACTCCTCCCCCTGCTTCCCTTCCCTCCCACCCCCCCTGTGTCTCAGATTATTTCTTCTGTAGCCATTCAATTGCCTGACTGCAGCTGGTAATTGGATTCATGTTTGGAGCACAGCTTTCTATGTACAAGTCTGGAATAATTCAAGTAGGACCCTGGCCTAGGGCTGAGGCCATATGTTAAATTCAGATTTGAGTCTGTAAAATCTGGAGTACCCTGACAGAGATATAATCCACTTAGTAGCACAAAAGCCTGTCCTGTTTGGAAGCTGCACTTATTATCTTCTCTGAAAGTTAAATTTCATTTCACTACTCTTTTAAGGTATTAAGGGCAAGGCAGTTTTATTATGGTGACGTGGTGAAATGTAAAGGTGATGTTACTTTGGCAGCTGTCTTGACTCACTCTAGGAAACAATTTGAGCAGTTTTCATGATAACACAATAATTAAACACCATAAAACAATCATAACCCAACCTGACAGCATTCTTTTTGTATACAGCAAACCATGGCGTCTCCAGAGTCTCAAACTCACCACTGGGACCAAGCTCAGCATAACCAATCTGTTACACAGAAAACCTAAAGTGCAGTTAGTGGTGTCAGTTTTCCTGCCACACATATTGCATGATTTCAGCATCAATTTACTCACCTAGAGTTAAATAACTGAGAAATGAAATGCAGTCAGGCTCATTGTGCTCCAGCTCTGAGGGTGTGCAGTTTCTCCCTTTGTGTCTCTCAGTTCCTCAGAGAACCAGCCCTAGATTTTGTACTATTAAGCTTACAGAATTCAACTTAGCAACAGCATTTAAGGCTCCTGAAACCTTAAAAAAAATTAAATTACCATAATCTGCACTTTCAGTGTTCCCATCACAAGAAGAAAGTAGATGTTGGCTCCACCCATGGTGTCAGCTTCCTACAGCCCAGCTCTTCAAAACACAAGTGATTTCCTAATCTCTTCCTAATCAAGAGTTTAGAAATTAGGCTCAGGGGTTATTATCTCCTCTCCATTAAAGTATTTTCTTCTGAAATCAGTTCATCACCTGAGTTTCTCAGTGTATTCCATCTTGAGACCAGGCCTCCACCTCTCTTTACGCCTCTCTTTTAGCTGCCAGGGGAGCAGAGACCTTTGAAAGCTCCTGTGCTGCCTCCCAGGCGTGTGGTTGTACAGGTGAACACCAAAGGTGCCCTCACAGACTGTCAGTCAATGAAACAATCAGCCTGAAGCAACTCATTTCTGCCTCTACATCTTCCAGAATATCATAAAAGAAAGATTCCATCTCAAGAAAATATTTCAAAGTTTTGACATTTGACTGAGGGGTCATCTCATGCTGACAGAGCAGCTTTTGAGTTTCTGGCTATAAAGCACCTGCCTGTGATGTGGAGGATCTGGGTTATGCTTCCAGCTGTTTTCTGGGTTCAGAGCAGACTGGGAGCACTGGGGTCTCTGACATCCCTGGGAAATGTGCTCAGGCTGCCCTGCCAAAGTCAGCTTTGTTGCTCCATTTCTGTAAGCAGCTCTTCTGTATTTAGCACTGCATCTACCCCGTGCACACCCTGCAACTCCTGGTGTGCTCCATGGAGTTCCAAAGCAGTGCCTTGAAACTCCCCTACAGAAAATTTAACTCTCCTTTGCTCCCATTTCACCCCATGTTCTCTTCATGGCCTGTGTTTTCTGGCCGAAAATATCACCCAGAGTGACACATTCCTGCAACAACATTCCTTTGGACAACTTTTCATTTCCAAATGGACTTTCTCCAGGGAAGGGTAGCTCTGGAGCAGCACACCACCTCAGGAATCAGCCAAAATTAGCCAGAGTGCCACCAGAATAAGAGAAGAAATTAGTTAAAATTTTCTTCTCCTTTCCAAGGCTCCTGCATAAAATTGATCACTGCCACCTCTTTCATCACTAAAATTCTGAGCTATAGGTTGATAATGCTCACCTGAGCCCTTTGGCTCATGTTATCTATTTACAACAAGAAGGAGAAATTAAACTACTTATTAAGCTTACAGAATTCAATTTACCAACAACCCTTAAGGTTCCTGAGACCTTAAAAAACCAAAATTGCCTTAATCTCCACTTTCAGTGCTCCCTCATGGGAAGGAAGTAGTTGTTGGCTCCATCCATGGTGTCAGCTTCCTACAACCCAGCTCTTCAAAACACCAGAGCTTTCCTAATCATTTTTGAACTGCTGATTTCTGACTCTTTTTTTTTTTTCCTTCTTCACCTCTGGGACTTCATAACTAAAATCTGTCTCTGAGGTTTAAATGCTGGTGATGGCCTGATTTCCTCAACTCTACAAACAGGAGTCAGCAGTAAGCAGAATTTATCTTTTCACCTACATCTATCCTACAAATAAAAAGGGGTTTCTTCTTCACCACCTGATTGAAAGTGTACTGAAACGAATGGAATCTGTCTGTTGCTGACAGCACCAACACTCTTTGTGGTGGATCTTGTGTCATTTACTTTCCCTAGAATTGCAGTTCCTAAAAGTTAGCAATGAAGTAAAAACCTCATCTTCCTCTTTCTTGTTTTCACTTACCACTCACCCTGGGAATTCCTACCACCACCTCACCCTGTAAGCCTGAAAATGTTACAGAAGTGAGGTTTAAAGCCATTAACAGACAAAGCCCACTTTTTCTTCCCTTCCTCCTACTGTTTTATAGCTTTAAACTGCTGGAGAGCTGAAATGCCCTCCAAATTGGGATGAAAAAGGCCATTTCTGGCCATGCAGGAATGGAGAGCCTCATCAGAGGTGCTGATCAACTTTCACTTCACAGTAGGAGGTTAGAAAGGTCTGGAAAGGGACCAAAGAGCTCCTTCAGATTGCAGAGTGTGATTCACCTCCTCACAAGTCTTCTCATTACAGCTAAACTCACTTGGCCAGACATTTCCATCAGGTTTTTGGACTGGAAGAACTAAAAATGATTTCAATGAAAAAAAAAACCCCACATAAAAGAACAAATTCACTTATGAGAGATTACTTCTCTCTTGGTGGTCCTGCAAACAACTGGAAAATAAAGAATACAGGTGCTACCATCTGTATTATCTTAGTATGTGAAATTTGCTTTAAATTTACATCACAATGTCTCTACTAATCTAACTAAACCATAATTCTGTCTGTGGGAAACAAAACCTGTCAATACACTTTTAAAAAGTGCCTTACTGCACTTATCTCAGTCAACATTTATTCTGTGAAATGTAGTCAGGATGTTAAATGTTTCTGGGAGGTTTGAGATGCCATATTTTGCCATCTGTTCTAATTATCTTTGAATAATTTGGCCGATCTTGCTTTTGTTGCTGAACTACAGAAGCAGATTTCACCGGTCTGAATTGCTTTAAAAAAACCCAGAAAAAAAACAAAACAAAAAAAAAAAGGTGGCGTTTAGTTCAAAACTTCAACATTAAAGAGTCGCATACCAGCAGGATGCAAGCAGAGGTCCATCATGGATAGAGAGATAAAGTAGAGGTAAGTCTTCACAATTCTCTGTGGGGTGACGTAACAGTGAGGAAAAAATAGCAGACACAGAGAGGTGCTGGCATTATATTGTGCCGTGTATTCTTCATTTCTTGGTTTATTTTCCTTGAAGAACTCTAAATGAATTTTTCAAGTTCTTCACCTCTTGATCAGAGGCCCTGAAAGGGAGACAATCATTATTACCCTTTTTTACATGTGGAGAAACAAGACAGGAGGCAATAAATGACTTCTCTGGGGTCACACAGGACATGTGAGGGAAAGCTGAAGGCAGCACCCATGGCTCTCCAGATCCAAACTGGAATGTCTGGAATTATCATGGGATCTTTTTGGGATGGTCACTACAAATGGAGCTGCACTGTTCTAGGACATGGACAACCCCCTGAAATGTTTGGTTACAAAGTCCTACTGCAGCACAAAGGCTAAATACACAATACTGGGCTACTGGAAAAAATTAAGGAGCAGGATGATCCGTATGAATTGGTATTGAGTAGTGCACAGCAGATTGCCCAGTTATTTATTTTGAAGCTAACTCAGCCACTTCAACCTACCCCATCCAAAACCGCTCTGATTTGGAAGGAGAAGAACAGAGCAAAACAGAAACAAACCCCAAAAGCCAGCTGGCATTCAAGAGACACAGGTTCTGATGCAGTTTATGACACTGCTGGGCTCATGACCTTCAGCAGGTCCTTTCCCACCCTGCCTCATTTTCCCATCTGTGAAAGAGACCAGAAATTCCTCCCTCTGGTTTCCAGCAGCAGTGCTGTGAGAACCGATGGATATTTGCACAGATTTCTGAATGTAACAAAGACCAGGAGTAGACAAAACATCATCTGAAGGCTGAACATGCCAGGGTTTGTGTTATGATGACTCCCACGTGTATAAAATTTCATGGAAACAGCAAACAGCAACTTCATTAAGAGCACCAGTAAGGCTGCACTGACAGTTTGCATAATATCAACATAAATGTACTTGATTCCGTGCTTGAATCAGAGACAGAAAGGAAGAGTGTACAAGGCTGCTGGGTTCATTTTTTTTTCTTCAGAGTGTATATCTGTGCCAGTGCTGGGTTCATGATGAAATCAGGGCTTTCATCCCCCAGGCTTAGATAAGGCTCAGGTGCAATGTGCTCTGACTTAGGTCTCTCTGCACAGCCTGCAGTGGTGCCCTCGCAGCCAGATCACTCAGCAAACACAGGCCACAGGAACGCTCCCTTTTTATCAGCTGAGGCAATAATAACACTTCATTATCTTCTGCAGAGAGTGAACACACTGCAGTGACTCAGGAATAGCAGCACTTCTATTTCTGTCACTGTGCACTGGAGCAATGTGTGGACAGGAAGGATGAGACACCCTCCCCACCTGACACTGCTCTGGTACCACCAGCAGGGTTTGACACCAAATTCCTGGTCAGAGAACATCTCCTTCTGCCAGATCACCAGATGGTTTCCATTATTTTGTTGATACCACTGCAGGGATGGAGGCAAGCAAAATCCATTTTCGTTTCAAACTTCACAGCAGTTTTTAAATGCAATATTTTCCAAGATTGCTCTTGATTTGGGGTGTGCAATGTAAGGGCCAAGGAGTCACTGTAAAAAGCAGAAATACAAGAGCAGGACATTATTTACATGAGTTTTTCTGTGATATGTTTCTTTAGGAAAACACAAATCAGTCTGTGGTAAGCAAGACCCACTACTCTCACCCATTGTGATAGCATACAGTATAATACTGACTTCTAAATTGCAGTAATTTCCTTCAGCACCATAAAAATGCATATAAAAACAAGATATTTTAGTATATGAGACTACATTCATATGACTTCTGTAATTGAAAATAATTCAACCAATGTAGGTTGTTTTTCATGCCAGTCTCAACAAAATGTTTAAAACACTCCCAACATTTGCTTGCAGTCTTTCACAGAGAAAATGGGAACATTTCTACGATGTTCAATGGAAGCATTTTTCAGAAACTTGCTTTTTGTGAAATGCTCCAAATGAAAAAATTTGATTTTCTAATCATCTGTAATAGTAATTGCAATGCTAAAGCAGAATTCTCTCCAGACACAAGGAACATGCAGAAACAAGCAGTGTATTTGGATAAGTCGGTGGACCAAATTCTGCTGTGGTATAAGCAAAAGCTTGTTAATTTTACTGAAAAAGGAACCAGAAGATAGCAGGGAAAGAGAGAGACACATAAATGAGAACTCAGAAGGACATGGCAGATTGCCAGTAAGAGATGGAGTGTAAATTCAAATTTACATGAGGGCAAAAAAATGAATGAAGATCAAAAGGAAAGTTTCCCCAAGCTGTCTTAAAGGTGAGATACTGAGAAGTTTTCCTTATTTTAACAAAAAATAATAAGAACAACAACAATTTTACCCTCAGAAGCACAAACCCAGCCAGTAAGACGACCTGGGGGAAAACAAGGAAGACTTAGCATATTTCCTGATTTAGAACCTCACAAACCAAACAATAAAGAATGTAATTAGGATAATTTCACTCTTCTTTTCAGACCTAATGTTTACTAAGATGCTGGGCCAAATACATCTCCTGTGCAAGTGGGCATAACCCTCATTATCTTCAGTTCAAATTACACAGCTAAAATACATAAACAAATGCAAACTTACAGTGGAATTATGGGCATGAGATGGCACCTGGGGAGATGCCTGCCTGAGAGAGGCTGGAGCATCTGGGTCCTTTCCTGAGCCTCCTGGAGATCTCAGGATGTGAGGGATTTCAGGCTCACCAGGCACCTGTGTGTCCATTGTAGCCTGCAGCTTGCAAGTGCCGTTTGGTTTCTCTTCCATCTATGTTCCATTGAAGCATCCTCTCCCCCACACCCAACAACCATTTAGCATATTCAGTTTGTCAGTCAGGCCTGGATTTGATACTTTGAAAAAAGATGACATTTTTCTGAGAAGTGTGGCAATTCCTGTTCCCATCAGGTGCAAGTGCAGCTCAGCTCCTGTCATCGCTTGCCATTCAGAGGTTGGAAAGAAGCAATGTTTTTGTTTTGCTTTCCATCCATCTCAGTAAGGAAACATTACTAGTAAGATTGTTCCTCTGAGGTTGGAAGTCCATGCAGAATACTCTTGTATCCTGCAGAGTAGTCAGGACCCAACTTTGAACACAAATATCAGCTGTCTCTGAAATATCTCCTTAGCATCAATTACAGCAATGTTCAAATACCTTTGAGTATGACCTCAAATACTCAAAGGTATTTGAACATTGCTGTAATTGATGCTAAGGAGATATTTGAGCATCAATTGAGATGCTCAAATCTCAATTTGATTTTTGAGAAAACTGAGAGATTTTTATGTTTAACATCTTGAAGTCCAAGCCTTCTTTAAGAAAAAGATATTTTTATCTAGTCTTTATATACCAATCATCAGGGGAAAACTCAGCTGTGCATCCCTCTCTCCCTAAACAAGCAGCACTACATCAACTGGATTCTCACCTCAGAGATTTTTGAAGACAAAATAACATTAAGAAAATATGACAACAGCATGACATGGAAATGGATTAAAAACAATCACATCCTCACTTAAAAACCTGCCTACCTAGAAAGAGTAAAAATCTCTAGCCTTGACTGTGGAATAAACCCCAAGTAGGTCAATTTTTGTCTTTCACATTTTAAGAATTATATGGCTGGAAAATTGTGTCTAATAAAATGTATAACTCAGCTAATTAATATCATTGCTCATAAATTCTCACAGAACTCACCCAGCAATCACAGTAAGTGCTGTAAGTGTAGGGTGAACAGTCTTTCTATAAATCCATATCTGCCAAAGAGGGTTAAAATACTTTTAAGTGAAAATTTTAACTGAGGAGCCATTGCACAGTTTATATTAACACATGTAAAAAATGTATTCCCAGAAGAATACTCTCATATTGCCTCACTACAGACTGTAAAGTTCTGTGCTGTGTTTATTTGCAGCAGGAAAACACAAAATGCCGACAGGAAATCCCACATCCAAGGGTGAAAAATGAATATTTAACAGAGGAATTCTTCATCCTCAAATTACAGCTGAATCCAGTACTATGATACCTTCTTCAAGAAGCTATTTTTTTAAGGAGCTGTACATAAAATCCTCAAATAGACAATCAGAAGGCCTGAGACTACTCAAATTGTTTGGTACAGAAGATTGTGAATATTTGCTGTTGACATTGTACCAAGCACACAGCCATGAAAGCTGAAATTAAACATGTCTTGGCCTGTTCAGATTAGCTGGTGGGGGTTTTTTTTTTGGTTTGGTTTTTTTTTGTTTTTTTTTTTTTTAGTTTGTATTTGAAGCCCTGTTTGAAATGGAGCTCAAGGAAGGACGCCTTTGTACAACCTTCAATAAAGAAATATGCACATCAGAGACAAAATTGTAATTGAGCTCCTTTCTAGTAATCTATACAAAGAAGCAGAGGTCTAAAGGAAAACACAGATCAAATGTCTTAGAAGTGGAAAATAACTGCAGACAAAAACAAAATCAAAAGAGACTACAAAGTTAGGTGAACATGGAAGTGTAATAAAAATCTGCTATGAATATATGGTTTACGAATAAAATAATGACCCAGTAGAGCTAGAATACTTTGTTAGGGTTTTTAATAAGATTACCTAGTGTTTTGCCAGGTCATCCACCCTAATCTCATGCTCTGGATGTTATATGGATTCAAATACTAACTTCCACATATAGCAGAAAAGTTCTCAAGTTTCTTCTGTTTTGAAGAACAGCCCAAGAAGGAGGGCTCTTAAATAAACCCACGTTTAACTGATCAGGTTCAGAGATAGAGTGTCTTGAAATTTCTGTGGAAAGCAAGAAAAATTTAGATTTAATATGTAGTTGAGTACCTTATGATAATGAAAACAAAAATACCCAACTCCGGGAGACAGATTAACCTCAGATTAAGGAGACAGATCCCACACTCCATCACCACTAAGCAGAAGTACCACCAAGTCCCTGCTTTAGAGATGACCAGAAAAACCCTCTCATTGTCCAGACTAGCCTGCAAACTCAGTTTGAGCCTTGCAACTGAACCAGGCATGAAAAACTCTGTGGGGACAACTTCTGGTGGGAAGTGAGCTCTCTTAAACATGTGGGTTGGTTTAGCATGAACGTTTAATTTTTGGGGGGGTGGAGATAGGTGGCAATGGTTCAGTGTCTGTCCCTGCACTCGGGTGAGCTGGTGACACAGGAGAAATGGGGGGAACAAGAGGGGTAGACAATGGAACAACGGGTGGGAGCTTCCCCAGGCAAGCCTGAGCACCTCTGTGTCAGATTTATGCTCTCCAGAGGGCTGTAGCAAGCACCAGGGCCCACAGCCAGCTCTAACTCCCACTAATGACATTTTTAGAGGGTGAAGACCTCATTGAATCCATTGATGTTGACCCACAGGGCTCCATTTTCTCTGTGCTGCTCAGTGAATTAGGCAGGCAAGTGCTATTAATGAGAACAGGAGATGTGTATATCCAGTTTCTAACTCTCAGGGTTGCTAACACACCCCATAATTTCAGACAATTATGTCTTAAAGGCTATGCTGGGATGGAGAAATCACTTGTGATGAAACAATGTTTAAGTGGTGGGAAAATCTTTGTTCTAATGTTGAATGAATTCCTCTAACACAGAATTTCAAGCAAGTGTTGGATGAAAATCTCACACTTGGAAATACCTAATTTAAAATAAGAGCTTATATCTCAGGTGCTCTGGAATACGGAAATGAGGAGGCTGTGAAGTGCCTGTCCCAATTCTTTTTGTCTGGAACACACTTAATCAAAACCTAAGACATAGACATTTAGGGGGTTTTTAAGTGATTATAATGATTATGAGTGGAATTTCTGTGCTGCTTTTTGCAAGAAGGGGTGGGTACCCAGAAAAATCCGAGTGACCTGCCACCAATGCCATTATTTTAACTCACATCTGTGAGCATATTTTCTTAGGTTGCATCAAGACAGATGAGGGCCCTTTGTGCCCTTCTGACAGTGATGGCAATCATTAAAGATTTACCAGGGTCATTAAAGTGAGAAATAGCAGTAATGCAGAGCTGAATATCACCATCCCATGTGGATTCCACTGAAGTGCAAAGAAAGCCAGCACTGAACCAGCCGAGATCCTGCACTGCCACCTTAACCTCATTTTACAGAAGAAAAAGAAAGGGGGGAAAAAAAAAAATCACCAACTTGTCTAAAACCCATCAGAGAAGCACATTTCACTTGTAGGGAGGCATTGCCAGCAAAGGACACAGCTCTTCCCTCCCCATTACAGCACTCCCTGTGCTTCCAGCTGTGGGGGACCCAGGGTCACTGTGCTGGTGCCAGCCCAAGAGGTATCTCTGTCACATTCTCCTGGGGCACTGCAGCAGGAGGTGGCTCCTGGGCCACCCCTGAGCAGGAGACCTTGAGGTGGAGGTGCCAGGGACACCCACCCAGCTTTGCTGGCTGAGAGTGAACAGAGCAATCCCTGAGTCAGGAGGTTGCCCCTGACAGCCCAGCCAAGCCTGGGGGCTCTTCCCACAGCTCCTGCCTTCCTCTCAATGCTCTTTCCTCTGAGCATGAGCCAGATTTTTGCTGTTCGTTACCGGCTGTTAAAATCCAATGTTGAAGCGACATCTCGCCATACCTTTGAAATTTAGTCCTTATGAAGGCACTGGGGTTATTTTTAGCAGAGATCAAAAGAATGCAAAGAAACAAACAGCTGCAGATTTAATCAGTTTAAACATGTTTAACTACAAGCCTGGTGACTCACAAGGCACACATCTTTCCAGAGCAGCTATATGTAAATTATTCTAAGGTTAAAAAAAGGAAATTTTTCTAAAATCTTTATCACCTGTGGGTTCCATTATTCTAATACCTTCTGAACTGACATCACAAAAATTACTGGGAAAAAGGTACACAGGGCTTCTAACCTTGCTTTGATTCTCCTGTTCATCATATCAAATGAAACAGGAAAGCGATCTCCTACGGAAATCAGTCATTGCTCTTGTTTTAATCCCCCCCTTTGATTTCCTGAGCAGCTCAGATTAAAGATAGACCTTTCTCCTGTGTGTGATGTGGAGCTGTGGGCAGGAGCAGGCAGCACAAAGCCCTTTGTCTGCCAGGGCTGTGCTGAGCAGCCAACCCTCGTCCCAGTGACAGTGCCAGGCTGTTCAGTGCTGCTGGAAAAAATGCTCCTTGTCAGTCACCTGAAAAATGAAACAGCTCACAGCACCGGGCAGGGGGCAAGAATAATCATGGGTTGAAAATAAACACGGTGGAGATCGCTCTGGGCATGCAAACACACACATGCACAGCTCTATTTGTAAAAAAAAGGAATAATACACACCAGCTCTGAATGCTCCACTTGAGCCAATTACATGTGAGCACTCTCCTGCATTATGGATGTTGGGTTTGTTGAAGCTGTGGCACTCTGTGGAGCTCAAGTCCCTTTCAAGATAACTTTTGCCAGTCATGCATATCCCAGTGAAAACAAAAAAAAAAAAACCAAACCCAAACACTTCATGCTCCTATCGCCTCACACCTGATATATTGGTCCTTCAGAGTCAGACATAATTATCACATGATGCACAAGGCTGAACATGTTTTAAACATATGTTTGACATGGTGTAATCAATCACAGTGCAGCTAATAATGCTGGTAGTTGGTGTACAGTGGCAGTGCCCCCCCAGGCTCGTGCAGTGCTGAGATAAATGCCTTTCCCAGGTCACTGGAGGCACTCATTCCACCTCCTGCCTCACGATACTTCCAAGGAGCGTGTTATCTCAGGGCGACACATGTCTGCTGCTACCTGGCTGTTTAATTACTGTACACAGAATTCCAAATCAGAGTAATTGGCATCTCAAGGTACCGCCGTGCGCTGCAGGGTCCTCCCGATGTAAGTGAGCAACTGATGCAGGAAATAGAATGACCTTGATAGAGATTTCTCCCCAAAACTGGTGGCATCTCACGACTTTAAAGTACAACCTGATGAAGAAAACAGTATAAATATTGTAACTACATTTTAAGCTCAAAAATTCACAACAGTTTGCAATTTGATTTTAATGTGTAATTTCTTTGTAGAGAACGTGGGGTTTTGGGAAACACATGAACCAGGATCTCTCAAAACACTTTCTTTAGGCCGTTTCTGAGCAGTAGTGAATGCTTCAGTCATTCTTAGTGATAGATATCCAATTTATATAAACAAACAGACACATTCACACTAAGCTTGGGCTATAGGAGACCCAGTCCTGAGTCTCCAGTGGAACCAGCAAACACAGACATGAGTCTACACCTGAATATCTGCTCTCTGTGGTTTGAACACCTAAAACACCCAGCATCTGCTACAGACACCCACCTGGTTGTACATTTGTTTTAGTAGAAACCTGATCTTGGAGCTGAGATGCATTTCCTCCTAATCAAACCCATTCCTACAGGCAATAGGATCCCTGATCAGTTGCTGTTATCTATAACTCCAAAAAGAAGTAAGGAGCAATCACCTCAGTATCCATGTGCTTCCAAATAACTCAGAAAAAAAATCAGTAATTCAGTCATATCTAATTTCCACTGATTTTTTTAAACACTTAAATACTGTGAAGCATCCAGACATATTTACTTACTACAAATCAGGAACTTTGTAGGCAAATGAGGAACTTCATGGAAACAGAAGGCTTCATGTAATCTCTGTGCTGTTCTGAACTATGGCTGCACCACCAGTTCTACTCTGACCCCGAGAGCAATTGGTCCTGACTTGTCATGGGATGAAAATCCATCACTTGAATTGCTTGATATTTGGGATGGCAATCCATTATCCAAGCTGCTTGATACACTGCACACCAGACAGTATCTTACCACAGCTCACTAAAGGAAGACATGGAATAAAAAAAAAATTAAAAAAAAAAAAAAAATAGAACCCTAGAGAATCAATAAAGGTGATTTATTGCAGTCCCCAACCCAACACCAGGTTTATTAATACCTAACCCCATCCTGAGAGACGTTTGTGCAACCCATTCTTTTACATAATCAAAACTGCCTTAGCATAAATGAGGAGCCAAGACACAGTAACAGTTATAACTAAAAAAAGGGACTAAAAGGTTAAGAAAGTGGCAACAGCATCAATTAGCTCTTAAAGAGCAATAGTCGCAATATTTTTTTATTTTTCCTAGAATCAAGTTATCTTCTAGAGGCACATCTAATCAATTATTTATGAATACATGCAACTTGAACTCTGATTTTTTTCATACTTGGACAGTGTCTTTCAAGACATCTGAATCTACCAGGACTTCTCTAAAAATTGTTCTTCTCTTTAATCCTCCCCCTTTTATTTTTTGTTGATATCTCCATATGTAATTAAAAGTAATTTATGAAGATACACACTTTTATGAACTGGAATTTATTTAGTCCCTATCTACATTTACAAGTCAAACTGCCTAAAAGGGAAAGATTTTCTTGTGCAAACCAATACGTCTGAGGTCCTCATGTCTGTACTGAAGGCATTTTAGGGGTTTTGCTTTGGCTTATATCGAGTCCGAAAGTCTGACTGAACATCCCCACTGCCCCATGGCTCTGAGATGGTTTAGAAAGAAAATTCTAATTTCTAAGGGGCAGTTAATTTCCCCTTTAAAGGAAGATAGTTCACACATAATAAAGAGGCTGTTTATAGGAACATTCACACACACACACAAAAAAACCCCAACCCAACCCAACAAACCCCAAAGAGACAAGAAAAAGCCCTCAAACCCACATCCCTTTATCTCTTGGATGGATATTTTTCAGCTCTAAAAGGTGTTGCCACAACTGTTGCCCACCTGTGATTTTTCAGTGTCGCTTTCCATTATGATCCTTCTCAGCTGCGAGAAAGGAGAAGAATTATGAGCTCTTTCACAAAGGATTTAGTTTTATTTTACTCAGGATGAGAAATTAAGGATGCCCTGACTGACAGCATGTGGTTTCTATTTCTGTTTATAAGCAGCCTTACAACAGTAGGTCAAAAGGATTAGAGGAAGGTCAATGTTACTGTTTCTAGAGGAAACCAGGAATTGTAGACTCACTTCAGTGTTCTTGCTTTCCAAAGAAAGTGGAAATCTTTATACGACAGAGTTTTTCAAACACCTGCTCTTATTCACTTTTTCTTTAGTAACTGAAGCAAAGGAGAGAGTTGAGGGATTATTTACTTCTTTTTTCACTTTCATCCATTACAAAATAAGAATTGTATATAGAGGAAAAAAGTTAATTTGCTGTCTGATATAGGCCCTAGTTTTTTTAAATACAAAGCAAAGGAACAATAATGTCAGTACAACACACATACTATTTAAGGCGTGGAGAAGCTATAATATCTCTGAGCAACATCACAAATATCATAATAGAAAAAGTTCTCTGCTGTTCAGTGTTTCCATTTTCCAGGGTCTCACAACAGCCTAATCTTGCTGTTCATGAGCATCACAGGTGACAAAAAACTTGCTCAATTCATGCGGTTTTACATCAGTTATTGATTTATTGACATCTTGCTAATAACTGCCAATCTTTGACATGTCTATGCAGATCAATTCCAGCAACAGAGCAGGTGAACCAGTATTTTGGGAACTCAAAAAATGTTCATTTGTGCTTACAAACATCCAGGCTTCACGCTGCTCTGTCATTCCTTTTCAAGCTGAGGCCTTTTTCCAAAGTTTCCCTGCAATTCCCTGTTTTTTGTTTAATTCAGCTGATGGTTGACTCCCTGTTTAGAATGATGGGTGTTCAATGTGAGTGAAGAAACTGCTCCTCTACACAGCAGAGCAAATGGGGCCCACTTGGATTTTCTGAATTGCACAGTTCAAGCCTCACCCTATTAAGAACTAGTTCTCCCTCCAGAAGAAAAAAAAATTGTAAAAGGCTGTAATGCTCCAGTTGCTTTTAATGGTTGAAAAATCATGTTCCCCTGAGTGAGAAGATAAGCTGAGAGGATTTTTAATTAAAGCTCGCTCTTCCTCATCTTTATCCCAGAAGTCTGTTTCATGCTACAAGCCAATCATTCCCTGACACTTCCGATGTCTTGCAGGCTACCTGGGTGCTCTCTTTCATAAAAAACCAAGGTTGCACATGCCAGACACCTCCTGAATTCGTCTGAACAAACACATTTGTGCCAACCAACCTGCAAAAGGTCACTGTTGCTCTGCTGCATGGAATGGATGCATCCAAAAACTCCTCCAGCAAGGACATTACAACCGGGAAGGGTTGAAATTATGGGTGCCCCCTGCAATGCCAAGCAGCAAAAATGCTTCCAGCAGGCTCCAAAGTATCAGGTACACCTCCTCTAGTTCTTGGCCCTGGGATGATTTGACCCTGGAAGTGCAGATTTGCAGAAGGACGGGTGAAATTAAAGAGAAATTCCCCGGAAATTAAAGAGAAAACTGAGTGGGAATGGACTTTTACATGGATACATCATCGTAACACAAACCTCCTGAAGAATCAGGGCTCGTCCAGGGACTGCACTGAAGTTGCTCAAGGCATGGAATTTACCCCAAAAGGCCGGGAATATCATTGACCAGAACTAAACCACAATTAACAATTGGCAGGTTGAAACCACTGGCGTCAAATTAATCCAAAACCGTCCCAATTCCAAAACTCTGCTTCCAAATGCAGATTGCAAAGCACCAATGTGCTCTGCTCCTCCTCAGTGAAAGCTCCCACTGAGCTGCAATATCCTTTTTGTACAGATTCCACGGATGCATTTTGCTCTGCTCACAGACGTAGCAACAAAAAAAAAGTGGGCAAAAGTCTTGAGAAAATCTAGAAACTCACTTATTGTTGCCTTTAACGGCAGTGTGCGGTATGTAAATAACCTACTTTTGTAGGGTTTTTACATGAAAGTAACTGAAGAAGCAAAAAGAGTATAAAAAGAACCAGCTAAAGCCTAGACAAAGAAGGTCTGTGTACTTAAGCAGAAGACTTAAATATGGTGAACGGAGCTTTTTTTATTTGCCTTTTCCTCAGTCTGTGTTCATATCATGGGGTTTTTGGAGGTGAGGAAGGCACCAAGGGCATTGGGGACACAATTTCCACTGCTTTACTCCCACTCCCATTTTTCCCATATGTTTTGTTTAGATAATGTTTTGTTTAGATAATGTTTTATTTCGATTGGCTGGGTTTTTAATTATTATTTTTACCACAACCTTGTTTATGCTGCAATTTTCACGATTTTGCCCTGAACTCCTTTGATTACCCATCATATTTTTACGACTTTCATTTTCAGCACTGTTATCTTTTGATCTTCTGCTGTTTGCCCGTATGTTTAAAGATTTCCAAACTAATTAAGACAATTAACTAAAAAAGACTAATTGCATTCATAAATGAGTCGTGGCACTTCTGATTAGCAGGTGGCTCCTTTCTGGTTTGGATACATAAAAGCAGATGGAAATGTGGCAGACTTAGTTATATTTAATGTGCCCACTTCATTCCAGACTGCTCCTCTTTCCAGTTAATGACAATAAAACCTATAAAATCTTCAGATTGTTTGGGTTTTTTTTTTTTGCTTTTGCCATTTGTCATTTGAAATCCTGGCCATTCTTGACTAAGTATTTCCAAACTGTTTTTTCTAAACATTTTTCACTTCCACTTACAGGCTTCGAGGTGCCTGGAAGAACAAGAGCATCAGATGTACTCAAAAATAAGGGATCTGCTCCTCATTTTGATGTGCAACTAATGGTAATAATAATTTTTAGTGATTTTTTAAAAGAAAATACACCTAAAAAGACAGCTTTTGTTCATACTTTTTGCTATATTTCTATATAAAAATCAGATATATATCACTCCTGTTCCTATGGCAAAAATTTTTTCTGTTCATTTTCACATATTTTCTCCAGTGCCCCAAAATTACTTTCCATAATGCGTAATTAATTCCTAACCAAATGTATTGAGGATATAGAGAAGCGATTTCTTTGTTGCCCTGACAATCTATGACAATTTTAGCATGGAACAAGTGAAAAAACAACAAAAAATAACAGTACAGCCATATGATAGTGTGAGAAACTACCCGTTTATAGATGCCTGAATAACATTAGTAACTTATAAATTTTATATCTAAAATAAATACACTGCCTTGAAGCTCATGAAAACAATTTCACATTTTAACTGTTTGGAGAAAAGAAATTCAACATGAATCCAACGTTGACCACTCTAAGCTTTAGTGCTTATTGTATAAAACTCTTTTCTCTACACTTACATGAGATTAAGTCTGCAAAAGATTCTCTGCGGTTTATGTAAGTAAATTTTGTTTCTATTGGCCCAAATTATCTATTTGACAGTAACTTTTGGATGAAGCAGCACTTTTAAGTGGAGGTATTTCAGAGTAAGTGGGAGGAAGAAAAAAAAAAGAAAATCAGACCATAGAGATTAAATTACATTGAAGCAAAAAAGCTGAAGTCCTTCACTACCAAATTCTGGTGCTGTGATTGTCTTCAATGCATCTGACCACTCAATATTTATGTAAAAATATAAGAAAGTAGTGAAAATTTTGAGATAGTGCCTAGCAGCTTCATTTGTGTTGCATCGTGCAACCAAAAGCTGGTTAGAGGATAATACAGGCAAGAATGGGACACAACATCTGTTGTTTAGAGTAACGTGTGAAGAAAATGAAAGAAAAAAATGAGCAGACAGACATGACAGGGTGGTGATGATCCAGATTTTCACCTGCATCCAGGAGCAAGAAGTGTTCCCCTCCCTCACTCTGGCTCTCTTTTATCTCATTTCCCCTCCATTCAGAGACACACACTAAACAATAGGGCTAAATACAAAGATGTGTAGCTTTTCAGATAGCAGTAATGAGAAAGTGTCCTAAGTCCTAACCACAAATTAAAAGGACTGCCATGGCATTCAAAATTGGAAAGTGTGACACCAGGGGATTTCCTGAATTCGGAGCTTTTAAGATATCCAGTATATTATTGTGAATAATAGTATGCTAGGATTCTAAAATAACTTCAGTCTTGTCTTTAATTCTTATTCAGGATATCTGTCTTCAGCAAAAAGTTTAGATGCGTAAGGACTTGGGCATTTCATGAGTGCAACTCCATAAAAATAGATATAAAAATATCTATTTGCTGTTCAATAAACAAAACCTGAAAGTTATGCTGGCCCATAAATTTGAGTAAGTGCTCTTAGTGCAGATGCTCTTGAGCACCAGCATCCTGCATCAGCTGTTTAAAGCCCTGCTGTAAGGGACAGGATGACTCAGGGAATTGGTAATGGGATCCAGAGCCTTTCACCCCTGGGTCAATAGTTATAATCTGAAACAGACGGAGAGAGCCCGGGAGTCAATGCCATGTCAGCCCCGGCTCCTGCCTGCAGCCAAATCCCTCTGTGGCCTCCAGACAATTCCTGCACAAGAACCACTGCAACCACAACAGGTGGGAGAGAAACCCCTGGCACTGAGAGCTGGCACCAGCGAAAGAACGGGAAAGCCAAGAAATCGTCTGGGGAAAGACGCGGTGCTTTTAAAACAAGTAAGGGGAAGTGTTTCAGGAAAGAAGTTAAGGGAAAATGGTTTGAAGCGACTCTTCATCTTTCTATAGTGCTGGCAGCTCTTGTGGGCTTGAAGCAACTTGAAATTTAAAGTGTTCACCACTCACATAAAATATCAGACAAGGCAAATTTTGTGTCCCATAAATACTGAGCAGAATCCATAACCTGAGCACATCAATACTCTCTGTGATGTCAGCTCTGTAACTACACACACCGTCTTCAGCTGCCCTGACACAGCTCAAACCTGCAGAGAGATGCATGTCACCATCACAATAAGAGGCATTCAGACTTATTTTCAGACCTGTTAACAGCTTTTTGCTGAGGGTTTCCAGGGATTTGCTCCATGTTCTGATCTCTGTGTGTCATTGTGCAGCCTTAACCTGTTGCTCCATCCCACCCACCTCCACTGCCAAGGTGACAAACTGCACTGCACAATCCTTGCAGAGTTTAAATTCCAAAATACTGAACACTGCTGCTCGTGCAGCAACAGACTTTCAACTAAGGAGAGGCTAACAATGAATAATTATGAAAATATGAAGGAAAAGAAAGCACAGTTCAGTCGTTCTGTGTTGATCTGAAACATGTTTAACCTCACCACCAAGAATATCAGAGAAAAAGATATCAGAGGTACCTTTACCTGGGACACATGGTACTGCTGGGCAGCAGCTGTTTTCCAGAAAGAGGATCTGGATTAATTTATTCTGGTGTTTATTGTTAAACTCCAAGAACAAGATCTGGGAGCCCTGTTAATCTTTAACTGTGACAACACTGACAAATCTATAAACCTGAGAAATACTCCAGTGTCTCAGCTCATCAAGCACAATGTTTTAATCACCAAGAGAAATGTACCAGACTATCAGAAACTTCGCTACAATCACATGGATGGACTTGTATTATTATACTTAATACTACTCTGAATGAGCCAATACGATTTCTTTAGATGTTCTGTACCTTTTAAATTTATAAAAGTTCAGATATGTTAAGAGGGAATCATGAATTTTTCAGCTAACTTATTTTCCTTTCATAAAACCTGCATTTACCTTGATTACCAAATGACAGAGCTCAGCTAATAGAAATTAGGCATGTTGGGTCTCTCTAACCTCCACAGCATTTTTATTTTTGGGTGCTCCTTTAAAGCAAGATGTTATAAGTAGTAACTGTTGTTAATATTTTTCTTCAGGTCTACAGAAGATTTTTTCACTCCTCAGTTGTGACTCATTTCTTGTGAATTATGCATATGAGTAAAACGTATGGAAATGTTTTCGTTAAATGGAGATTAAGCTTTGACTATCTTTTCTTCACCCACTCTCTGAATGTAAAAACACTCTTTTGGTGATGAAAAAGAAATGCATTTCTTAATTTTCAATATTTTCTCCTAGTTTATGCTAATACCTACAAAGACTGGCAGGTTCTGTACCTAGAAATAGTTTTCACTAGAATAGTAAAGAAATTAATTTTTTGGTTGACTAGTGTTTTGGTTTTTTTTTTAATTCCCTTCAAAATGAAATTTAAATAAGAGAAGAATATAATTGCAAAATGAAAAATATAAACAAAATTTCTTAGGTGGGTTTCTTCTCCCCATCCCCACCCTGCATTTTGGAGTAGACAAAGACAAAAAGACATAAGGAAAGAAAACCACTTTGAAACTGGTGTGATATCAGCCAGTGCCAGTCAGCTGAAGAGGCATTTGTCTTTCTCAACTCTCTCTTGAGTTTTTTTGGTGCAGGCAGATTTAGGAGGTTAACACCAGGATTTTGGCACCTGTTTTCCCACCAGTTTTTTAATGAGAGCAGAGTATCCAAATCCTCTTTGGACAGCTTTCAAAACAGCAGCCACAACTCCTCCATTAAGCTTTTTGGGGGACACAAAGGTGGCTATTCCAGCACTCAGGGCCGTGAGGACATTTCCAGGGTGGGGCAGCCACGGGACAAGCACAGGGAGAGAGGCACAAACCAGAGCTGGGATTGTCCCTGAGCCCCCCACACTGATGGATGGACCCTCACCCACTTCCAGCCCCTCCTCACCTTCACAAGGATCCCCAGCACAAGGATGATTTAGGAATACCCATGCTGGAAGCCAGCTCTTAGTAGGCAAAACAAACCCACACACCTCATCTCAAAAACTTCCTCCCAGCCCTGAATCACATTTCTACCCTCTGGAAATGCATCCCACTTCCCATGGCATTTACTTAGGTCATCCCTCTAACCCCACCCCTCTCATCTATATTGTATTTTAAATTTCAGTAAGCACATATAGAGGAAAATGAAGCCCTGTTAATTAATGCATTCAGTTTTCTGAATTATCTATTAATATTTGATCTCTTGCTGTTGCACATGCACCTTATACATTTGCAAGGGCCTTTTCCTGCAGCTGTCATGCAAATAGCTGTATATTTTAGATGGCTGAGATCATACCTAACTGGGTTTCCAATCTGACTTTGATATGGCCAAGAGGCGAGCTGAGTTTCCCCCACCAGGATTGCTGTTTCCTCTTCCCTGCAAGCCTATTCTCCGGCCTGTGACAAAATGGGGAAAGGAAAAGTGACAGAGAAGAGGAAAGTAGACAGGTGTCTGGCTCTCTCCCACCACAAATACATCCTTGCTGAGCTGAGGAACTTCATTCCCAGAGGGCAGCATGAATACATTTCTCACTTGCATTTGCCTAAACCAAGTTACCAGCTGCTTGTTGGTTTGTTGGGGTTTTTTTTAAGCAGTCCTTTTTTCTATTCATAATCTCCATGAAGATAATTCATGGCATTTTGTCCAGCATTTTCAGCTTGTGGAGCAGAGCTGGCTGAACTCCTCATAAAGGGCGCTGGATTAGATGCAGGTAAGGGTTATGAATGGTGAGCTGTAATTTACTGACTGTGGCAGGGGGGAGACAGAGGGCATGGTGTGGTTTTCAAGGCATGAATTAGAGTTCTCTGGTGAAATGAGGGTGCTTTGAGCTGATTAAATTATAAGAAATGTGCACCTGGGCCGCATAAAGATCTGACGTCCTCTCCCTGGAGTTTGACTGATAATATAAGTGATGTACATCATAATTTCTGCATCATCTGAAAGTTTAATACATGTAATTGTGAGCTGCTTTTCTTCTCTGAAATTGCAAACACAGCAAAATTGCAGGCTTGGTGCCACTGATGAGTCATTGTTGGCCTGCTGGGTCTGTATTACAATGGCCATACACAAAGAGAACCATGACACCCCAGTTTACCATCATTATCTGTTTCCTTTTGAGTTGTTTCCACAGCTGAGGGGCTCAGACAGAGCCTGGGTCAAGTAGCAGGGGGAGGAGGAGTTGAAATGGCAGCTTTTAAGGGAGATGAGTTAGGTATGATCTCAGCCATCTAAAATATACAGCTATTTGCATGACAGCTGCAGGAAAAGGCCCTTGCAAATGTATAAGGTGCATGTGCAACAGCAAGAGATCCAACATCAATAGATAAATTCAGGAAACTGAACGCTTTAACTAGCAGGGCATCATTTTCTTCTATATGTACCTATTGAAATTGAGAATACAACATAGAAGAGAACTATTTTGCTAAAATGGCATCTAAAGATACTTCAACATCCACTGAAAAAAGTCAGCAGTTCAGTTGTTGAAGCACTCCATAGCCAACGATTTCTTCTTTTGCCTTGTTTTCATCACAGCTCCAGAAGTCTGGAATGTAAATGTAGACACAAAATTCTTTTCAGACACTCTAAATCTGAATTTAAACCCCCCAAATGTTCTATATTGGAGGTTAACAGTGGTTTTTAAGCAGTTGAAAGAAAATAAATTACCAAAAGAACGTATTCCTTCTTTAGAATTAAAATGGGGGGAGCTGAGAAGAAACATCCATATTTACTAGATCAAATAGAGTAATACTCTTATTCTTGAACATTATAATAAAGAAATATTTGGGCAACCAGTGTTATTGGCTTCACAAAAAACCTAGGAAAAACAGGCAGAGATTTTGTTTCCGATTTTGCTAATGTAACAGTAAACCCTCTTTCCTCAAAAGCAGAAATTTTCTTCTTTAACATATAAAACCTTAAGGTGAAGAATTTATTTTAACATAACTTCATCCTAATTAGAAAAGGAATCCAACGTATTTCAGCTGGTACCAGGGCTTACCATAATTTCTTCTCCAAATAAAACCAAAAGCCATTATTTTCTCCATGAGACAAAGTGAAAATAAGGAAATCTTAGAACCTGCACAAGTCAGATTTAAGGTACAACCAATAACAACTCTTTCAGTATATTTTGTAAGGACTCACCATTTGTTTCTTCAGTGATTGATACAAAGCGAGAAATTCAGCTTTGAGTTAGCAGATGGAAAATCCCATGGAAATCCCTGGACAAGTGCTCTGACTAGAAGGAAAATAATTGTATATTGCATTATTTTTCTTCAGACCACAGAACCAACTGAGAGACAAAGTATTTGTTTTGGAGTCTGGCTTGTTGTTTTTTTCTTGAGATGGACAGATTAGTATATTAAATGAATGTCTATGAATAAGAGCTAGTTAAATTTTAAAATTATTTCAGGCAGAGGACATTTTCATGATCTGAAATAAGAAGTTGAGGGCTTGTAATATATGGCTGTGGCATAAAAAAAGAAAAAAAGGCTTACTGTCACTTGGTAAATAAATATTTTCAGTCATCCCTAACAGTGACACCAGTCTGGACAAAACCACTGCACTCCAGCTGGTGCTTTAGCAACCTTTTTTTTTCCCCCCAGATTATGAGAAATAATCAGAAAAAATAAGCCCAATGAGCAAATGTGCATTTAAAATGTTGAAAGCAGGCTGGTCCTGGGAACAAATCATGAACTGGGCACAAAGAACATTGAGCCATAAATGAACAAAGAGAAGGACACAACTGCTTATTTATTAAACAATGCTCTGCCTGCCTTACTTTCACTCCCCAGTATCTTAAAACAGCCTCATTGGGACCATTACCAGAGCAAATTACTACTCGACATGAATAAATGTGGAGAAGTCTGGGCCTAAGCTGTTAAGTGGTTTGGGTTTTGGTGGGGGTTTTTTTTAACGTTTTAATGTGTTTTAAATTGTTTTTATTATTATGCACAGCTACATCATAGGGGCAAGTCTCTACAGATGAGGCTGAGCTGAGCTCTCTGTTGAAAGGTCAAGGCTTGCAAGTGTTACTAATTAGGGACACAGGCACAGAGCGAGTTATGTTTCCTTAGATAAGGAAAAGGATGGAGAACCTAGCTGTTGTTTAACATTACACGAAATCACTTGTGCTTCTCCATGCCTAGAGTTTAAAAATATCATGTAACAGACGTCCTGGTTCTGAAGCTGCTTTCTGCCCTACCCTGTAGGTGCAGAATCACAAAAAAAAAAAAAAAAAGGCAGGTATACACCAGGCCATTTCAAACTTCAGAAGAAAGCTTATCTATCACAAAGGTTTTGTCAGTCTCCCAAGAAGAGGGGCTAATGTGGGATTTCTCTATCAGAATGCAGCTCAATGAATCAAATGTCAGCGTGGAGGAGGAGGTGATGAGAATGCACCGAGTACAGAGAAAGCTGGAGGTGATACACAAAAGCTGAAAAGTCTATTTTGTGAGGTCAGAGAGGTGACAGTTGAGACCACTGAATCAGAATGATCTTTTCAGGCTGCAATTCTCATCAGGGTGAGGGATGCTCTCTTTGAAGGAAAAAAATGTTACAACTATTACATGCTACAGCTGGTACTCAAGTGTAACTGGAAATGAGAACAAAAGTTCACCACTGCTGGCACCAGCCTTTCCTTACAATATCAGAAATCCCTGTGAATATTTGGGATTTGGGAACTAATGGCCTCTGATGGCCATCCACAGTCTATTTAGAGAAAGGGCAATGCCTGCTACTCAACATTTTGCACTTGGTATAGGCTCACACCTTCACCTTGTACCATGTTCAAGCAGATCAGCCACTAACAAAATAAAAAAGAAGAGCTTATTAGAAAGGCAATGTTAAAAAAAAACCAAACAAACAACTTATTAGAGAATGAGAGTTGTTTCCTTCCAAATCCAAGTTAACCCATCAGGTTGAGATTCACCTCTAAGACAAACAGCCACACCTGAGTTCCTGTTATTAAGGTGATGGAGACAATGATAATTTACAGAAGTGAATGCAGAAGTTGCACTCCTGACAGCTTTAGATTGCTTTGTCTAAATTAATAACAACTCTGAACAAAAACCATCAAGTCCAGCTGCACAGTCTCACACTTAACTTTTCCATTAGTGTCACTGGCCTCTCGGGGGTCTCTCCTTGTACTTCATATGTTTATGGACAAGACAGAAATGACCCTGTATGCATCAGCTGGTCTCAGTGAGCATCCCTCTCCCTCTCCTCCTTTGCTATCCATCAAAACTCTTCCCTGTGATTACACCACATGCCAGAAACACAGTCACACCTTGAAATGCTAAATGAAAGCCCTACCAGCTAATCTGGGAAAGCTTATTCATGCAGGCTCGGTGTGAAGCAGGGGCACTGCAGCTGATGAGGCTGTTGCACCTGCATGTGTGAGTGGCACAAGTGCCTCTTGCAGACAGATCCCTCCCGCTTTCTACTCGGATTTTCCTTTTTCCTGCCCAGCAGGCAGGGAGTTTATGAGAAATAGGGGGTGTGCGTGATGAAGGCACACACAGAATGTGTGAAATAATAAACCTCTCACCTCCACTCGAGTCACAGCTCCTGTCGTGAGGCTCTGGATGCAGCACCAAGCTCTGGCTCAGAGATTCTTGCTCAACCTGGGATGGGGTCATCAGGCTGCCTGGGGAACACAGGTAACCCTGGAATTAAAATCACCTCTGAGAACATCTCTTTATTCATATGGATTGATTTATTTTGTCACTGTGACTCGAAAGATCAAACAATCAACAAGAGATATTGTCAAATGGGTGTTTCCCAATTATATTAAAATGCTCATTCCTAGAATTGTGCTTGGGTCCTTAAAGGAGTTTCAGGAAGGTCACTGGAAAAAAAAATGCTATTCAAATATATACATTTGCTGAAAACTAAGTAACTAAGTGACTGGTTAAGGCCTGAAATTCAGGACAAACTGGGCTTGGCTTCTCCCCATCACAGTTCTGCTGAGGGACAAGAATTAGCCTTCCCAATGCTGCCTGCTGATCTGGTGAGCAGCCTGTCTGTGGCATTTACTGTTAACTGCATCATGTGGCCTGAGGGGTTTATAATGGGGACAAACCAGCCCTAAAGAGTAAAAGATGCCTACAGAAATTCATTTCCAGCGTGACCTATGGCAGGATTCAAGTGAGGTCTCCAAAGGTGACAGAGGAGTGTATCCATCAGCTGCTCCTTGTAAGCACCACCTCGGCCACTCAGCTCACAACCAATACAATTAATTGCCAAATCATCCTGCGGACACAAGATAATGAAATACTGTTTATTGATTTGCGTTTTCACTGAAAGGGAGGAAAAAAAGCCAATCAAGCTGGTTTGGTGTGGAAATTTCAAAGCATTTGTCTCACATATAGATAATACCTTGAGGTTTTATTGACATTACAATAAAATATTGCAGCCCGTAAATATTGGGCTTTCTCCTTTCTATGAAAGGAGAGAAATTTCAGCACAAGAAAGTATGTGTTGTAGGTTCTGAAATGATCCTCTCTGCACACTTATTCCGGGTTTCAGAGTGCCTGTTCATTTTCCATCATGGCACTTACAAGAGGCTCAAACTGAATTGAAATAAAAGACAATAGTAATTTAAAATTAAAAGCACCCTGTTTCAAATGTCAAAATACCTGTCTGCACTGAAGGAGGCCTTTCAGGCAGAAGAAGCCTCAGAAGAAAAGCTTTGGTGAATGGCCTAACTAAGGGTTAAAATAACTCTAAAACAAATATTGGAAATATACCAAAATTCAGCATTATTAAAATTCTGCTTCTAAAAAGTTCTTTATGAAAAGAAAAGTTCAGAAAAAAAATCTAAACAAAAGCATATTATAAAACAGCTTAATGGTCTGTTCTCTACTATAAATATAACTGTTTGTCAATATAATTATGCAAACAGGTCTAGTCTAGTATTGAAAACTCAGCAGTAGCAGGAAAATGCCAGAAAGAGGCAAAGTCTCAGCACCAAACTCACAAAACTTTTTGCCATGCCTCTCATTCTGTTTGGAGACATCAACAAATACTGCAGAAGTTTCTGGAAAAATTTCCCCTTGTCCAAATGAGTTTAAGAAAAAAAAATATTAAAGCACCATCAGAATATTCAAGGCAGTAACAAAAATCAGGATGGGATTAATCCAATGAAAACTTTTACACAACCGTGACTTCTCACTGTTTGTCTGGGCTTTAACAAATAAATATTTTTCTCTTTTTTTTCCTAAAATTTGCAATACGTTCATCAGGCACAATTTTGCTTGATGCATTTTAGATTCACAGCTCAGGCCCTGATCCTACAGAAGCTCTACAAATACCCTGAAGTCTGGAGACACCCTCAAGTCTCTGACTTAAATGCAAATTAAGGCTGTTTTTGAATAGGTACTGCATAAAATAGGTTATCATTGCGAATATTTGGAATTCGAAACTCACTTCCCGTTTTTGTCCCACAGAATTAGCATAACATTTATTGCTCCAGTGAATATTCCCTTTATATTCCTTAGAATATTCATGGAAATTAAATGGAAGAGAGGTACAATCAGCTTCATTAAAAATTCAAATGAATATTTTCTATTTTTGGCAACATTCCTCACACATCATTAAAAACCAAAACAGTTATTCAGTGCGAAATGCAAATATAAATAAACAAAAAAGTGCCCTGGGACTCCTCTCCCTGCCATTGAAACTGTCCCCTCCTGCCACCCTCCTTCCTCCTCCTCAAGGAGGAAGATTCCCTGGTGACACAGGAGCCACATCCTTTAGGGACTTCCTGCTCCCAAGAGATTTGGTTGATGTGTGCCAGCAGCTTCCAGGAGAAGAAAAAAGAGTTAAAGATACAAAATGATTGCATAAAACAAACTGATACCAGAAAGAACCACAACCTACTCCTCCTGTTATTCATTTACTTCTCCCCTGTCAGCTGCACGTCATGTACAATGGGCAGGTGCCTAAAAATGGCAACAAGAAATTCAAAAAATGAATTTTATGATGTGGTTATACTCTCCAAAAGGAAAGTTGCAAAATAAGTGGTTGTATAAAGCCACCCAAGGGCTTTGTAATTTAATTTTTTTTTCCAACTTCTGCTACTTAAAAACCGCTGCTGTCTTCAGACACCACTTTTCATAGTAACATCAAAACTATCTTTTCACATTAGGACTTGAAATCCCTGACACTAAAAACAGACTGAATCCAATAACGAGGTCCAAGGACGTGGCACATTTGGGTTTCATGTTTCCCTTCAGAGGGAGGGGAAAAATTCTGCAACACCTTATCCTGGCCAAAATCAGGTCTGAAACAGGTGACAACAAGATCACCAGTTCAGTCCATTACACACACAACCTGCTGAACACCCAAAATCAGCTCCCACCCTCCCAGAGTGAGAGGAGGACACAGCCTGGGGACACCTGTGTGTGTCACGGTGTGGAGCAGGGAACTGCTCTTCCAAACCAGCAGGACATTCTCCACAGACAAATCATCCTCTTCCACCTGCAGGCCCACCTTTCCTAACCCCAGTGCACACAAATCATCTCTAGCTACTTCTCCCTGAATGTTTATTTTGGCTTAAAACATGAATTATTAGGAGAACACCTCACACAACAGCGTGGTTTTTACAAAGCAACTCGATGGAGGCCGCTCTGTCAGACCACAGCTTGGCACCAGTAGCCATGAAAGGCTGCCAGTGATCCATCTGAAATGTCAATACATCATTTCAAATGTTCTCACTCGGAGCTGCTTGAGGCATCCAAAGGCAGCAAAATCAAAGGGAGTGCTCTCCCTTTTTCAGGGAAAAAAAAAAAAAAAAGAAAAGGAGTGAAAACAGAAAGGCAATTAAGTTTCCCCCTAGAAGCAGCCCCTTCACATTAAAAGGGTGATACTTCAAAAGACAGCAAAGAGGGAGACAGAGTGTGCTTCAGACAAGTTAAGTGAGGAATCCAGGACAGAGCGATAGGCCTGTCATGCAGGAAATTCAGCATTTGAACTAAGAGTTAGAAATTAGAAATGAGCTAGAATCCAAATTAGTTCTCTGTGCATGGTGCCCACCTAAGAGAAGAGCACCCAGAAAGCACAATACTGGCAAAGGCACTCTCATACCTCTCTCCTGAGGGATTATCTACAGAGATTTTGCTTTGGGTCTCATCAAAATATTAATTATGAGAAAAAAGGACAGCCCAGCCAGGATGTGCATCTGATGCTGGCCTAGAAACCAGACTAAAAGTAAATAAAATTTGGTGCTTGGAGACAGAGATTTCTTCGAGCATCTCTCACGGTCCCAGGCAGAGAGCAAAGATCTTGTCTTGCATTTCCACCCTTCCATGGTGGTACCATCATTACTGATAGCACCAAGGAGCTCCAGAATTCCGAGATTCCCTCATGTTCCCTTCCTCTTGTCCATGAGAGCCCCTCTTTTCCAGGCCTCTTTCATCTTCTTTTCCCTAAAATGCCAGTCAGGAGCACAGCTGGGATGCAGGGGCTGAGTCTCTTTGGGCTTTCCATCCTCTCCCTCGCTCTCTTTGAAAGCACCCAGGGCTGTTGTGACGTCAAACCTACAGGGACAAGGACAGGAAATCTGTACCCTTCAACCAGGCCAGCCAGCTTCATTTAAAAGAGAAAGCCCCTGGGAAACAGAAAATTCTGCACAGAATAAATATCCAGAAAAATCAAACAAAATTTCCCTTTAGAATTTTTTTCCACTGGTTTCTATGTACCTGCACAAAGCCTGAGACCACTGAAATTCATGTGGTTTTGGGAAGGATGCAAAAATGAGCACAGAGGAACCAAATATCCTGCAAAAGTCTCTATTTCTGCTAAGACTGCCCTGAGTTTATACAGGCTGTCATTTTTATCCGTGTAGGAAATTATCTATCGCTTTAATGTGAGATTAATGGAGTTGAGCACTTCCGGATCATTAGCAGTGGCTACCATGCTGCACAGATATTTTTGTACTGAAATTATATTAAATCAACAATAAGCCCTCCATTTGGCATGAATTTCACAAGCACTTCCGGAAAAAAAAAAAAAAAAAAAAGGAAACACTTCACAGAATTAAATAAAAGTTCAATAATTTTTTAAAAAATAACATTTGAGGAGTGGGGGAAAAAAAAAATTATTTATATTGAATATATGTATCTATATGCTGAGCATGTATTCTTTGATGTTATTGAATGCTTAAAATCTAGGAATAATTTGACTGCTTTTAAACTTCAGCCAACAGTCTTAAGCACAAAAGTACTTTTGTTCCTGCTTGTTCTGTTTGTCATTTTTACCCATCATGAGCATGTCTATTATCCCACACTATTAAAACTTTTAAAAAGTTTTTCATTTTTCTTTTGGAGAGACTATCAGAAAATACAATAAACTTTTAAAAGGTGAATTTTCCACTTATTACCAACCATTTCTGTAAAATGTAATCACATTTCAATTACTCAAAACAAAAAAAAAGCCTTTTTATCAAATTCAACATTCCCTTAAAATAATAATTCCAGATATTACCCAAAACCTTCAACTTTTTTGTTCCATTTCCGTAAGGTTTGAGGTAAAAATTCCCGGAGATGAATGGTACCTCGAGGTAAGAAGACAATGGCCACAGAGCACGCAGTGATTGAGAGGCAGATGAATATCTAAAGGCTTTTATCACAGCTTTATTTGCTGCTTTCATCCTCAGGCTTCTTTTCCAAAGTTTTCTCATTGCAAAAAGTGACCAAATTAAAAGGACAGCTCATTCTAAGGGATTCTCTTTAGAAGTGCTTTATAAGGGCTGAAGACCCATCCTAAAACTGTCCCTACCCCTGCAAATGAAGGAATAAATGTAAACTGCTGGAATGGGAATAGTGCAAGAATTTCAATAGAGTGCAATGTCACCACTGCACTGATACCAGTAGGAAACCTGATGAACCACCAGTGGATTTGAAAATTGATGGTCTTATTAGAGTTCCTGATGCTGGTGGGATCAGCCAATGTGGTTTAACTCAAAGACTATTTTAAAGATTTTCTGTTTAAGCTGCAAATTCACACAGCTTTCAGGTTTTTTCAAAGACTTATTGATGTCTTTTGGGTTTTTTTACCTCTAGTTTTCTTTCTCTTTTCTTTTCTTCTTTCTGCTACCAAATTCAATAATGATATCAAGATACATTTTGGTTTTCCCTTTTCTGAGTTTTCTCTGCTTTTTTTTTCCGAAATAACCTTTCCTGCTATTTTATAAAAAGCAACTCGTACAATCCATCATTTCTCACAATAAGGGACTAAGATTCCCATTTCACAAAAGTGTGATTTAAAACATGGCTCTTTTCCCCAAAAACTCCAGCAGTCATTTTTGTACTGCATCAGTTCCTTAGGCCCCAGTTGGGCTGGAGTTAAGATCTGTGCAAACACACAAATGCAGGGGGTTCATCTTTGAAGTGGTCACTCAGCATCACCCAATAAAGGACTATCAAAAAGGAAAAGTGCTTTTGAATTTTTCCTCATTTCCATGTGGTGCAGAAGCACACCAGCTTTTGCTTAATGTTAAGACACCCTTCAAAGCTACGAAAGTTAAAACATTTCTTAATGCTGTATACACTGAGACAATTGGACAATACTTCAAAGCTCTCGGGTTTAAATCTTTTGGTATTGCTACCATTCAAGTAAAAAGTATTTATACAACATTGTCAAACAAAAGTTATTTTGCAGCTAATCTGACATCGTTTTGGAACAGAAGATAATAAAAATCTATTGCATCCTGTTTATTTTCTGGAAAGGGTGAAACATGATCAGATGGAGCATTTTAGCTCTGAAAAACCTTAAAAACATTGACATTGTTTACATTATTTCAATATCGAGTATTTATCAGCTCTAAACCAGGAAAGGTGAAGAATAAAATCCAACAAGCTTTCCAAAAGAGTGCAGGAAAGGATCAGATAAGGCCTGCTGAATATTTATCAAGCTCTGAGACTCGTGAGCCACTCCTGATGGGGCATGCGAACCAGAAACACTAAGATGTATTCCTCTATAAATTCATATGATTCAGAAACACTCCAAAAAATTAAGATCATGTTCTGCCCAGCAGCCTCTTACTAATAGGAAAGAAACTTATTGCTGCCTTTTGCTTGGCTGGGAGCTGGAAATCCTTTTATTAATTCATTCCACTACTACCAAGAAGTTTATGGGAGCATTTTCCACGAGTTTGGGAAGTGTTTAATCATCAGCCTTTTAAAATTCATTTCCTTCTAATTCAGCTGCTTTAGAACGAGAGGTAGATGCATCTATGCCCGTAAATGTTCAGTCTTTCCTTTCCTGCATCACCTCCCACTCTTGTAACAGCCAAAGACTGATGGAATAATCCACACAGGAGCCTGAAGAAATAACTTAAAACCCAGCATGAAACCTACCTGTCCCTGCTTCTTATGATCCTGGTAAATATGACTACTGATTTCTTTATTTGTTTTAATTCCACGGTGTTTATTAATCCATGTTTTGGAAACCTAATAATTCATCTTTTCCAGGCTTATCATTAGTTTTACAAAGTAAAATCACTCACTTCACTCTATGTGATGTACTAGATATTCTAATAAGCCACTAATAAATGAACCAGAGTAATGGGCAGGATATTGGGTAAATACACATGAAACTGAGAGAGCTGAGTTTTCACTTCAATCCACAACAAAAGTGTTGCCCTCCAAAACAGCTTTTCAAGCTTTCCTTCAACAACCACTTCCTCATAAAAAGCAGAGAGATTTACCTTGAACCTGATGTGTTTGTCAGACTCTTTGACATTTTAAATCAACCCAGAAAAAGAAGATTTCAGCACTATTTTTTAGAGCTGGGCATATACCCTTGGACAGAAGCACACAGGAGCTGGAAGTTTTGACAGTTCAATAAACCATTGACCATCTCCAGTTGAGGAGGACAAGAACCTCTCAGGGCTGAGGCTGAGCCCTTGGGTTGGATATGGGGCCATGCAGCCCCCCAGGTTTCTGAACTCCCCCTCTCAGTGACCAGCATCAATCTAGGTCTCAGTAAGGGAGAATATTTATTTTGTCTGTAGTCAAAAGAGAACTGTCAGGCACTGTGAAGTACCAGGCACAGACACTGCTCAGTGTTGCCCATCTTAGGCGAAATAAGAAATAAAATTTCTAGTGTAACTTAAAGATGGGCATAAATTGAAGGCTCTCTGTAACTCTGAAAAACCCATGGCATGGCAAAATTAATTTCAAAACTAATATCCTGCCTCATCCTCAGCATGATTTTTCCTGAGCTTATATTTCACCGTTATTCCATAAAAAAGACAGTTTTAATTCACGTTCTTGAAATCGAAGAACCAAAACCATAAAACTTTGTTGCATGTATTTGATCCAGTCTTGTTAGGATTGTAAGGAAATATAATGAAAAACAACAAAAATATTGTGATGACAGTTAAACACTCCTTGGCTCAACCCCACATCCAAACATATTCCACATAATTCCAGAAGGTTACTCAGAAAATATGATTTTTCTTATGAGCCACACAGCTTCCACTGGACAGCACGTATATTCCACAGCTGTCTAAGCACTAATTCCTATTTAAATCAGTAATTCACTCTTTCTCACTTAAATTTCATAAATCAAACACAACACTAACAAAGAAAGATACCGTTTCTGAGCAGAGACTATAGAAGCTGCAAAGTAGCTTCTGTTTTTTAGTTCCATTTTCTGTTTTCCAAGTGAGCTAAGCAGATCCTAAGAGTCACTGAAAGTGACTTTTGAAACCCATGCAAGAATTTCAGCAACTCTACTGCTTGTATATAATTTTCTACATCCTGAAAACAGTAATTTACGTGGAAGTAGGACTGAAATGTCATGACACGGCAGAATTGCAATTGCTTGGATGTTTAAACTGTGCTTTTCCTGTTTTTGAACATACTTTGGTTCTTTTAAAGATGAGATTATATCCTAAATTCCTGAGGTTTATGAAGATTAGCTTTAGTAGAATTACCAAAATTCTTGTCGTTTTTAGCAGCAAAAATTTAACAATTACATTATCTATAAAAACAAAACAAACCTTAAGCTTAATTCCAGCTTCACTTCTGGAACAAAGGCAAACAGATTTGATTTCCACTTAAATATTGCAAGTTGGAATCAATAGAATCAGAGAATCATCAAGATTGGAAGGGACCTTTAAGATCATCCAGTCCAACCATCCAGCCAGCACTGCCCCTGTAACACCTGAACAGTGACAAAATTTGTTTAATATCTAATCTGAATTTCCCCTGTCTCCTTTTAAGGCCATTTCCTCACATCCTCTCACTGCAGGCACAGCAGAAGAGGAGGAAGGGTCTTTTAATATAGTCAGTGAATAATTTTAAAAAACTCAGCTCCACACAGCCTACAATTTAAAAGGGCAGAAATAATCGAAACAGCAAGAAGAGTAGCAAACTTTTCCAGATATTATTCTGGCTAATGAAGTGAGAGGTAAAAGTAAACTGTCTGAAATGTATTTTGCCATAAAATTGTGTCCTGGAACAATCTCCTGCCAAATGAGAAGATAACAACAGAGGCCCTGAAGGATTTGTTACTGTGACTGATTTTGTTTAAGGGGTTCATACAAATTGTTTGGAAAAATGAAAGTGGCTGCAGGTTGTCAAAAACTGCAGATTTATTAAAAAGAGCAGTAATGGATGGAACCCTATCAGGGGTAGGAAATAAACACGAGGAATCTGAACAGGGTAGGACAATAGGGATTGAGAGATCATGAGCAGTGTCAGGAGATATGATATAATGCCTTTAGGGAGGCCCAGCAAAGGATTAAAAATAACTCAAGTTTGACAAGTCCCAGAGAAGATGAATCATGGCTAATGACAAAAAGAAACAGCATGAAGACAGGATCACACAATTTGTGTCACGCAGCAGTAAGGAAGTCAAAAGGTCAGAGGAGAACTGGGAAGTGAATCAGGCAGCTATGCTGTGGATTCTCATCAAATAAACAGTTTTCCACTTTTAGGAGAGCATTTATAGACTTTGTGTGCTTTTAAAAGGGAACAGTGATGTCGTTTGTTTTTTTTTTTTAATTCATCTTCAGCCTAGCCAGGATTTTCCTCTTTTTTGCTCTCAAGGCTGCATAACAGAATTGGAGAAAACAAAAGATGGAATAAACACTTAAAACAAGAAATTGGTCAGGGATAACTGTGATGCACATACCAGGGGCAAGGGAACTGCAGCTGAATTCCTCTTCTCTCTTTTGGCAGATTATCTATTTAAGAGATAGATAATCTGCTTTACAAAATGTTCGCTCTGTTGTAGTCAGTTTCTTTGGGAATGTATTTTATTATGGCAGGGAAAAGGGGGAAAAGAAGAGGGGAAAGCACTGCTCACAAATCTCTGAAAAGGGAAATGTGGCATTGCCATAAGAGGCAGAGCAACAAAAGAGCTCTGAGAATTTCACAGTTAGAAGACAAAAATGCTCCATCCGGTGAGATTCTAGGATTCATATTTTCACAAAAATATGCACAAAAATAAATACTTGCACCCTCTCGAAATCCAAATTTTTTTCAGAATTCTTACCATTTCCTATAGTGCTCACCCTCAGGCCTTAGTCCTGTATTCCATTATAATAACTCTCAATAACTGCATGTTGTAAAGTCATGTTTATGCCATACATTGAGCTGTTTGTACTTACCATTACCAGTTAGAAATCTCTCTTATGGAGAAATCATACTAAAAAAAAAACCAACAGATTTTTAAGCTGTCAAATAATGCTTCAGAGTAAATATATTTTCCTCAGAAGAGCAAGATTTTTTTTCCTTAAAAGATATGCACTAGCTATGTGAATTGCATAGTTTTGAAGTAAAGCAACTTCTCTGTCTGCAGGCATAAACATTAAATATTAGCTTTTATTCAAAGAGTGATAAGTTGTATTTAAGTCACTTAGATATTAAAATACATCCATATTTTATTTTGTTTCAAACTGCTGGGATTTATTGACATTTTGAGTGACTTTGAGCGTTCTCAGAAAATGAAATAACAGTTTCGGGTTTAGTGTCAGCAGGGCAGGCTACTCCAAAATCAAAACCCAACATAGTAATGATGGAAAAAGATCTTTTGGGTTGACATGTCTATAGACTCCATTCATGCCCATTACACTTGAACCTGCCTCTGAAAGTGAGTGATCAGAAACAGCAGATTTGGCAATAAAACCAAATAATTAGAAAAACCTCCAAACGCATTTTTTCTTATTTCTTGTTTTTCTGTGAAAGTGACCAGTTTATGTTGTGTTATCAATTTTTTTCTGGGCAAAACTGAGACTAAAAAATAGTTGCAATTAGAAAAAAACCTCCAAAATTTCAATTCTCCATCCTTACAAGCAGAGTGATAACCACACAACACCTGCCCATATTAAGGTCATTTTCCATCTTTCCCACAACTTCCAAGGACATTCCCATAGTATAGGATATTTACTTTTATGATAAGTAATAATTTAAATCTTTCACATAATTTAAAAAAAATTATCATGATACTCCTAAGGACTGCAGTATTGTTAAATATGCTGAGGAAAAAAAATTAATTAATTTGAAAATAGGGCACTAGAGAGTGAAAGCAGAAGTTTTCTGCTGTAAGCTCTGCATTCCATTAGAGCACTCTGATTCATTGAGAGAGCATTTTTCTAACAGAAACAAACATTAACTGCAAAGCATACAGGAACAAAGCAGTAATTTCAAGCTCAGTTATTATTTCTAGAGAGCTGGAGCTACAAACATTGAAATTAGGATTATAATTCAACTTCTAGTAAGGAAAACCAGCCAGGGAGGTATCCCTGCACACACTCCTTGCAAGGGTCCATTCAGAGCTCTAAGTCTTTGGTGATACAAAAAATCATCAGTAACACTCTTGTGTCTATGAATTTTGCCTTGAACAGGGCTCAGGCAGATATTCCTTTTAGAGTTGCATCAATAAATAACTTATTTAATTCCTCTGTTCTGGAGTTAAAGCTTGGATCCTTACCTAGAATGAACAGACTCATTGCAAAATAGCTAAATGCTGTCATAATATTTCTTTAATGAATGCAAGCCTCATTGACTTGAGGAAAATAAACCACAATACAAATCAATTTGTGCCTGTTCTCACCGTGCATTTCAGTGCTAATGCTGTACGGGAAAAGCCTAAGTAGTACTTGAGGATAATTTGTGCTTTTAATTTGGTTTTTTGGCACAATCCGGGGGTCAGGTTTTATTTTTGTTTCAATTCACAGCACAGCAGACCTGAGTAGCTCAATTTTTATTTTTTTTTAAATATATTTACCTGTTTGGTTTCCATATCTGGTACAGGGCAGACCATACCTTCCCTTCACAGAACCATCCCCCAGCACCTTCTCACCTATGCCACTTTACCAGTATAAATGTGACTCTACGATCAAAAATCAGGAAAATCAGCAAGGAAACAGTGGGAAGAAATTGGTTTTTCAAACTTATCCTGCAGCTCCATCTCAGCTCCGAATGTAAAGCTTGAGTCCCACTTGACTCCAAATTCTCATTAACACTTGGCAATTTGAACAACTGCAGTGGTAATTTCACCAGAAGATTTGGCATTAACAAGAGACCAAGGAATAAATAAAGGAAATTGAAAAGTTTTTTCATCCCTGCTTCTTTCAGGGATTTTTTTCCACTGTTTAATGCCACCTTCTATTGTACACATTCAATTGTCCCCCAGCCTTGCCCAGGATGGTTACAACTATAAAAATGCCTGAAACTGAACACACACATCTGCTCAGAAAAGATCTGCAAAGAGAAGTTCCTCTATTGATGCAGAGCCACTTACTGTCCCGAAATCTTGAATTTTAGCCCTTTTTGAGGGCTATAATTATGGACCAGATTACAGGATGATGTTTAAATAATTTGTCCCAATTATCTAGAAAATTGTGTATAAGAATTTATTGAAAGCACTGGGAAGGAGGAAAAGGCAACAGTTATTATTATTAAATTCTAATTCGTATCATGAGACTTAGGCTGCACAATCCTGTCACTTGTATAAGCACAAAAGAGTATGCAACACATGAAGTTTAAGACCAATCCTGGAAGAATTACTGGAATGACTTTGAAGATGACTGGTATCAGATGAGAAATAAGCCTAAACTTTAACACTATATCTAAGATATATTAAATATTGGTCCCATTTCTCTGTCAGCATGCAAGCTGTTAAAAGAATTGCCCACTTAAGGTGCAAGGAATCAGGTGCCCTTTTCTTCCCAGGGGATGCAAAGGAAAATTATTGAAATCTGATGACAACAAGCAGATGAAGTGAGATGCTCTCAGCTCCTCACTGGCTGTGACATGCATCTGTACAAGAAATTGATGATGGGTGAAATCAGCCTTACATACTTTCAGATGAGCCTCAGCCCATATCAATACCAAATCCACTTTTTGCCTTTTTTTCATTGTTTACTAGGGGAAAAAAAAAAGTTTCTTAGGCTAATGTATCCTTATTATCTCCTTTCTAACTCTTTCAAGGAGTTGTTTTCCTCAGCTGTTGGACAAACCCTGTTCATGCAAAAAATAAGATATTTACTTTATAAAACTTTTCTTTTTAATCTACTGAATAGATAGTTTTAAATAGCTGCTGCCTCCCTTTCCCATGAGGGCTGGCCAAATTCTGTGCAACTGATTGCTTTATTGTGGGGTCCAGCTTTTGGCTCCCTGGTGCCAAAAGGCATAATAGATAAACAGCTGGAGCATTCTCTCCACTTGGAGATTACATTTGCCAAGAATGCTTTTGACTGTGAAAGCAAACACACACACAGACACTCACAGACAGGCACACCAGGGAGAGGCTGAGAAAATCATCTCTGGAAAGCTGCAAACATTGCTCATTCCTTCTTTTGGGATGTTCTGTTATGATTAGGACTGGGCTGTGGAAGCAACTCGTAGTGCAGGAGAAAAACCACGCGCAGAGATGGAAAATGAATTCCCTAAGATCATAAAGAGCAGCTACAACACAGACAGGAATGGAAGGCAGCAATATCCATACTCTGATTTCCACACAGTTCATTCATTCTCTCCCTGTTCCTGGGAAATTTGGATTGCACATTTAACTCCTCGTGGATTCTGCCTCTGGTTCAGTGCACATTTATTATTGTGTATTTCTCCACACATGTAGGCTATGAAAAAGGATGTTGCAGAAATATGCTACAAGCTGAAATCTCCTAGGAGATGAAAGGGGAACCAATGATACGAAAAAGAAAGGGAGTTAACACAACCCGTGTGATGCAGGAATATTTTAGCAGCAGCTCTTCAAACCAGCCAAGGGCAGTGGCAGCAATCAAGACCAAGGAGAAGATGGGAAGATGTGACTGTGTGGATTTAGGATTCTAGGAGGAAGGTCTGGAGACCATTCCTGTGTAGCCAAGAATTAGGGTTATATCAAAGATGACATGCAAGCAGCCTATCTCAGTCACTGAGAGGATCTCCAGCAGGAAAGGGTAGGGGATAGATGGAGCCAAGATGAAGGTGCCACCCCAAAACCTGCACTGAGAAAACCGGCAGAGGGGGCAGGCAGGAAAATTCCAGGGAAGTACGTAGGAAAAGATGGTTTGGAGAGAATATGAGGGGAATCCGAAGGGCAGGAGCTGCAGATAGGACACACAGAGAGATCAGTAAGGAATTCAGAGGTGAGGATGGATAGTTTTAAGAGATGGAAACATCGAGATCAAGTTTAAAACTACTGTTGTTGGATGGGGCCAGGAGCAACCTGAGCTGGGGGAAGATGTTCACTGCAAGGGAACATCTGGGACTCAAACCCTGGAATAATGGAAGGGATTCAAAGGTCTCTTCCAACCCAAGCTATCCTGTCATTCCATGACAGATTTTGACAGAGTGGACTTTTACTGAGAAAAGAAGAAACTTGGTTAGAAGAGGTTTGTTAGGATGTGCACGAGGATGAGAAAGGTAAGCTCTGGGCTAAGCTTTTTGGGAGGTTTAAGGACAGGCATTAAGACCATCTGCCCCAAAGAACTTACACTTTCTACAACCAAAGTTCTTGCCCAGCCTGGAATTTTGCAGAGATGCAGCCTTTGTTAACACATGGATCAAACTCACAGACGAGCTCCAAGTGTGAAATATCCCATCCGGCCCGCAGCACTCACCAGCCCTGAGACAGAAATAATAATAATAACCTGGTGAAATGGGATATGGCACACACCATCTGGCAGCTGTGCAAACAAGAAGAAGAACCCTATGAAGAACATTATTACACGTTTGGGGAACTGCTGATTACGTTGCATGTCTAAGGTTAGACATTTTGGTGTGTAAAACTTGAGAACACAATCTAAATCGTGGATAATTTAATAGGTTGCACATGGACTTCACCTCCAGTTTATAAATTCTTTTTTTATTCAACAATACATCCCTTTTTAAAAGACTTTCTTGCTTTTATGGTGAACTGCTTAAGCTGTAGTTTCAAACACATGAAGCTGAAAAAAAGAATTATTTTTCTGTACCAATAGGAATATGTAAAATGGTCGGGTCCTATCAAGGTGTTCAGAATTGCCATAGAGCTGAGAGATCATATTTCAAATTAATCTATCACCTGCACAGATGAGAAATCCTCTTCCCCTTAGAAAGACCAAGGGGGTTTTTATTCATACCTTTCTACCTTTTCCAACCCCCTCTCCTTATGAAAGGGAACAACAGAAAGTGATTAAGGAGAGTGTGTTAATAAAAAAGCTCTTTAAACCAACAAGCTTATGGATTTTGAAGGACTGCCAGGAGAGTCATTAACAGAAAAATATTCAAAAGGCACTTAAACGTGTTCTCTGACTTCAATAGATTTGTTTCTGTCACCTCACAAGAAAACAGAACAACAGAGAGCTCAGCCTCATCCCCTGGCTGGTTCTGTGTGCTCAGCAGCGCATTTCAATTACCCACTCAAGCCTGCCTTTGCTGCCAGAATTCCCCCTCTTGCTCCCTCTCCTGCTCCCTCTCCATCCAAGAAACCCTCATCTTTCCTTCACCTATCTCACATGGACTATTTTCTGCTGTTTAAAGCTCTGACTTCTCACTTCTTTAAGCCATCTCTATTTACCAGGGCAGCGTTATTTCATCAGACAGGACTTCTACGTGGTCCCTTATGCATTCCTGCGTTCTTTTTTCAATCTCCTCTCACTGCCTCATGCCAAATTCCTCATCTCTCTGAAATGCAGTGATGTGTACATCACTCTGGTGCTGCAGCAGATGGTGCTTGGGAGAAAAGAGATCGAGTTCACAAATAAAATGGACCAATCTAAAATTGCAGATGATTACATTTTCCAGTTATGGAGGAGTTGTTGGAATTAGATGCCACAGTAACTTGGAAAATGACCTCAAGCATCTTGCACCCATGGTCCTACAGGGAGCTGACCTTAGCATCACCAAGAAAAAAATTTTCCTCTCAGTTCCCCTATAAATCCCCTATAAGCAGGAACATTATCAGCTAATATTGATTCATCTGTTCTTTCATTCTGTCTCAGGATTTAAAAGCACTGCTGCAGAATGTGGAGCTGTAGAAAATTTGTTTTCTATGGAGTTCTGTTTCCTCAGGTCTTCTGTCACCCCCACCACAATACCTTTACACCTTTTATATATCTCCTAGCCTAACCCTATGGTTTTCTGCCTCATCTCATCCTTTTTGGGACTGTCATAATCCCAGCTCCTTCCCTCCTGGTTTTTCCTCTTCAATATTAAGATTTCCTTCCCCTACTGCATAAAATTTTGGCCTTGTTGACTGCCTTGGCAAGGAACAGCACTTGTTGTGACCAGCCCAACTCTGTGCATTCCAGCCATCCTGATGACCACTGCCTTGCTTCTGCCTAGCATCAACATGAACTGAGTCTCTCTTCTGATCCCAGACGCTGACTTCCACAAAATTCTGTCAAATTTGGCATGTGGAGCGACTGCTTAAGCCTCATTTCCTTAGGAAACCAGCTAAAACGTTTCACTTCCTTTCTCTAAACTGGATTAAATAACTGTGAGCTGGATGGTGCAGCAGCAGGACAAACATGACCTGGTCAGGAACGGCGCCAGGGCTCACAGGTGCTTCTCTCCAAGCCTAAGGAAAACAGCTCATGGTGTTGACTCATCTTTCAGCCCTCAGATTCTCCTAATTGCTCCGTGAATTGTTCACCCCAGCTTGCTCTTCCCTCCTTCACTCCTCTCACACCTACTTTGCCCTGAATTTGTGTTCAACACCTTCCTCAGAAGCACCAACAACGATAAAATAAAAAAGTTTGCTCCCATTTCCACAGCATCAAGGACAGACCCTTCTGAGGGTTGGCTATAACACCTGGGAGACAAAACAGAGAAACATTGTGAAGTCCAGAATGATGAATGAACACATTGCAATAATCAGGGTACCACTGCTATCAATGAAATATCCTGCAGGGGAAGGATGGACCTGTTCTAATGCTGGAGAAGAGCTGAAATTGTTCAAATATTTGGGACAAAATTCAAAAGGACGATGGATCAGCAGTAAATCACAAGCTGACAGCACTGTGCTCATCGGCCCTTAATTTAACTGGGAAAACCACTTTTTTTTGCTGTACAATATATTCCTTTAAAATACTCAGAGCCTGTAGTACCACAGCTTTTCTCCCACTGAATGCAGCAAAACAAATGGCATTTGAAGTTACCTTCTTAGTAACACTCAAAGCCCAATTTAACATCCAGTCAGAATATTGAAACCAAGGACCTGAGCTGTTTTAACCAGTCTAAAGGACAAAAGAAATACTCAATTAAATGCTGGCTATAAGATCCTGGTTTTTAAACAGCAGAGGCTGTACATGCAAGGCTGAAAAAACCAGCAGCTCTGTATCCCCAGATCCTGTCAGCGAAATATTTCAGAGAGGTTACAAATCTTAATTGGCCATAGGACCACGTGTCAGGAAAGGTAAGCAGTGCCATTTGTGTGCCAAGGAGGAGGAAAGGAGGACAATGGGAAGGAGCAAGAGGTCAAGCTTGGGCAGCAGGACAGCCTGAATGAACAGCCAGGAATTGCTGGATGTCAACCCAAGCTTAACAATCACAGCTTTGACAACAAACAAAAAAAATTTGTGGTCAAATTTTATTGAGTTTGAGAGATTGTTCTACAATCAATCATGATGGAGTTAATTCTCCTAAACTCTCACTAGCAGATGCTAATCTACCCTGGGGTTCATCCATGATTCCAGGATAATTAAGAATGCAAATCCTCAAAAGCATTTTCTAAGTGAAGAATTGTGTATAATTTTGTTATTTTATTCCTTTGCTCTGCCTCCCAAAATAATGAGGGACGCACACAAACAAAACTTTTAGCAAACACCTCACATTAAAAACTAAAACATAAACAATATCACACCTAGGAGAGGCGATGACTATAGAGATGGATTTGAAAAAAAAATTTCAGCTCTACAAATTTTGAACAAACTTTTGTACTACCAGAGGAAAAAAGAACCCAAACAAAACGAAGCAAATCAAAACACAAAAAAGGACATCCCAGAAATCCAATCAAAACATAAATAACACATTCCCTATAAGCTTCTACCAAAGTTTGGAGAAATGATACTGTGAATACACAGTCAAAACCCCAGTGCCATAAAGTCCTGTATGAAAGGTAAATGAAAGAAATGGGTAGAGAACTTAGCAAGAATAAGAAATTCTGGAAGATAAAAGAACTAAAATTTAAATTATTGAATTAAATGAGAAGGGGAGACATGGGGTTATAAGCAGTTATCTCCTGCTGGTGGACTGATGTCAGTGAAACACCTTTACAAGTGGAAAAAACCAGCATTTTTTCCCCTAAAATGTAAATGCTTTACTGCCTGTTCTGGAGGGATAACCTTCACACTGTGTTCAAGTTGCTTTTCCCCACCCACCAGTAGGCAGTAGGGGTTTTCTATCAAGCACAACACATGAAAGTAAATGAACGAGCTCCAAAAAGCTGAAATGTCCTGGAGGGAGCCCATCACAGCATGAGGAGCTTTTCCACACTGATTGCAGTAGTTCTGAGAACAAAATGGTCAGGACTAGAGCGTGGCTGTTTAATTTCCCAAACAGAAGTCACAAAGCTAGTTTTTTCTGAAGTTTTTTGAACTTTCTTGGCTGCTCTCCCCTCACTGGCCATGACATAGACATGCCCTCCCTAAGATGAAACACTCAGGCACCTGTGCACTATGTTCAGCCCATACTCCTTCAGCTGAAGCAAAATTTTCTCTTATCCCCAGATATCTCTTGGAAAAATTACTGAACTTTTCACAATCTTTGAGACTTCAGCTTTGTTCTCAAGTTAATTTTAAGCAGCAGAACGGATTTCAAAATAGTTTAGGAGGGGAGAAAAGAGAGAGAGGATGGGACTGAGAAAACAACTAAACAAACTTTGTTTCCTTGGGACACAAGCCTAAAAAACCATCTCCTGGGAAGCTGACTTCAGAACACAAGGTCAGAGTTTGGGCTCTATAGCAGGCAGCATTAGCTTAAGTAGCAAACTAAACCTAACAACTAAAACCCCGGTTATTCTTCAAAATAATTTGAGAATCACAAGGAAAAAGTGAACAAAACAGGAGGGAAAAAAACCCCAAAACACCCAAACAAATAAACCCCACCATTGCCCAGTTATGCAGTCTTTATAAAGAGAGTGAAGACTCTCCAAAGGTCCTTGTGGTTTCACCTGTGCTTTCTCAAAGCATTTTCATCTGAGTGCTTTTTATTTGTCAGAATTGGAGGTAAGGGAGGAAATGTCCACAGACATGGATTTGAGAGACTGGAAAACAGAGAATGAAGAACTGAATGCCTGGAGCTGACTAAAGCATGGTATTAATATTGCTATTTCTGCAGTCAAACAAGCAACTGTCTGCCTAGCATCAAACAGAACAATTTAATGGAGAGGTGTGAATTTGCAGAGATTTCTTTCCAGAAGTTAAATAATTTCATTTCAATGGTAGTGAGGTCAGTAAAGCACAAATCCAAGAACACATCTCTAATTAAGTGATAAAGCTAATTGGATCTGAGTTTATTTCCCAATTAGAGCCTGCACTGCTGAGATAAATGCTGAGGGAAGGATTTCTCTTCTTTAAGCTCCTATTGAGGGACAAGCTATGATTTGATTTGATCACAACACTATTTTTAATGTTTAAGATGCCTTGAAACAACAGAGATGACATTACTTTTATCAGTTAAGGAGATGTAAAAAGCAAGTGAGCTGCTACACGGCCATCCCTTGATTCCTGAGCTCTGAGGTTTCCAGTATTACAAAATCTGAATGAATGAGGGCCCATTGAAATACAAAGAGATGCTGTCCTTGCTGTAGCTTAAATAAACCAAACTTCCATTTTTCTGATTAAAAAAGAGGAAAAAAAAAAGAAAAAAGAAAAAAAATTAAACCACCACAAAAAAACAAGCAAAACCCCCACAACCCAAAATCCTCCAAACTTTGTGGTATTAACTAGAGCCAAACAAATAGCTTAAGCACATTTCTCAAATAGGCACTGCCTCTTGTAGAAAATCTAATTTGATTTTACTTAGGAAGAAAGATGTAAAAAGCCGATGAGGAAGCTGATCCAGTTAGTATTTCGCTTAAGGACACATTTCCCTTCAAGTGCAAAAAACTGTATCAATGACTTTGATATTAAAGTATCTCACTGGATTGCATCAAAGTGCTAAATTCACTGCAGAATCAACCCCTAAATCTCCGGGTGTAAAAGGAGGAAAGCAAACATGGATGTGAAACCACAGAACTGCAGCAGAAATGTCTGCCCAAATCGAAAGGTTTGGCTCCAAGAAGTGGAATTTTCCCAGAAGTCTCAGTAAGGGGTTAACTCAGATGCCAAGCACATATAATTTAGATGCCAACATTGTTAATTATTTAATTGCTCATAAAAGCACAATTGGTGCAGACTCGGCTATGAATGACATCTCATTCCCAAGGCAAAGCTGGGAGGAAGGGAGGTTGGATTTGGGAAAGAGCTCAGTTTATATTGCCCCTACATCCCCCCACCACCTCGACTGATGGAGGCAGCTGTCCCAAATTCCCAGTGGGGACACTCTTCCCACAAAACCCCTTGGAGATCCCATGGATTCACCCACTCCCACAGAAGGGCCCAGGAGTGTGACAAGCTCTGCTTCTTGTCCTGGAAGAAACCAAAGGCATCAACAGCACCATTTATGTGTTACCTGTGATAACACCTGGTCAGCAACAATTAGACATCTCTCGGAGCAATTACTCTTCCTCACAGATTCACATTCTGAATTTATCCTTCTGAGCTCATCCTGAATGGGATATATTGTTCTGTCAGACCTCTTGTTTGGTCTGATTTTAAACCACAATGTATCTAAGCTGATTAAGAAAAAAATATTCCTCGCTGGTGGAAACTGTTTTTCACAAATAATTTTGTCCTTAGCTGAAACAGAAATTTTCACAGAATAACTTCTTGGAAAAATATTTCCTTTAAAATGATGTCTGGTGACGTATATATAAAATAAATATTTCATCTTCGGAAAAAGTGAAAGACAGTGAAAAAGTGACATTTTTCTCTTCTAGGATATCCATGGCTCTTACTCCCTTGGAAAATCCAGGCTGGGGGAAAGAGCCTGGTTATCTGCTTAGCTATTGCCACATATGCATAGCTCTAAAATTCATTCTATTATGGTTATCAGACCTGCTTTTGTGCCACATGGCAGAACATCCTAGAGATTTATTCCACACTTAACAGGACTTATTAAAAGACTTGTCAAAGAAACAAACTAAACCACAAAAAAAAAAAAAATTGTTGTTGTTAGGCTGATTTAAAATTATGTATGACTTTTTTTCAAAATTCCAGTTGAAGTTTTTAAGTTGCCACAATGGAATGAAATAATTAACAACTTCAAAACATAACTTTTAAATCTCAAATGAAATGGCATAAAACCAGAAAAATATTGTGTAATAACATTCAGTACGATAAAAAGATGAACTTTCTCTCTCCACATATTTTTTGGTATCACAAAGACCTTACAAGAATCAGACTTGTTCTGCTTTACACTGTGTCCTAAAAAATGACATTAAACTTAAATACAGAAAACCAAGTCCCACCAAAAATCTCAACAATTTCCTATTTAAATCACTTCACAGATTTACGATTTATTCATATTTTTCCTTGAGAGATTTGGATTATTTCCAAATTACCCGATAGCCTGATAAAATTTGGGCATTACAGGTCAAAACCACACGGCCAAAAGGATTTTGGTGGAAGGATTTCTTTGACGAGAAGTGAATTTCTAATGCAGATAAGCTTTTCTAAATACTTCTTATTATCTCATTACCATGTTTTCTGACCTCTGGACTTGGAAATCTCTTGCACAGTCTGGATTCCTAATCTCATTTAAACCCATATTTAAATGCAGAAAAACTGATTAGCCAATGTCCTTTGTGCTACACAACCACGTTTCATCCTCTTATAACGAAAAGTGTCATCCATTGCTTTTTATTTCTCTAACCTCGCACTGAAAAAAGCCACAATAGGGTAATACTCTGTGTCTTTTTCCTGCAAATTGAAGGATTTGGTTTTTTCCACAAGTAAAACAGAATTAAAAACACACTTTCCAGCAAAGATGTTTTCTGGACGATAGAGTAAGAGTTCATATTTCTTTCATAGGTGAACTAAATTCAGTTTAAGTTTTGTCTATAAACCTCATTTCTTTAAGTCATGATGCTTGTACAGATTTCATAGCACTCACAAAATGCTTTTTAGTAATACAGGTATTACAAGGTCACAAATTGATGTTCCTTCATATTGGGTCTTCTTGCTGTTCAGGTGAAATAGATTCAACCTCTACTTCTTATATTCTATTCACCATAATTCGATAAAATGAGATCACTTGAGTTAGAATATACATTTTCCCCCCTCAAATCTCAGAAACTCTAAATATTTTATAGTTCAAATTAGATCTTGCCACACAGCTTAAATATTGTGAGGGACTCACAAACTATTTCTAATGTGAAACATATTTAGAAAGAATTATGAATTGCTTCCATCACTCCCTACTTCTTTTTTTTCCTATTTTGAATTGTAGGACATACATTTCTCATTCTTTCAAAGCCACAAGTACATCATTCAAATTTTCATGGCAGGTGCAATGCTGGGAGAGTGACATTAAAACCACTTTTGTATGGGAAACTATCAAAATTGGCTTCACTTGCTTCCATTGCTTTACAGATCACTTGCTGCAATTACTATGACTTTTGGTTTTTTAGCAAATCAAAGAAAATTAAGCAGAAGTCCCTCTTTTAATTCTCTAAACTTAGTTTTTGTATCGTTTTGAAATTAGCAATTACATCTAAGAAAATTCGATAATAATCCAACAATTTATTTTCTAAAACAAAACATTCAATAAAAAATAACTCATTGTAAATTAGCATGGCCATTAATACATGAAAATACGAATTTCTACTAAAATTGTATTTTTAATACTGAAAAGTACACCATGGTGTAGATGTTAATTCAGAGCAGGCTTTGGGGAATGCAACTGTCTATTTCACACTGGGTTTCGTCAGGGATGTCCTTTAAGGGATATGTGCTGATTATTACTGAGCAGGTTTATGGTTCAGTTTGTGACCTTCATGTTGGAATTAAAGCTGTGGAGTGAGATGGCTCAATTAACCTCATCTGCAAATAATTTCCAACACAGAACACCACGAGTGTGATACCAATCCCCGAATGTCTGGGTTTTTTCCTGTGTCAAAGTACACCTGCAGTAACTGCTATTAACTGCCATTAATGCTGCTGGTATTTAAAATGGGATTAAGGATTTCACACTGGGGAGAAAAAAAAGACCAAAGACACTATTTTGCTTTTAATTCAGTTGCATTCGTTTGAAAAGGAAGATTAAGGTTATCTAAACTGAAAACAAGGGCCAGAGAGTCATCAGAAGGGGGAATCTTTTACCCAGTCTGGGGCTTAATAAAGTTGCATAGCAGAATATTCCTGTTTCCTGACACATGCAGCTGACCCCTTATTCTCTTATTCTACCACTAAACCAGTTCCTATTCTCTGGGGGAGGGAGAAGGCAGCTACCATGGTTATGAAACAAAATAGGTCCAGGACATTTTTAATTAATTACATAACAGTCTGAATTTCACTGGAAATGCAATTTAAGGAGCAGAGGAACAAATGTACAATGTAAAGCTAATTAAGTGATGCCACGTACCACTCTGTGTCATTGTCATTTTTCCTAGCTTTCTTAAGAAAATAAAAGTAATTTGCAATTTTGTCAAATACAAACACTAAATTTTAATCAACTGATGTCTCATAAGTCACTTGGTAATAGTGGTTTTGCTTGAATGTTAATTCAAGTTTTAATTTTTTTTCTTTGCCTGCTCCTGGCAGTGGTTCTCAGCACTGTTCTGACTTTCATGTGCCTGTCTTTAGGATCTCCTGGAGTGAAAAGGAATGTTCTGCCTTTAAGCCAAACTCCCTGTGCATGTTAACAAGCAAATATTCCGCAGACACCTGATTTATAAAATTGCACACTCAGCCTGGTAACCTTTCATCTTCCCAAACACAGAACATGTGACAAGAGAGAAGCTTTGGTGAAGAGGAAAAAAAATATGAGGGGAAGAGAGCCCCAGCCTTCTCCTCTGGTTCTGTGGGGCTGCTCTCCTCCTCTGGTTGCGTGATCAAAACAAAAGGGAAAAGCACGACAGAGAATCTCTGAATACCCAGCCTTTAAATATGCAGGAGCCTCAGGCACGCAGAAGCACGGTAGGTAAATGCATTACCCAAACTGGTGGTGTGGAGGCAACAGACAGCAAATCCCCTCACCCCCAGCCTCCAACAACTCCTTTCAAGCTTCAAGCTCCTTTGCTACAAGCAAAAATTTAACAAAATTGAAGGGTGAAGGACAGCTGAGCAAAGTTGATGTATAATTTGCGGTCGTAACGAAGCTGTCGCTTTTCATATTTATCTAATGAGTGGTTGGCTTGCAAAGACCATCAGGTACATGCTCATCTCATCTGTTTGCACCTTCCACCTTTGTGACAGCACTTTAGAGGCAGAAAAGAGAAAATAATCATTATTTAGCTCTTCTATATTAAACCAATGTTTTTTAAACTGCCAGACAAAACTCATTTCATGCATATATTGCACCTACTAAATTATTGTTACATCCTGCTAATGAAACTTGCAAAAAATAAGTTCTCCTCTTAAATATAAAACCCAAGGGTGTTGTCAGAAGGAGATGCACTCTGCAAAATGCATGGAATGGAAAGCAGTATTTACCAAAATCACACGATCACTCAGAGTTCAGCACACTGAGCTGAAAAAACAGTTTCAAATGTAGGAAAACCAGCACTCTCCTGGACAATTCCAACAGCAATCTCACTGCACAGCCTCTTGGAGCACCTGATAAGAAATACAGTATATTCAGCCTGGCTTCCATCAGCAGAAGCAGAAATATGCTCATATATGCAGGTGATTTGCTAAGCAGTGAGTATCAAAAGATGACTTTCTCCTACTGGATTTCTCAAGGGAGCAGGTCAAAAACATGACTGAGTGCTCTCCAAGCTTCAAAACAGTGTCCCAGATTCCCTTCTCTTGTCCCCATTCCCTACTGGAATCCCAGGTCAAATCCCTCCCATCAGCCCCAAACCCTGCCATGCCCATGTCAGACACTTAATTTTTTAAGAAATGAAGGAGTTTTCAGCATTATATTGTGATAGAGAAAACTGAAAGTGTAAATACAAGAGCTGTTAGACAATAGGGGGGAAGCAAATATCATCAGTAAACAGCATCAAGATTGTACAGAGTGAAAAAGAAATACCAATAAACGAGGTTATGCTTAATCACAGTGATAGCAAAATTCAGTTCATGATTTTCACAGTGGTTTGGTTATCATTAACTAAAAATGTCTTGTAAAGAGGTTTCCCATTACACAAGGAAATAATCCTAGCTGTGTTTCACAACTACTACAAAGCAAATTCCCCTCAGTTCCTCAGCTAGCAGTAAAGCTAAACGAGATACAAAGAACTCAGCTTCTAATTGTTAGTGAAGCGAATAAACCAGAGTTAAAAATACAATCTCAGTCACAATATTTCATTTTATGGTGTTATAAAAGCCAGGTATACTAATCACCCCAGCAATTAGATGAAATCACACTTAAGTGAATAGTTAAATATAATGAAATTCACTTCTCCTCTACCTGCCCCCCCAGCCAGAAAAAGAAAGAACAAACCTACTTCAATGTGTTAACCACAAAAAATAAATACCTATTTAAGCATTTTATCTATTAAAAATATAAAACCCACAAACAAAATAAATCCTAATGATGATTACAGAGTCCATGGATTAAGGACAACTAAAGCAATACAAGATATTTCACTCCACAGCATCACAGAACAGTGTTTACTCTCCTTCAACATTTGCACACAAAGCTGCAGAAGAAATGCACCAGGGGACAAACTCCAGCTACTAAAACAAATTATCCTGATGGGTTGCTTCTAATCAGGAGTAACACATCAAGAGAATACACAGACTAGTGCTTCACGTAGCTTTGACCTTGGCAACCTCTCTTAGAAGTGTAAAAATTAGGGCTGAAACCAGAACTTCACAAGAAAAATTGCAACTTTGTTCACATTGCCCTAAATCCTGCTGCATCACAGCTTGGCTTTGCTACACACAATTTTTGTGAGATTGCTGCTGTTTGGGGGTTTTCTAACACAAAATTTTGTTTCAGTAACCGTCATCCCTTTATTTGCATAAGAAAGCTTTAAAAGTGGGTAGCCATGGACTCCATTCCACCTTCCCACAGCCAGGATAAATACAGGGGATTACCAAAACAGATATTATTTAATTTATTATATAATACGAGTTGCATTATTTTATTGTGGGCTGATTGATAAATTGTGATCTAATAAAGTGGATTAAATGCTGAGTCACTTTAATTAACGTTAAAAACGGAGAAGAAAAAACTCTCTATAATTCCCAGCAAGTTTATTCCACTTGTCAGCTTTCATCCACAACAAAACTAAATCACACTTGTCAGTATTTGCTATTAAGTTTCTTGTAAGCAGTTAATAAAACAACTTTTCTCAACTATATATATATATGTTAAAAAAATAGTTTGAATTCTTGAATTTCTTCTTGTGTAAGTGCTTCATTCTTTATAGAACAGGAGCAAACTATTGTTCCTGACCTTCTATGCCTTATAATAGCATTAATCATGCTAAATTCTTTTGGTGCTCATGTGGATATAATGTAATTATAACAAATTCCTGAAGATAATTTCTTATTCCCTCTTGGTCTTCGGGACAAATCTAAAATATACCGAGTTTCTATAAAGGAAAGCGTGCCAGAAAATGATAAAATAGAGGTACTATATTAAATAATAAACAGCAACAAGGAAGAAAAAAAATTATTAAAATAAATGTGCTATGTGATAAAAACCAGTTCATTTCTAATGTGTTTTCCCATTTTCATGTCACTACCCAAACCAAACGATATTTGGAGAACCAGATTCTGCATCAGTAGTTTATAATTTTAGGAGTCCTTCTTTTCTTGTTTTTGTATAACACACAACCCCAGAGATTTACAAAATTATCTCATTTAGAATATATTCCTTTTAAAACACAGAGAGAACAATCAGGCACTGAACTTTCACACTCTCAAATAACAGTCTAAAAATGCACAAATTTAAGACACAAATAAAAGAAACAAATATGCAAAAAAAGAGAAATATTTATTGTTATTATGGAAGTTTAACATAGTGTGTTTAGAAAGGAGTCCAGTAGCAGGACTTCAATAAGAAAAGTGTACCCAGTGAGATTTAAGATAAAAAGAAACCATTTCTGCAGCATTTCTCAATAACAATACTATACACCACAAATTTTACTGTATTTATTTTTAAATATTTGTCCTAAACCAGTGTATTCTTTGAAATAAGAATCATCTATGAGAAAGTTGTAACTGAACTATGGTAGCTAATCCATGAAGGAGAAAAACTTCAAGATTTCTCACAGCTGAAAAAACTTAATTACAACAACTTGCAGTATCAATTGTCTAGAAAAAGTAGAATTTAAAATAAAATTGTTTAAAATGCTGCTCCTCTATGTAGCCTTTAACATGATTCTCTTCCTCTTAGAAATTGAATAAGGTTCTATTGGAGATCACCAGGAACAGATGGAAGTTTAGGACCAGAGCAAGAGTAATTTCAGAGCAGTGAAGCACACAAATAAAATAATTCTCTGAGTACGTTTCACACAGTGGAGGTCTAACATTGTCCAGTTAGCAATCTAACAAAAATTACTTAATTTTTTGTGTGTTGGACAATGTCCATGAAAATGAAACATCATTACATTCCTAAGCAGCATCTTTTCATTCTATTTTAAAACCCTGCCCCTGATCCCTTCATTGTGCACCCTTTCATACTCTCTCACATTATATCTCATATCACACACAGAGGAATCCAATATCTTAAAACTGAACTGGCTGAGACAATGCAAGTATTTAAGTTTTCATGAAAAGAAAAAACCTCTGCTGGGGAAATAGCTGGTTATTGCTTAGATTTAGGATTAAAGAAAAAAAACAGTGTTTAAAGCTATAAACTTCCCAGTAGCCAGAAGTATGATTTCCTCTGTTTACACGACATGAAGCAGAGAGGGTGCCCCTTCCTGCTCACACCCTGTGGATGTTGCTGCAGCAGAGTAAATAATTATAAACACTTCCCTTTGTACAGTCTGACTTTGTTGATAACAGCAACTCCAGCGAGCCCCTTGCTCACAAATCCAATAGCATGTGGCACTCGAATATTTATTTTTCTAAGATGCAATTGGAAAAACTGTGGATGCAGGAGCAGCCTCTGATGTGTCAATACCACTTCATTTTCACCTTTGGGCCCCACTAAAATAGATGCTGCTATCCAAGGTTTCCATAATATTGTGTACGGTGCAGGGCAGGCTGAGGCCAAGTGACAGAATCCACCCCACGTGTTTGCACAGACTAAAAACAAACGGAATCCAGGCACCTCCAAGGGAAAACCAGAGCAAAATGGATACACATTCACAGGGAAACAGGGATGTGCTTCAGGGCAAATCCCCACCCCAAGCAAAAAAAACCAAACCACAATAAAAATCAGATTGTCTCCGTACTGGGCAGTGAAGCTTTCCACAAGTCAGAGGTTTCCCCTTTGTAAAGCAAACATCTTTGTAAAGAAAATGTCAGTGACAGAAAGGGACACTCAATAAATCCTTGCTTCCTTCCCAGCTCTCTGCAGATTAAGCATGGGAATTCCCTCCACTGACCCCTTTATTTGTGAGAAGCCGAAGAACAAAATCAAGGAACGAAGCCTGGAGCTTCCCTTCTCCCTGACCTCTCACTCCCCAGCCCAGTTCCCCCTTCCTGCACATTTCCAGTTACTCGAAAGGGAAAGATGCACAAACCACAGCAAGGCATTCACATCTCCTCATTCTACAATTAGGGGCCTTTATTCCTGCCTGGGTCCACACTTCTCTGCTATTTAGTTCAGCTCCTGGCTGTTGCTGTGGCTGGGGAGGCAGAGGAAGGTAACTCTGAGTTCCCAGACCTCCTTAAACTGCTCAGAGCAGCATGGCTAATCTGACCACGCAATATTCAGAACAAGTGCTCGTACAGGGAACCTTCCCCTTTGTTTAAAAAAAGCAAAACAAACCAGAAAACCCTTCCCCCTCCCAGCCACCTTGCCTGTGCATTAAAAGCATTTTTCTTTTTTTCCATACTGTGGCTTTTCCCTCCCCTCCACCTCCATCTCCGTATGCCTCCCCAAGAACCTCTTTTGGGGGGCCTGAACCAGCTGTTATTTTTGCACATACAAATAACACCCCAAGAGTGTCATCTTCATGCAAATAACAGGACTGTTCACATGAGGAATGTGCTTGAGGTGCCCTTCACAAAGAGACTAAAAAGCAAAATTTTAAAAAAAAAAAAGTAATCTTTGACTTTTAGTTGCTTGTGATTGAATCCATGGCCATGGCTGCACTTTGTGTGGTGTTATCTGATTCTCTCAGCAAGCCTTCTCCTCTGCAGCAGATTTTGTTGCCATTCCATCAGGCTTCACTCCCAAGTGGCTTCCAAAACACCAAAAACAAGCAGTGTGAGAGAAGCTCAGCTGCCACTGAGGGCAGTCCAGACCATGTGCTGCATTTGCCTTTTTCCCTTTACACTGAATGTCCTGTTCTGCACCAGATCCTGGCTGCCTCAGTAAGGGAGGATTTTAATAGCACACAAAAAGTGAGCAGTTCACATAACTGTCACCATTTTTTCCTTCTACTGTCTGAGTGATATTTTTAAAAATAAATAAATAAAAGAAGGGGGACAGCATTGGTTCTTTACAGGGAATGAAAATGAAGCACCATTTCATTTCTGTCAGGGGGTTTTGCTTAGTATCCGTTTGTTCACACAATCCTGCTTGCAAAAAAATATTTGTTTGATATAAAGGACATTGAATAATTTATGCAATATTTAATAATGCAGTAAACCAGGGAGAGTTCAGCAAGGCAGGCATGGCAGTCTACATTATTTGCCTTGCCCGCCTTGCTTTTCCAAATAAACCCCCACCCTTAAACACCATTAGCACATGCAATCTAACAAAAAAATAAAATATAAATACTGCCTAATTTGGAAATTAAACAAAGCATCTACTATTAGTTCCGAGACTACAGCATCAATTTTCCATGTCATGTATTTTTGATTAAAAAGAGGGCTTCAAGAACAAAAATCAAAATGAATGGAATAGGATTTATATCAGCTTCCACTTCATTCCAAGTGGGTCCAGAAGCCACAGGAACAAAGTCAGAGCAGAGCATTAGCGTGGTAATAAATGACTGATGGTTCTCCAGTCTCTTGAACGGGGTATCCTGAAAGCAAATACATTTTAGAAGACCAGTAATTGCATCAAGCCAAGTCCAAAGCCTTCACAGTGTATTAAGCGACTCCTGACTTTTCATTCTTTAAACAGCCATAATAAAACATAAACAATAGATCAACTTCCAGGGCAATTTACTTTGTTTTGTGGCTTTTTAAAAAGCATTTAGCATACCTTTTACTCCTTCCTCAAATCCAAGTTATTTCCCTGTTTTGGCGTCTCCAACCCAGCTTTTAAGAGATGTTGTTTTTCTGAGTGAGGACAGCAGGAAGAACTCTGTATCTATAGGAAAATGTTTAGAATATTATGTAACATTATAAAGAAGGTTTCCATTTCTTCCTCCTATTTTCACATCTCTAAAATACTTTGGTGAGCCATGCAATAAGGCTTAATTTTTAAATAGTAGAGAGATAAGTAGGGCTTAAAATCTTTGGATGTCAAAAGGTAAAATACATAAGTCTAGGCTTTGAGAACTTTTGTGTCCTCCAAATTATAACTCAATGCTTATTCTGTTGAATTAACTCCATTGACTATCATTTTTTTTCTTTCGGAACTGTCCATTTTGCTGTTCAAGAATAAAAGGTGGTTTACTGAAACCTGTGCGACCTTGCCGTTGTCCTAAACTTTTTATTAATAATTTTCTTTTTTCCCCTTAAAAAGACCCAACCATTCACATAAAAAATGGGGTAGAGTCTTTAAATCGTATTATTTTGTACTGAATAAAAGGCAAAATATTAAGTATTTCCTACCAAAAAATTGTGTCACTGAAGAATATACATATTTATATCCCATCTTTCTTTTTATAAACACTAGATTTAAAGATTAAAAAAAATAGATTGGAAGTTTACAACTTTGTTTTCATCACCAGCCTCAGGATCCAAAGGAGACTGTTTTTACTTGGACTGCACTTATGTGAAAAAGTAAAAATTAAAGTCACTCCTTACGATCTCTTACCTGAGCTAAAGCAAATTGTTCTACCTATCACCATCCGTGTTTGCCTTGAGAATTCCTAATGCAAGAAGTTATGTTTCATTGCAAACCATAACATGCACTGAATGCGCAGATATCACTTCTAACCAGGTTTTCTCATGGATAAACTCATTTCCAAATTTTATTTTCCCTGATGAATTTATTGTTTTAATCAATTTGGAAAGAGTTCACTGCTTCGATGACTTAAATGAACTCTCATGCCACAGGATGACTCAGGGATGGTGGCTTCAGGGAACCTAAAAATCTCCCTGCTGTTGAAGCAGAGGCTTTTGTCAGTCTCTACTCAAGCTCTTGAAGAATTTTTGTGGACTCTCTGAGCAATGTAACAAGCTCACAACACTCATAACAAGAGGCCGATAATAACAAATTAATAATAAGCTCCAGACTCTACCAAGGAGAGATCATCAAAGATTAATCATTGTGGTAATTAATCTATTAGTGTTGTAGAAAGCATCAGAGCAAAGGCAATGCCTTTTCATTATTGTATTTAAATATTTTATACACTTCATGTTCATCAACGTAGTCATAAGGCACTAAATTGTAAGGGAGAAGAAAGAGCACATCAAGTTCAATTCCTGCAAAATAAACAAGAATGTGCAGCTGCTTCATGGTTGTGTTTGTATCTAGCAAGGCTTTATCATTACAATGCACTCTGTTATTTACAGAGGAGATAAATCCCACTGGTTCTCGACTGAAAAAAAGCCCAACCATTAGGCTAAATTTCGTGTTTGTCTACCTAGCTCCACATTTGCCACTCTGCAATCCATCCATTTCAGAGCACGCAGGGCGTGCAGAGATAAAATAAAGGGCAGGAGGGCAGAGAAAGATTTTTTCCAGGTCTGAAAGCAAGATCATTTTGCGGGGAGACAAGCACGTACGTTGCCTTTTTCCATCCCAGAACCCAAGCCTGAAAAACCAAGTTAAAACCTGCAGATGGCCTCTTCCATTTCCAGCAAGAGGCAGGGGAGGAGGGAGATGCAGAGTGGGCAGCTGCTGAGGCAGAGCTAATCCAAGAGGACAGTTCCTGCTTATTATAGAGCCATTGCTGATAATAAAACCTGAATCAAGCTGCCGACTGCAACCCAACGGAGACTCCCTGCCTCTTTAATTTTTAAACTTATGGAAGCACTTGACACTGAGGTGGATCAAATATCCCTAGTTAGCGTGCAAATACTTACTTAAGCAGCCCAGCAGGCCCCAATCTGTGCAAAAATTTCAGGTGAGCACCGTGAAACAGCCCCTAATTACAATGTTCCATTACCCCTTCTCCGAGCGTCACAATTGGCCCTAAGTGGTCACGGCCGATTTATTTCAATTAGTTTTTCACGGGGCTCGGAGTTATGACAAATTCGTGTTTTGGCTGCAGGAAATTGGTGGCAATCACGAATCCACCAAAACATCAAAACATCAGGGAGTGCCCCCGCAAGCAGGGAATTGGTGGCTCAAATCCCTGGGCTGGCAGCAGGGAGGAGAGGCTGACAGAGGATGAGGAGAGCACCACTCCAGCTTCTCCTGGGTGTTTCCTGCCCTTTTAAAGGCTGGGGAAAATAAAAAAAAAGTGCCTCCTCTAGATGGCACTAGGAAAAGAGTGTTGTGTTCTAGTGCTGAAGCAAAGAACAGTTCTTTGGATGCAGAATATTTATCTCGTTTTTTGCCTTTTTGTCTTTGTCCGCACAGTAACTGCACACAAAAAGCAGTTGTAGAAGCTGTCCACAGTTTATATGGGTTATATCTAAAATGGGTGCATTAGGAAGTACATCTAAAAAAGCAGCAATTGTCAACACAACAAAAAAATTCCATTTACACCAGTAAAAGAAAACAATCACATTTCAGTCTACCCGCAGATTCAAGTGCAATGTAAAATTCAGATGAAAGCAAAATTCTTTCTGAAATCAAAGGCATTGAATTTGACTCCTTGTCTTTTTTAATAACACCTTTGCTATTAAAAAAAGCATCAGATTCACACTCTTTAACGTAAGCATTAATTTTAACAGCCTGAAAACTTTTCATGGAGTCGTTAATTTCAACAGCCTGTCAGATAAATTTAAGTGATTGAAACTCACCTTTTACAGATCAAGATACCTCACTCCCTTCCCAAAGTTGACTTAAATGCATAAATCTTCCGGTTAGTAATTCTTTGCTTTCTTAATTTTCCCTTTCTGTACCATAGAGGGAAAAAAAAAATCCTGACAGCACTAAAGAAAAATGTTGTGATATTAAATGCTAGTAATCTAAGAAATCTATTATGATGCAGTCTCGTGGCATGATTATATTGATTTTCTGTAGGATATGCAAGTGCATGCCCTATAAATACTGTCATAAATTAAGCTACAGGAGGATAATTTTCATAGTAGTACAAGGAAATTAAAGCTGTGTGGAAACGTTGCTACATCCAGGAAAAGTACAAATAAAAGCATGGTTTGGTTTTTAAATATTGGGGGCCTACTTCAAAAGTACCCACATGCCCCAAATTACTTCAAGAGCTCACTGTTACAATTTACCTTCTGGAAGAACATTTGTTTTCTCAAAACATTGAATTTGTGTCTGGTAGAAGAGCTGGTTGAAGATCTTCTGGAAAAAAACCCCAACTGTTTTCCATTTTAAAAACATGAGCTCTTCATACAAATGAAAGAGTTGTCAGGAACGTGACTATTCTGAAGAATTTTTTCACTGAAAGAAAAAAAGTAACTTTATTTCTTTATAATTTTTAATACTTCACTGAGAGACATGTATATAGGAACACTATGAAAACGAAAGGTTTATTTCCAAATAAAAAAGCATTAAAATCAGTGTTCCTCTACATAAAACCACGTTTCAGAAATAAGTCATTTTAGTTCTTACAGAAGAGCAGTTCTTATCCCTTTCTATGTCTGTTTGTAGTAACATTGGAATAAAAAGACTACGTTTGTGGAGAAAAAATTATACCCATAGTGACAAAATATTTTTTTAAGTAAAAAATAATCCCCAAAATAAAATGACTACATATCTTTGATTTTCAATAAACATAAACTTAATTTTACCAGGTTTATTCAATATTTTTTAAATCATCCTTCAACTGAAATATGGCGGTAATAAACTTGATCTGAAGTTACTAAAACTGTCAGCACCCCATGATTAGGACTGCGGCAGAAGTGGTAACTGTAAAACCATATTTAATTTTATTTCAGCAAGATTTTCCAATGGGAAGACAGACAGTCTGAGGCAGTTTTAGAGAAAATAATTAAGTATTTGTTCATTTCCAATCAAATCCTTAATGCCTCAGCTCCATGAGAACGAAATAGTGATTTTCACAATGGTCATGAGCAACACTTCAGTTTGGGAGTTGTTTAAATATTATTTAAAAATACATTTCCTTCCAGAAAAGAATGTTTCCCAAGAGTTTTAAGAAACTGAAACGACAATACTTGAGGCTAGAACATTAAATAATTTCATTTTCTTAGGATCTAAAGGAGTTGTATGGTTCCACAGCAGCACGAGAAAGAGGTTCCTCATACCAAAAGTCCATATTCACACTTGAGAGTTCCTCTTTGTTTATAAAACAGTGTAATTGCTTTGTAATTTTTTGTCCTCCCTTTAACAGCAAGTTAAACATATAGCCAAAAGGTACTTCTAATAAATACTTCCCTGTAATTGAACCCACCATGGATACACAGGCACTCGGGTAGAAATACATCATGCCACCCAAATTAGAAGAGTATCACAAAACCACATTATTTAGACGTCAAAGACATTTAAAAAAATAGTAGTTTATCAATGAAAATACACCTGTAACATTTTAATCACTGCCATCCTAAAGAATGTAAAAATCAAACTAGGTGGTTTCTATGACGTGGAAAACATTTCAAGATCTTCTGGCATGCAGACACATGAAATAACTCCCTCGTGAAGGCACTCCTCCACACCTCAGCGTTTTCACGTATTGAAAGTTGACAAAACAACATTTTCTGTTATATGGAAACTGATTTTGTGGGCAAGAAGAAAAAGAGAAAATTGAAAACTTTCATCACACAGCCCTTAAATCAAATGCTGACTTGTATGCAGAACACTTTTGAGCACATGCAACATAAGAATCAGGCAACTAGCTGAAAGTAGATGCCCTGTCCATCATAAAAAAGCTGAGTTTCAGTATCCAGACAGCTAAAATGAGCAATTTCAGTTGGAAGAGATCTTCCAGGTGAACCTGGCTAGAAGTTATCTAATTTCTAGTCACAGGCAAGTGATATTTAGGAATGGCTTTAAACAGAGTGCACTGTGTTACTTCTATCCTTTTGTCAGGCTCTGTATTTTGACAGAAGATTCCCATTTCAGTCTCTGCCCTGATTAATGGGAGGGGACAGTTCAACCAACTTCAGATCCATCAGCAATAACTGGAAAACCCTGAGTGTGTCTAATTTGCATGTATTCTCTATCAAACAGAAGCTAAAAAAATGAAAACAGCATTTAACCTTTGAGTAGAGGCACAAAACATCACCTTTAAACACCAAAACTTGAGGACAAGGGCAATTTTTTTTTTAATTTTTGTTTGGTTGTTCAGGGTTTTTTGTGAAGTAGCTCTTTTAGATACACCAAACTACTGTGTGCACACATCTCCATGTTATTTTGTGTTCCACTGGCCATGGAAGTTGCTTCTAGAGAAATCGAACATACTTTAGTTTTTAAGAGTGCTGCATGCATGAAAATTGCTGCTCTGGCTCAGGGACATAAAACAGCCTGCAGCAAAGGAATGTCCAGCCCAGTCCCTCAGAAATCCCCTGAGAAAGTGGGTACTCACAATATTTTTCCTATTGTTTCTGGTTTTTTTCCTCTGTTATGGACTGTTCTCTTCAAACTTTGAGTAGTTTCAGTATAAGATCTAAAAAGTATCCATCTCTCTCAGGTTTTCATTGCTTTTTGTTGTTATTTGAGCCTTCAGCTTTCAGAATTCACTTTCAGAATTTCCAAGCAATCCTCCTCTATTCTTTCCTCCAGTGTTTCTGTTCTTTTATGGTCTCTTCCCCAGCTCAGGACTTACCTAAAGCAAGGAACAGCATAAGCCCACAGAGAATGGAATTTTCTGCTTTTATGGGCTGTTGGTCTTCAATGAAAATTTCTAATACGATATGTTAAAGTTTCTGCTGGAGAACTTCAGAGTCTGCCAGAAGCTGACCTACCTCCATGTTTGAAAAGTTTTTGCAGCACACATTCCTTGTTCAGTCTTTGCAATAAAATACTCTGGTCCCTTTATGGTATTTTTTTCTTTTTTTTTTTTATTCTGTTTACACAGTCATGAATGACCCTTCCTAAACACTTGATCCATTTTCCATATGACCCATTTGCTCATCTGTTTCTCCAACTGCAAAAGCAGGGGTCAGGAATATAATATGCTTGAACAGGAAGTCTCTAACTTTTCAGTCCCAAACATTAGCAAAGTTACACCCAGGATTTTTAATCCGATGCAGCCTTACCAAAACACAAAAGTGAAATAATTTAAGGCAGTCTTTGGAAAATATAAAAAAATTGGAAACAAATAGGGCGATGCAATGAGTTTTATTAAAATACTGGATTTCTTCAGGCTGAGTTTTAAACTGAAACCACAGTTTCAGTAATCAACCCTTAATTACTTAACTTAATGCACGCCAGAAGTTAAATTCAGCCATCCAATTAAGAGAAAGTATAAGTAAACATGGATTCATTTCTAAGAAGAAAAACATCACAGGGAGGCCATCACTCAATTCAGTCGCCTCCCAGACCTCATGAAAATGAAAATATTTTGCCAGGGTTGTTTTGCTTTCTGGTAACATAACCAACTTTTGAGTTTCAACATCGTTACCTCTGACTATCATGCTTAGGTCTTTTGGGAGGATACGAAATTCATAAAAGGTCAGATAAACAACCCAGGAAGATCCTCTCCATGAAATGGAGGGGATAAACCTGTAGGATATGAACTCAACAAAAAATGCTGAAGTGTTCTTGAAGAAGAGGTTTTGAATTACAGGATTTGTTAAATCCAAAGAACGTCCTGAAAATACTTTTCTTGTCACTGAGTAGATCAGCAAACTTCTTGATGGATTTCATACATTGATTTCAAGAGAGCAGAAGAACCAGAAACAATTAAACCTGTTTTGCTTTATGACATCCTTTCCAAGAAGAGAAGATAAATGCAAATTTTTAGAGAAGTGCAAGATTTCCAAATTATTCTAAATACAAATTCAATAATCATTAAAACTCAGATTAAGTTCTCAAAAAGTCTTTCCAGAAGTTCTCACTTCACCTTCATCACAGAGACTGATGTCAGTGTAAAGAGTTGTTCCCAGGAGCACTTCAATACTTACAGTATCACTGAAAACTGTCTTTCCTCTACAAGTGCTGAGTAAAGAATTGAAAATTGTAAGCTCTGTTTTCCAGAGAGTGGGAGCAGTGGGTGGAAAGATCAGCACCCTGATGGTGACTGAGGGAGCCGGGTTGCTCCCTGGAAGGCGATTGGTATCTTCTCCCAGGTAACAAACAACAGGATGAGAGGAAACCTCCTCATGTTGTGACAGGGGAGGTTTAGATTGCACATTAGGGAAAAAAAAAGTTTCATGAAAAAGGCGGTCAAGCCATGGAACAGGCTGCCCAGGGAAGCAATTGAGTAAAAACTTCTTTCCCTTTGGGGAATCTCTGTGAAGATATAAGCAAGGAGAACAAAATTATGTCTGGAGATGGTACCTTTTCCATTTCAGATAGTTTTTTGAAAGGTGTAGAATATAATTTCATCCCACATAAATTGGTGGGAATTTGAGGAAAATGTGCTGTGTAGTTACCTGAAGTTTTCTCTGAATATCTCAGTTTGGTAGAAAAAGATGTATTTTTAAATTTGCCCACCCTAGTTCCAAGAAAAACACCTATGTATTATTTCTCTGCAAGCATAGATCTGAAGAAGTTGGAATTCAGCCGAATTCATCCACAGCAGACTCTTGTTTAATTACCACAGAAAAAGCAACACAACGGTAAATTTGAGGTAGGAAACTACCATAGAGCAGCAACTTATTAATTTTGTAACAATGAATTTCCATCTTAGCTTGTTACACAGTTGGGTGGGGGGAAGGGGAGGGGGATGGAATCTGTCACTGTGGTAATCATGATTAGGGTTTCAGCATTTTGGGGGCTGGATGAGATAGAGTTCAGGTTGCTCAGGGCTCCATCCAGTCAGCCTGAAAGGCTGGAGATTGCTCTGAGAAACTCCTCAGCTGTCTCAGTGTGCCAAAGGGGAAAAAATTTCTCCTTATATCCAATCCACACTGGTTTATTTCAATTTCTGCCCGTTGTATCTCATCCTTCCAGTGTGTGCCACTATGAAGAGCCTGGTTTCAAGTCACTGGAACTATTTTACATATATCCTTATGATTTGGATCAATTCCTGCTTTCTAAAGAGGGATTAGTATCACTCATAAACAAGGCATGCAAATAACCAAATAACATAACATGCCAAAAACCCACATTCAGTGTTTTAAAAACCCCAATCATTTTACCCTTAAAACAATTTTTGGAACCAGCTGTTGGGCTGGTGAAGGACCTGTATATGATGACATTCCTGGGGTATGAAGGCAAAAGGCATAAAGCATAATTCTGGAATATTTACGAAGATTTATAGGTACACAGGCTAGGAAAAATGAATGATTAATGCTAGAAGAGGTAGAGACTACACTATTCCCCAATACAAAATCGAGGTTAAAGCAGCAAAAATCCCTTTTAAGCCACAATATAACTTTTTGAGTAGCCTGTTCGAGCATGATTCTGCCAGCTCTTTATTTGCTTCCTCCATCTCTAGCTGACACTTGTTCAAACCCCTCAAACAATATTCTCCTCTAGCTGGGAGAACTATTTGGTTTATTGCTGCCATTATCACACAGTCAGGCCATGAGATATCAGGCTGTTGATTTCTGCCAGGGCACTGCACAGAACATACAAGAAAACACAGAGACTTCAGATGTTCTCAAAGTCACAGAAGAGCAGGAAAGCTCTAGGCCATGTTGAGACCACCAAAAAATTGATCCTGCTGGTCAGGAGCAGCCAAAAAAAATAAATTCCTCCCTCTCCTCACAGCACCAATAATTTGGAACATATGCAGGCTGTAGTCCCTTGGGACCCTGGATGCATTCTGTTTTCAGAAATATCCCTGAAGCTCCTCCAGGGAAAATAACTGGAGAGAGGCATATGCTGCAAAGATGAACCAGAAATAATCACAAAACCGGAGAAGAAGAGGCTGGGGAAGTCCATATAACTCTGTCTGGTAACAATCTGTACTCACTCTCAGTAATAAGAAAAATTAAAACTGTGCAAGACAGAATTTATTCTGCAAACCATGAGCTCATGTTAATGGCTAAACCTGACCACACAGCCACCAGCAAGACAGCTGTGGAAACTTCTGAAACATATGATCTTGTTTAGCTGAAAATGCAGATCATCAATGCAGGAATTCCTAGGTGAAGTTTCATCACCTAAATTACAACAGGAAATCAAATTGGGCCAAAGCATTGCCTTTATGCCCTACAAAAACGCAGCTACGTTCAGCTATTACTGATCAATAGCATTAATTCTGTAGCAGTGACTGTAACACTTGTCTTTGCTGAGAGATGGAGCACAGTCTGAGACCAATAATCCTGTGATACAGTACACGAGCCTTCCAATAAAACACAGGGTAAACCTGTCTGTGATTGAAGAAAATATATTATCATTTAGAAAACTAAGTGCCCTAAAATAATTGTGCGGTACAAACTCAGGCTCACCAGTGAGTATTCAGCAGTGATTCTCTCTCTGATCAAATTACAGAGCTTTTCAATAATGATTTTATGACTTCCATTACATTAAATGCCACGGTGCCTTTATCAACAAGAAAAACGGTACCTGCAGTGCCAAGTGCAAAATTTATCAGCCACCACCCCTGAATGAGGAGTGAACTGCTGGTGCTGATGCTTTTCCAAACACAGAAATAAATTAAGGTTACTGGGTTATAAGTAGATCATGAAAGGGTTGACTTGAGGCATTATTCACCATCCCCTGCCTCGTGTCCCTGGGGGTGCAATATGGCACGGAGATGCTTTTATGGAGCGTCCTCCCAGGGTTAATCCCGTGAGGCTAAGAACAATTACTGAACATGACATCCTGCCACATGTGGCAGCCTTTTTGAGCAGCCTGGGACAAATCTTTGGGCACATCTTTGATGACAGACATGGCCTGAGAAGGAACAGACACCCCAACACCCAGCACTGCTTGCAGGCAATACATCAGATTAAACCACCACCCATAAATTTATCAAGAGCCTGGAGCTAAATATAGGCTTGTACACCGAGTTCCAGATCAAACCTACTTTAAAATGAGATATAAATATGCCTGAATCTTTTAACCAAATTGCTGCATCCGCTTAAGCATGTGTAGAACAGGAGCAATGGTAATGATCTGCTTGTAAGATAAGCAATGACTGCAGAATATTTCAAAAATCCTTTGATGTTGCTCTACTACAACAAGATGATATCATTCCTATTGTCAGCCTGGTACACTCGAGGCTCTCTAAAAATTATATACAGCTCTGACAAATGAAGGAAGCAGACTGAAATCAGCCAAAGGACAAAAGCTGAGATGTGAAAGCACTTACAAGGAAGGAGCTGAATAAACTCGATTTTTGGCTGAAAAGACTGTTTGAGCCTAGAAGTGAGAATTGTCAGCACTGCCCCTGTTGGCAAAATTATCTTGGGATTTCATCTCAGAGCACATTGACAAATTTCCTCAAGATGGCAGGGAGGAATTTTAGTAGTTGATTTTGGAAGCATAACTTCTAGCATTGAACTTTTCAAGCAGAATTTGATGGTGTGAATAGGGCATCCAAAATTGTGACAACTTCAACTATGATGGACAGATTCTTGGCTACAATCCCAAAAAAGTCCTTAAAGAGGTAGGGGACTACAGTTTTGGTGTCCTGAAATTAAGGGATCTAAACTTCATGTAAAGATAATTTAAATTTTGTGCTGTCCTGAAATAGTCCCAAGTAGATCAACGTAAATAATTTATTTTTCCAGTAGTGAGCTAACCTGAAGAGCAACAAGTCTACTCAAAATTAAATACTTTGCTTCATCTGAAACAATGGGGTTTTGATGCTTGAACCTTCAGTTTCAGCCCATTTTGAAGAACAAACAACAGTTAAAACACAGCAAAAAAATTGCTAACATTTGTTTGCAAGGATAACAGCTCTTTTTTATAAAGTACTTCTTGAATTAGGAAGCAAATAAAAGATTTTGTCTATTCTTTCCTCTCAGGAATTTAACTACATGGTAGAAGATAAACACACAAGGGTCCTTGGGAGTGTCTGTGACTGCACCAAAGCTGGAGCATGTTGTGTTCACCTGTAACTTACCACATCAACCAGCACTGGATGGTTAAAACTTCATCCATTGTATTCTTTCCTTGTTCTTATTCCAGCAGCAGGAATTTTAATGGATAGAGGAACATCTGCCAGCTTGAGATCCTAACATCTGTTTTTTCATTAAGTCAGACTAACAACAGGGAGACTTTGGCCAATATTTGCCAAAACAGGATTTTTCATCTCAAACAAACACACCCACCAGACTTCTGGTGAGACTGGGGGGAGAGGCACTTGGAGAAGCTTCTTCTTTCATATTTTCTTTTTCCCCATTTCATTTTACTTTCTTTTTCCTCCCTCCTTTCTCTGGTACCCTGTTCCAGAAAAGCAGCAGCTAGAAAACCCATTTTCTACATTATTTGATTCCTATTTCAACTTAGTAGAACTCAGCCCCATTCCATCATTTGGACATGGTCATTTCACATATACTTAAGAAGGGCTCCTTCTCCATGCCTGGGGGTGACACAGGGACAGGGGCCAGGCAGCCACAGGGTCACTTTTGTCTGCCCTGAAAAGCTACTTTGGACCAGGCACACAACTACACTTTTCCAGAATAACAGAAAGGACAAAACACTAATTAATCTCACCCTTTTCTGTGCGACAGAAAAATTTACTTTCCTCTTCTCTCCCAAGGATTAAATCCTTCTGATGAAATACAACCAAGGCAGTTGTGTCCTCCCTGCCATGCTGCAGAGGTGACTGGATGCCTGGGGACACGATGGGATGCCCATTTGGCCAAAAAGAGGAACAACCAGATTTTAAATATAACCCAGAAAATAAATGGTAACAGCATCTCTCCACATCTGTTAGGCTTTTCCAAATCCTGATATATGATGCCTTCAATCTCAGGGGTATTTAATTTGAAAAGGAGTTGAAATAAAATTACTTTTATTGTCATCTGCTTTACTGTTTATCAAGCTGAAGATACTTCCTACAGGTACTGCTAGGACTTGATTCACGTCTTCAAAATGTCACAGAGGTGCTGCATGCACCTGGTTTTGAGAGAGAACGTGCAATACTTTATTCTTACACTGTTCCTTCTATCTTAGGGCTTAAAAATGCTTTAACTTACTACATCTCTGCCAAGCAGTATTAGCTCAGTTCTGGATGTAAATTGGAGAATAAAGCACTGAAATTACCTGGGCAGAGGCGTGCAGAGTAATTCAAGAGAAGGGTTTGGAGTCATGGTTTCCAGGTGTCCCGTGACAATCCTTCTCTTACAAACCCAATTTATGTTTTTTTCCTTGGAAAAACAGCCAGCAGTAGCATGTTTTCATGGAGAAACAGAAGCCAATAAATTTTGTTCGTGCTGCTTAAACACTCACAACACCAATTGCTCTGTAGCACGGTAATTATTGTTTATTAAGGCATAAAGGCAGGTAGAATCAGAGAATATCCTGAGCTGGAAGGGACCTGCAAGAATCATCGAGCCCAACTCCTGACTCTGCACAGGACAACCCAAAAATCACATCAGAGGTGCATGAGAGCAGTGTCCAAAGACTTCTTGAGCTCTGTCAGATTGGTGCTGTGCCCATTCCCTGGGGAACCTGCTCAGGGCCTGATCTCCCTCTGAGGGAAGAACCTTTCCCTGATACCCAACCTAAACCTCCCCTGACACATTTAATTATTTAAAGTGAAGAGAAAGGACACAGATATCTTTTCATTATGGTTTGGCACACTTTCCTCTGCCATGGCCTACAGTTAAAAATTGTTTCCTTGCAGCTGTGACCAAAGGAGCTGGCAACTCGATGATAAACGTTCAGAATTTCAGCCTCTCCAGAGTTTTAAGGGACAGATATTGACCTCTCCAGAGATAATTGAAACTTGTCTTCCCGTTTTAAAATGAGTCATGTTCCTTTGCAGCCTTCAAATCCATCAGAAGAAGCAACCGAGCTTCTGGGAGGCAGGACATGAACCACCATCAAAAAACTTGAAAGCTGATGCTAAATCACTAAGTGCCAAGTGCCTTTCTTAGTTTGATTAAATAAACCCATCCCACAGTGAAAACAAGTGCAAGGACCATCCATTTCAGCATTCCTTAGAGAGTGGAAACCAGGGAAATTAAGGGTGTATCTTTCTGCCTGGCAGCTGGAGACAAAAAGTGAAAGGAAGGATCTACTAATGAGGTAGAAACGAGTTCAAATGAATTGAACATGTTCTGATTCCAGAGTCGGTATTTTCCTCAAAAAACACCGTTGAAAAACATCTTTTTTCATTTTCTCACTCTTGAGAATTGAGAACTGCAATAAAAATACACACAGGACCCTGTGCATCAGCTACCCACAGGCTGATGTAACTTCAGAGAGATTTGGCACCTGCATTCAAAATCTAACACAGAGAGCTGCATTTGTAAAACCTGGAGATCACTAGGGCAGAAATACATGGCAGTTTTGGAAGATAATTAACTATGAGAAGTAAGGTTTGGCAACAAAGAAACCATTCCTGCAAAATAGAACCACCTGCATTGACCAGTGTTGTGACACCAAGATATTTGAGAAATTTTTCTGTAGGTGTTTAATCAAATATCAGAGTGAACTGACAACCTACTGAATCATACCAATTAAATGGAGTTTAGGTGTATACTCTAAAATATGCCCTTTTTTTCCATATATGTATCAGCATTGCCTTGAGCTTTACCCAAAAATATTTCAAGATTCTCTTCCTTAGCTCTTGTTCCAAGGATGGCACAGGAGATTATGTAATTCTCAAGTAGTTTAGTTTGCTAAAATAGTAAGGACATGAACTAATAGCAAACAACCAATGGAATAAACAAAAAGAAAGCAAACAAATGGGAGAAAAACCAAAAGAAAACCCCACGCAGAACTGAATCAAAACACCAACCACCCTTACATTAAAAAAAAAAAAGTCCAACCATGCACAAAAAAAAGTCCTCCTTCAAAACACAAGGAACAAAATAAACAAAAACCCAGCACCCACAGGAACTACCCCACAGGGTAAGAAAGAAAATCCCAGATATTTTCAGCCCTACAGAAGCTCAGATCCATGGGATAACTCTATACAAGAGAGATAAGTATAACAAATATGCTTTTCTGTGAATTAAAAGAATGCAATTTGCGTTGACCTACCTATCAAACACAGGTAAATCCTTAGTTTTATAATTTAACTCCCAATTTCAGGTTACAGCAGACAGGTAGCAAACAGATTCTTGAATGGAGAGACCTGGGGTTGGCTGCTGACAGTCCCTCATTTATCAATCAAAGGTCGAAAGAGCTGTGCCAGTTTTGCCCTTTACACTCCACAGAAGAAAACTTTTCTCCCACCATACATGTGGATATCTTTATTAAACACACACTTAATGCTTATATATTAACCTTTAATCCAAAGTTTTTGTTTCCATGGAAACAGAAGCAAGCAATTCTGTGTCAAAATCCTGATCATTTCTTCATAATCATGAAAAGGATGAGCATCTGCTGGAAACACAGATTAAAAAGGACTGACAATGGCAATGCAAATACCTGTCTTAACTTCAGGTTTTGACAGCCTTTTTTTCCAAGAAACATTCAAAAGTCCAAATGAATTTCTGGATTAAACTAAAATCCATCCAAGGGCACTTTTTGAGGAATGAAAATCTGGAGACAAAAGATTAGTCAAGAACTGTTTATCCCAAATTATTTTACACAGATCTACAATACGGAACAGCAATGTTTGATAAGAATCTAAAATTCCAGTTTCCAAGAGTAGACTGTTGCATTTGGATGCATTTTGGATGCCTGTGGGATTGCTGAGAGGATAGAACTGGGGGCTAAACAGGCCTCAACCAGAAGTTTCCAACAAAAATCCTTTGATAAATATTGAAACACTTTCCATATTAAAAGGACCTTCAACACAACTGGTGTTCTCAGCAGGGAGCAAGAAACGCACCTCAATACTTTGCCAAATTTCTGGTCCAAGTCAACAATGAGTAGAAGAGAAATGAAGATATTTTCCAAAAATTAAGCCTAAAAAATTGAGTGAAACATATCCATGCTGAATGTTTTATCCTTCAAACACTACTCATGCAGACATTGGTATCCCCAACAGTACCAAGAGTCAGCAAGAGTTTTGTGGGGAAAGCAGCAGGAATATTTGGCATTTATAAAACTCTCCCGAAGTCCACGCATGCCTTATTAATATTTCCATATTTATACATTCTGTAACTTGATATGCAGAATTTTAGTTTGCTGTAGCTTCAAGCATCATCCAAAGGCAACATGTTTGGAGGAAAGAGCCCACCTAACATGTTCCCTGAACCCATTGGCATACAGAATATCATGTTTCAAACAGGAAAAGGGATGTTAAAAAATTATCAATGTCAAATCCAAGTAATTAATACCGATAAAAAATGCCAACAGACCTGGGAAAATATTCAAAAATAATTATTTTATCACCTTACAGGCTATTTCTGCTGTATACCAGCCGTTAAAATAATAATAACTTTACACGAGAAAGAGCCTTTAACCCAAAGCTCTGTGTGTGTGAACTGCACACTTTGAACACTTGCACTCTTTTTGTGGATATGAAAGGGTGATATGTGGGCTTTGATCTTTTAATAACTCTGCTTAAGAGGGTTTAACTGTATGAATTAATCGTCGGGGCTTCTGAAAAGCATTAATTAATTCCACTCTGGAAATTATTATTATTATATAACCACATTACATAAGCCAGGGCATCCAAACTTTGCATTCATCTGGTGACTTCTGTGGAAATCTCGAGAGCTGCTCTGCATGAAAAGGAGCAGAAAGCCCAGCACAATATGGTTGGACACTTAACAAGTGGAACGCTCAAATCGCATTACTGCAAAAGTAACAATTTAGGGGGACGCCCTCAAAAATTTAGTGGGAATAATTAAAGGAAACTGAAATATAACTCCTTTTTAAAATTTTCTTTGAACTAAGTGAGTTAGCACGATATCCTTTGTGTTTTTCAGACAGTATTAATTTTCAGGACTGTGAGGGGGGAAGGCCTGCAGGGCAAACTTGAAAAAGATTAGTCTAATTCAAGTCCTGCGTACAGAAGAGAGAGTTTTATCTGCCAGTTTGAAAGAGAACTTTAAAGCGGTTGTGATATGGAGCGGAATTATCACCACTATTAATTGCACAGGCATATTAAAAAGACCCTGGAAAGTGACCTCCTCTAATACAGAGAATGCACGGAGAAAAATATGTCTTAATCTTCTTTTCTGCACTGAGATAAATGTCAAGTGTATCTATCACCTCAATTAACCATAGGAAAAAAGCTGTCAAAATGTAATTCTTTTTTTGACAAGGCGTTTATTCTGAAACCAGCAGAGGGAGAAACAGGCACTTGTATTAGAAAGAGATGAGTGTCAAAGGGTTCTGAAACACATGGTGAGTTTTCCATGTGCGAAATGCTGATTAGAACCATGGTAAATCAGTGCTAGTGTGTTCTGGGTTTGTTGCCTGAGCTACAGGAAAACTGAGGGCTTTGTGGCATGGTTTACTTCAGCACTGAGGTTACATTAACAAAAGAATGTTTTCCAGCTACAGCACCATGCAAAATGCAAAGGATCTGGTGAAATGAAAGAACCTGAACTTCAGGAACATTTAAGACTATTTTACAGAATATTGTAAAACATATTTGTTGTGATAGTTTATTTGCCCTTTGATTTTTTTCCTTTAAATAGAAATGAAACCTTTTTGTGCCTTTTCCTGTTAACATCCATGTGATCTCCTCAGGGTATTAGGACGGATTCACCTTTCATTAGCTTGAGTCACACACAAAGTTTTCTTCTGCTACCCCTGATTTTTTGCAGAAGACCAGTAAGAGGCGTTGCAGAAGAGTGATATTTACACCTCTTTCATAACTGAGCTTTGAAAGCAAAATGACTGACCTACTAATAAAACTTTCATATTAACAGCAGCTTGAAAGAATTCTGCCACGTAATTGGCACAACCCCACATTGCTTCAGCGAGAAACCATGCAGAAGGGGAAAGCTGCCTGTTCAAAGGAATGCATTTAGAAAGAAAGAGCAGTTTGGGATTATGAGACTGCCTTAAAGTCATCCAGATTCCTTTATTTTCACAATGTGATGTGTGCCTATGTATCTCTGTGTGCATTCAGGTGTTTGAGACTCCTGCCTAAAACAAGAGAGTCTGAATTGTTTTTAGAGTTGCAGTGAAGCTTCTTGTGCAAAGCATTAATTTTAGGGAAGGAGAGGAATGACTGTAAGAATTGAGATGGAAACGCAGTAAAGATCTGGGATTTTTCAGCCTCCAGTGCTAAATCATTTCATATTTACCAGGAGGAGATGAGTCTCAGGGCAGTGCATGATGTCCTTTGCCACCACCCTTTTTCCAGGAACAAACGATGCCCAGAAAAGCTGGATCTGCACACTGGAAATGTACGTGACCTACAGTGTTTGTCAGAAGATAGAGGTGCATTCAAGGATTAAATCAATTGCATCTCACAAAAAGGACAGGCTTCCCCAGGGAAAGCTCTGGGATTGCTTGTCAGCTGTAGCACAACTGAAAAACAACAGATCAGTCCTCTGCTTGTTTATGTTGTCACATGCTTCTGAATTCAGTGGCACTTTGTCATCTCGTGTCACAACTGGCTCCCTCTTCCCACAAGAGTCATGCAAATAACAGATCCTAAAAGTGTAATAATACAAACAGGAGTCCTCAAGCAGGTGCCTACTCCATTATTTTTTTTGCTCCTCTTTTAAATATTACTCCAAAATAAAACTTGGCCAAGTCAGAATCGTGTTGAGTGCGTTCCTCTTGCAAGAATTCTGTTGATATGAGCAGGGGATAAGCCATGCAGTTGTGATAACCACAATGACAGCACGTGAATGTCTGCTAACATAAAATTATTCAAAACAAAATTAGAAGTGACACCAATATCTCTGAAAATATAGATTCTGCAACTTAAATTATTTCTAGAAAATACAATAAAGCAAACAACCCTTGTGCAAGTATTAATTGTAAAATAGAGGATTTTAGGCAATAGACAGGCTTTGAGAACTGAGAAATTCTCTCTTAAGCTTGCTCTTTTTTAAACTCAGCCAGAGGAATTTGGGTAGAAAAGTCTTGGTATTCTGGATAATTATATGAATAAAGTATGAGACAATCAGGCATGTATAAAAATGTGTTTACTGTTGCATAATCATTCAATTCAATATTCTCTCCTATTTTCTGAGGTGCAAACACTCTGGAGCACTCAGTTAAAACCAGTAACTGCAGAGATTCACTTTCCCATTTCCCACACACTGCGTCAGCTGTGCCAAGAATAAAACAAAATAAAAATCAACCAAACCAACCCAAGAACCTGGAAGTCTGTTTGAATTCCAAGAAATAAAATAGCTATGCAATGAAGCTTTAATAATGCATTCTAAATTAGATCTAAACACACAGCAAAGGTCCAGAGCACCCACTGAGCCTCAGCAGCAAAGTGAGATAATTCAAATTCAATCGATCCTTCTTTGGATTGCAGACTAACCTTCCTCTAAATGTATCTCTTGTGAGGTCACAAGGTGCACTGAGTTCACCTGGCTCACCTAATGCACCACAATTTCTGGCTCACAGCATTTTTGTGCCTATCAGGACTGGGGGACTTGTCCCTGAAGAACAACAGAAGCCTCAGAATGCATTCTGGTGTTTTTAAAAGTAAAACCACTGAGGTGTTTAGCATGGATGGACAGGACACAGCTGGTAGAGATGCAGCACAGATTTCTGTCGTGAGCGAAGGAGAAGAAGGAAAAATACAGAAATCCATTCCCATCAGGACTGTTGGCATAAACCAAAGTCCTCCACAATCAACAGGCCTCGTGTGACTTTGCAATGCAAAAAATCATTACAAAAACCATTACATGATGGTACAGAAGCAGGGGTGGGTCCACACAGGAGGTTCCTCTGCAGATCTGAGGAGGCAGCTTGCATCTGGTCAATACGTTCTAGACCAGGAACAAGAACTTGAGCCACTGCTGCTCTTTGACTCTGGTGGAGGTTCTGAGAATTCATCAAAACCAGCTCAAGATCACATCCAGCCAGAAGAAAATTTGGCTTTGAACCAGCTAGGGTCCCAATCCTCTCCGATTCCTGCTACTGTGTTTTTCTTTGCCCTTTTTACCCCTATTTTCCTGGACCTACACTTGCATTTAAGAAGATTCTTAGGAAATAAGTTTCCATTATCAAATCAGGGCACATGCTCAGCTCCACTCATGGTTCCCCATGTCACAGGTCATCGTGTAACAGCTCTGCTGGTGCTGGCACTCATTTTAAGGCAGCACAAGGGACACTGGACAGCTCAGTCACTGCTCCTGTGTCCCTGTCTGAGCCCTTATCTGGCAGGCCACCAAGCAGCTTGCCTTGAGCTCGAGTTTCTCACCCGCTTGATCACCCGATTTTGCTGAAGTTAATACCCATTTCTGACACAGGCTTTACTCAGCTATCCAGTGCCTGAGCAGGAACAGAGCAAAACCTCTGTATTCTCTCTGTCTCAAGGCACCTGAGGCACTGACAGGATTTAATTCACATGTGAATAGTGGCATCATAATAGAGGACTGATTCATCCCAAACTCTTTTGAATAGGATTTCATAAAACTCACTTGTATGTAAATCCTGAAGATTTCCTCTTGTTTAAAAAAAAAAGTTTACACTTGAAGATAATTTCATAAGGTTTGTGGTGTTTGGACCTCTCCATCCTGGGAAAGAGATAAGATCTCAGATTTTAAGAACAGTATTCGTATGACTTAATGAGTTCAGGGAGCTGGAACAGATCTGAAAGCACTCTGAGGGGATTCTTTGGGGAAGAGATTATTAAGAAGCAGTGTATTTGCTTTAATCACAACTGTAAATGCCTGCTCAAAGCACTTGGTTACTTCATACATTTTAAAATTATGAGAACAAGGTACCTTAAAACAAGGGCCATTTCTGCAACCTGACTTGCACCCTACCATCAAAATACTCTAAAGACTGTTAATTGTGGAGGAGCTTGAACAGTACAATGAACAATTCAGCCACTAGCACACTTCTTTTATAGCCCATGGTTAATATAACACAGAAACAAAAATATTTAACTGGACCATTTGATTCAAACACCTCTAATCAGTTTCTAGGTAGAACTAGTAAATATTAAGCAATTGTTGTCTTTCACTGAAGATAAAACAAAACAAAAATTCTATCTGAAATGTGCAGTGTTTGCCTTCCCCATTTATGTTTTTGTCTCCTGAACTGGAAGATTTAAGAGGGTGACAGAGATACAATCAGGATTAGCAACCCAATAAAACTCTACAGTGAACAGAAAAGCATGAAGATTTGTATAAATATTTGCAGAAACAGAAAAGAGCAGATGCACAATCAAATAATCCAGATGACTTGTGTACACTTGCTTTTAAAAGAAAACATTTCTGTCCCAACTTCAGAAAATAATGAGACAAAAAGAATGCTTTCATCAGCTGGACAGCTCCAAAATCCTTCAGCAGTCTGAGTTTATTGCCAAAACAGAAATTATTAGAGAAAATATCTTTGTGGAAAGACGCTTCAAAGCATATTCTCATCAGTGTATACTTGAAGGTCAGTTTCTCTAAAGGACAATATAGCCTGCACTGATACATACATATACAACACAGCCATAAAAACAGCTATATTGAACCCAAAAAGCAGAAAAATCAGGTGAAATTGTGTTGGCATCATTTCAAACGTCCACACTGACACCAGCTCTGTTCCCTGAGAGACTGGGCCCCTGCCTCAAGCAGATATCCTCAATTCATGTGCCTGCACCACTCCCGTTTGCCTCTAATATGGTTTTTGCAGAGCCGTGCCAGTTCCTACTGAGTGTGAGAAGATTCACAGAGTGTGAAATCTTGCAAACTAAATGAGCCGTAGGAACGGTTTGCACAAATCCCATATGATCAGCGTGGTAACCCAGTCACCTAGTATGTTATTCCCATTATTAGCAATAGCAATTATTCAGGCAAAGAAATGACAGAATGAACCCCTCGCTCTGAATGTTTGCGCAGCGCCGGCTCTGAAGAAAGGATTATTATGTATTTCCACTCACAAAGGACAACTGTATGCTAATGTCCCCCCTTTCCTTCCCTAAGCTGCAGGGAAAGAGGCCTGTCAGGCTCCTGGGCAGCTCACACTAATGCAAGCAGGCTCTCTCAAGCAGGCAGGCTGCAGAAAATGAGCTGAGGCATCCTGAGTGCCACAGACATTCGATGGCAGCTGGAAGAGAGGAGCTTGTCAGTCAGGGAAGCCTCCAGGCTGGGGCACAGGGCTGAGGAAAGGGGTTTAGTGGGAGCTTTCTGCCTCTCCTTACTGCCCAAGGAGGGTCCAAGCCTTGCTCTCCAGAGTGGGGAATCCTGGAACAACACCCCCACTTTCTCCCAAAAGGGCACCAGACCAACCAGAAAGTTTCCGTTTGGGTTTTCTCTGCCCCGACCCCGGAGAACTCGGACATTGCCATCTGAAGCTCTGCTGTGCTATAAAGGAAAGCAGTACCAAATTCCTCCCTAAGTGATGACCACACTGAAAACCTCACAGCAGACACTCATTAAAATAAATGCACAACACAATAAAAGAATTTACCTAGAGGAAGACAAAAGAATGGAAGAACAGTTAATAAAAGTGTCCTATTTCTGAAGAAACTAACAAGTGAGAAATTGCATTTTCCCATCTGAGGTGACCTGCTCCTTGACAAACATGTTGAAACAGGTTTTAGTTCTACTTCATTTATAGCTACCTTCAGATGGAATATTGTGTGCAGCTAACAAGCACAAAATACTTGGGAGGTTTTGCTTTTGGATTCTGGTTTTTTAAGGGGTTGGGGGTTTTCTGGTATTACGGATTTTGAGGGCTCATCTCTGTTGTTTTGTTGGGCTTCTTCCGAGAGCTGCAGTTTGGGTTTGTTTTCTCTTTTTTTTTTTTTTTTAATTAAACTAAACATTATGTTCTGTTCAAAATGTTCCAAATAATTTAGGAGGGGAAGAAAAGAAAACCACATCCTAATCTAACGTTGAGACATTTGTCTGCCCAAATATAGGCATTGATTTGGCTTAGTAAAGATGTGGTGTTTGCAATCAAAATCACAGATGACAATGACAAGAGAAGTGGAAGGTGTAGGACAAGAAACCTTTGACAATCCATCACCATCTGCTCAAATTTCACCACAAAAAAAAAAAAAAAAAATCTGTGCAACTGAACCTTGAGATAGTACGAGAAGACTTTCAAATCCTTTAGAACAAAGATAAAAACAGTGATTAAAATTCATTATGAGTCCCAGCACAGTCATTTTCAACCCACCAGTTTGAGCAAGTTTTGCAGAAACACTTGGCACAAAACCTTTGAACCTGTTACAGATCAAGTGTGAGAAAAACTGTGGGTTTATCCCTGAAGCTGAGAATTCAAGTAGTTCCACATCAGGTGAGTGCAATAACACTATTTAAGATGAGATTTACCAAGATAGCTTCAAGATTTACTTCTCTTAGGGTGGCATCTAAATATTAAAAGAAAGTAAGCAGTACTCAAACAATGATTATTTTGGGTTCTTCTCCTGCCTGTGAGTAACATCCCTTTGGCTCTAATGCATCCCTTCCATATTTAATTATGGATTCCCTACTGCAGGCACAGCACAGATGAATGACTGGGGAGGAGTCCTTGTGAATCATGCCACGTACAACTGAGCTCCTCTTTCTTCCACTGTTAATGCCTACCTCTAATGCTTGCTCAATTAGGTTTCCCTGTCAATACTCCAAGAAAATACAGTGCACAGACTGAAGGTGATCTCAGTGATGACATCAATACTTTTAATGTAATGAATATGAGCAATGAACTACTCTAAAATGAATGTCAGTTTTCTGGAAGTTTCCACTTTTTAAATCAAACTTTCTCTTCTCTTTTTGTATGCATAAGGTTTGGGGGCCACCCTTTATTTCTTTCTTTTTTGATTCACACAAGGCTCATTTGGGGCAGGCGCAGGATTTGGATTACAGGGCTGGCACAAAGGACCTGACCCAGGAAGGACCAAACATACGCAGAGATCTGAGGGGAAATCCCACAGCTTCATTCAATTCCAGGAGATGCCTCCCTGCTCCCAGCTCTGGCTGCATGCATAGACCCACATTTAGCTCCGGGAAGGGACTAGAGCACACAGGCCAGGAGCAAGAACCATGCTGCAGACCCCACCACCCCAAAACAGCCTCAAAACCACCCCAAAACAGCCTCAAAACCACAGCTGTGCTAGAAGTACCTCTGCTGGATCATTCAATTTTATAGGATCTTGAGTACTGCTTCATTACACATCCTAAACAGAGCTCTAATATTGAGATGTCTTGATTTGTCTTTTCTATCCGGAGATGACCATACATTGCTTTAAGCAGCCTTGCAAACCAACCCCAACATAAATAAAGAGCATCAGAAAGATCAAAGAAAGATCAGAAAGAGTTTTTTGGTGGTTGGAAAAGAAACAGACAAATAACATGCTTCTAAACATTTTCTGAAAAGGCTCAAGCTTTCCTATGTTTCAAAGACAGTAATTATACAGACATTATTCAAGAGAGATAAAAATTATCCTTCAACAGAACATTTTTAATCAAGACTGCAAGATTTAACTTTCTCCCTGAAAGAGGTGCTGTGCTGCAGTCATCATTCACTGGGCTTGGTAAAAAAAAAAGTTATTAAATCCAACTGCATTTTAGGTCAAGATGAAGCAAAACAGCTGAAAGTGATCCTTTCCTGCTTTCATATCTCTGTCTCTGAAATCTAGAAGCTTTTATTTGGTTCACTTGGAATCAAATTATCAGGAAGCAATTAGCCTTCTTAAAATGGAAAAAGGCTATATCATGCTCACTTTATTTTTAATACCTCTTATCACATACAACAGGGAATAGTGAGGATAAAGGCAGAAAAAGATCACTGCTCACGAAGAAAAGCATTCATTAGACAGATACACAATACACCTCAGAGAAACCCACTGCTATTGCCACCTCATACTGCTGAGCTTGGAATTTATACACACTGTTAAAAGGGGGTTTTTTTGGAAATTGGTGCCCTGCTAGTCTCCTTACAGCCTTGAGGTCTCTCAGAGCACAAAGGGCTGTAACTGGATTACTCTACATCTTATTTTATACTGATGTGCCTTTGCAAGGCAGGACCCCTTCATCCTCGGCGTTACAGAAACACAAAATAGAGACACACAGAGATAATCAGAGATGGGACAACTAACACTGGCCTCTGGTGGCCTGTGCAGAAACTGGCCAGGCTCTGGAAATGGTAATTTCTGTGACAGGACCATGCCTTCCTTTGAGAAGAGCCTACCCAGAGTGCCTGGGGCAGTGGTGTTAATTAACCACCTGCCACCTAGGATCGGACAGCCCAAGAAACCCTGAGCTGGGGCTGGTTTTCCCAGGCCAGCCAAGTCACAGGTAGTGTTTAACCTCTCAAACTCTCCCCAGCCCCTCTCCCCACTCTGGTTTGATGCAGGAACATCCTGTTCCCCCAGCTCTAAGGTATCGTGTGTACTTTTGCTCACAGAGTTGAGATGCCTCGCTCTGAATCAGGCAGTTCTGCTATGAAATCAAATAGGGTTGGGCTTTTGGGTGAAATCTGCCATTTTCCTCTGCAATCTGAAATGCAGGGATGCTCAGCACTGTGCAGCCTGCAGGGATCCTGAGTGTTCCTGCTCCCAGCAGCTGGAGCCCTTTGCTGGGTGCTGGTTTGAGCTGCCTCTCCCTGCCAGCTCACAAGGATGTCCCTCCTTCCCCAGGGGGCTGGGAACAGTATTGCCATTCCCTGCAGCACCACGACAGCCTCAGAGAGCAAAAGCAAATGCTTACCCAGCTTTAATACCTAATGTCAGATGGAGGGAGGTTTTGCACCAGCAATTCATTTACAGAAGACTGGGAAAAGGTTTTGGAAGTCATCTGAGTGCTCTGGAGGAACTGCTGGGAACGCTCCCTGTTATCTGACACTTCTGAATGGAAATGTCTTTGTCCCGTGCATCGCTTTCAACTCCTCTTTGCAACTCCCAGATAAGAGAGGGCAGGCTTGCCCCGTTATTTTCATTGGGTCCATCTGGTGCAGTTGCAGATCCCTGATACCCCCTGTTTTATTATCAGGGGGAGCAAGAAGTCCCCATAAGCTGCCTCATGGTAACCAGAGAGGAAGAAGTTTGCCAGGGGCCCTGGTAAGCTGTGCCCCAGGTAATTCATGCTGCCCAGGAGGTTGGATTTACAGTATCCTTTGTGCACAGCAATGGTCAATATCCTTGCTCAACAGCTGGGGAAGAATTAGTATCACAATTTACTACTTATTTCAACCATGCATCCCTTTAAAACAAGAGGCAGGTTCCCCTCTTGCGGATGTGCACAAAGATCAGATGAGAACACAATCAGACAGTGGGAGCTGGCTGGGACAGATCTCCAGACCACCAGAGTGGTTCTCCTGGTGCATCTCCAGGACCAGCCACATTTCCCTCATGCCCCACATCCCCTCATTGCTGCAGGCACCTCTCAGCACCAGCACAGCCACCCGGCAGCTCACAGGAGACAAGCTGGGAGAGCCAGAGCCTCCTGGCAAGGCCAGATCCAGCACATGGGCTTCCCAGGCACAGCTTGGATCAGGGGTATTCATCCTTCTGCAGCACTGACAAAACCCAACAGGCAGTCACACAACATCCTCATTGTTCATCCGGGAGAAAAACAACCTCTGAGCAGCCACAAAAGGAAAAATACGTATGGGCACTCACGGCCCAACGTGTGCTTTGTCTGGTCAGTGATACTGCCAAGAAAGATGTGGCACTTGGCCAAAAAGCCTCGGCACAGCAACAAAACACACTGAAAGCTCAATTATGAGGTGGCAAAAACGGTCACGGGCGTTAGCGGTGATGTGAGGGAGCGCGGCGACGCGCGGTACGAGCACGAAGAGCCGCTCAGGAACGGCCCCGTCCATCTGTCAGAGGCTCTGAGACATGGCTGGGTGACAGGCAGAGCTGGTCAGCGTGACAGACCACGCTTTCAGCACTTCATCAGAGCTGCTCTCAAAGTGCTGCCTAACAACTGTCAAGCGGCACCGCACCGTAGGAGTTATAAAGACATTTTCAAAGGACAATAATGAAGTAGCTCTGTGAATTGCTAGGAAGAGCTCCACTCAAGCATGAGGGACTTGGCAAGGAATAAAGCATGGAGACGAAAATATAAAAAGCAGGTGATGAAAATAAATCCTTTCCTTCTACCAAGGAGATCTCATATTGAATTTTCAATGAGATACCAAGTAGGTGACGTGAGGGGCCCCTGATGGCAGAGGAACCTGTATATGGGGCATGCAGTAACCACAGAAATGTTGGGCTATGGGACTTGTTTAGGTCACTGGGAGTGCCCATATGGTGCTCCCAGTGGAAACCACTGGATTTTAACGCTTCTGTTATCACTTAATATTAAAGGATGAACTCTGGATTGACAGGAGAAGCTCAGCTTGCACGGTTGCCTCATATTTGTGGGCTAGTAAAATCGCCTTTACAAAAAGACCCAGAGGCTTTGTTCTCCCACGTTTCAAAACCTTCCTCAAACCACATTTGGAGATATTCCCAGCCTTCCTCATTCCCCTTTCCTTGCATTCCCAGTGGGTGAGCCCTGATCTTTGCCTGAGCTACACCATGGGCAAGTCTGTGCCTAGGTAGGTCTTGTACCTTGCTGATCCTGACTCATTTTTTGAGTGGATCCTGACTGGATCCACTGCATTTTTTGGGATGGTCTGGGGGGAACAGACCCATTGCCCAAAGCAGCTTAGTGCCACTGCAGCCCTGCCATCACCTCACAGGTGTCCTGCAGGTCTGTGCCCAGTGGCAGCACTGCCCCTGCCTGCACCATGGCCATGTTCACATGCCACTGCTGCTCCCTGACACACTTTCACCTGCGTGTCACCTCTGATATCACAGCAAAATCAGCAGAGTTTTGGTCCCATGGATCGGCAGCATGGATTGGATGAGGGGAAAAAAAATCACACTGTGTTGCCCCAGAATACTCACAGTACAATCAAACAAAAAATAATTCAAAAAATTAAAAAATCAAGCCCCAAAACATAATTTTCTGTGTTGTCTAGAAAGCCAAATGCAGTGGCTGCAGACATAAACCCCTTCCCTGCTCTCCCCATAAGGAATGGGCTGGTACAGCTGACACTTCATTAGTCATCCATTAAATACTTTCTACTATTACAGCCCAAGGTGAGCCAGAGCCAGTGATCTAGAGTTTAGCAGATTAAAAGCACTCTCAGTTCCTGTAACCACTCTGTCCTGCAGTAGTTTAATTTCTCTAGGCTATCACCAGCACACAAACCATTTCTGTAATTGTGCTTGTTTCTTCTACTTTCTACGTGCGCACTTTCATTTAAGTCTTGCTTTCATTCTTTTGACTATATCTTTTTCAGACTAATTTTTTTTTCTTTTTGCTACATCTACTGAAGGAAAAAAAGTTATGCAGGTGTATAACCAGCATAAAATTGCAACCCATAAATTTTCTATATAAATGCACTTTATAATGTGACTAATAAAAAAAATAGCCCCGTCACATCAAGCTTCTTTAGAGTTGTAAATGGATCAAAGTATTAAAACACTTACATGAACTTGAATATGTAAGGCTAGCCAAAATATCCAGTGAAAGAAAGCTTTTTCTGATAAATATTAGTTTGATAGAAGTCTTACAGCAGTTTCAGTTGGGATTATAGGTTGGAGGGTTTTTTTCCTGCAAGTCTTGTCAAGAAGTGCCTGCCTAACTGTCTCCTCTGATTGAGGTTTTAATCCTCTTGAAATTCACATACTGCTTCTGAAGGTAATTCAGCACCTGAAACTGCTCTACTTCTTCTCAAGGGAAAACAAGAGTCAGTCAGTCTATGACATCTTTCACCAAAAAAAAGTTATATTTACTTGCAGCAAAAAGATCGCAAAGTAAACATCTGTGTGTTCATGCGTGTATACGCACCATGGATATAAATATATGAGTATGGATATGAAATATACAAATAAAAATATCTTATGAATAACTTGAAAGTCAAAACTAAATGTCCCCCTAAGAGTTTTCATAGTTGAGGTCTAAGATAGTCTGCTCTCAGATCCTGAGTACCTCACACAGCCCTAAAGAGTCTGTGCTTTCTGTTTACCAAAAACTGGGCTTTCAGACAGTTTTTGAATGAAAAAAAACCTGCTTATGTGAGGAAAAACTGCTCCAGAGCTGCCACTCACTGAAAGGATTTGCAGGGAGAAGTTAATATGCAGCAACACTGAGATCTGAAGCCAGGAATGCACTTCCTTGCCAGCCCATCAGGATAGTTTTAACTACACGAAAAACCTGGATATTTTGGACATTTGGAAGCCGTGGGATGAGTGCCCCCATAGAGAAGAAACCCAAAGCTGTTCAAGTTCCTGCCTGAGGACTGCAATGACAGACTGACATACTGATGTCCCCTGACTCCTTCCACCCGGGTTTCAGCCCGTTCCAGAAGCACCATTCAACCAGTCTGGCTTTGGAAGGGGAGGCACAGCCAAAAAACACAAGATCAGTTTGGACCTAAATTGACAAAATAAAGATGGGGGAAGAGAGCAGAGTGCACAAATCTACCTTACAGAAAGGAAATTAAATGAAGGTAAAGGAGCACTTAAGGGACCTGCCCCATCAGCAGAACTTGTCTATGAATGACCTGTGAATTAAATCACACATTCAATCCTGTAAGCCACAAGCCATTCTCTTATTGAGACAGCCAAAATTCCTCTTAAGGAGGATGATGGATTTTCTGAACAGAAGCATAACTCAGACATTTCTACAGATTAGGTTATTTCTGAATACCAGAGCCATGTGATTATATTCTTCCTAAAGAGAATTTAACTACTGAGAAGAGAAAAATAAGTTTTCTGAAAAGGTATGGTGTTATTCAATTCAAAGCAGATACAGCAAAAGAATGTTTTAGACATCTAAGGTTCCCCTTCTGATGGGCACTGGTAAGGCTTTGTCTCCCTTTTATTTTTCATAAGTGTTTGTGGAGTCTTTATCAAGCGGGACAAAGCAGCTAATCTCTAAATTTACTGGCTTCTGTGATTTGAACTGATCAACAAATGTTTCCTGCAATTTTTGGGGAGGACAGAATGCCATATGACTGAAAAAAAATTGTTCTATATAAGCAAATATTATTTATGGAAAGGGACATTCTTATTGTTTTGTATCTCACACAAACCTTCGTTAAATTTACTTTTTTCAGTTTTATCTTGTAACTCCAAAATTAATAGAGAATTCCTAAATATGGTTTTCATGTGAACTAGTAAGGGGAAATAAACTTTACAGCAGCATTTAAAAGATAATCCAATTTTAAGCATTAACTCGGCCAATCTATCATATAAATTTTAGATTAATTGATACCAATTTACGTATTAGTATTTCATTCTGGCTTGATGGCCCTCCAGGGATGTTTCAGAATCTTGCCAGGCTTCATTGATCATATCTTGATATCCTGTATCAGTGAATATAATCAGAATGAGAGTATAAACTTACAATAGAAAAGCAGCTGCGTGGCAGGCAAACAGAAATTGTTATAGACAGTTTGTACCAATTAAAAAAGTTCAGCCAGTTAACTAAATACCTGAGGCAATCTTTCAGCCTTCAAACTTAGAGAAAAGGTCTATTTCAGCACCAAAGAGTAATTATATCTAGCCTGTGACTGGCAGCTGAGTTTACAGAAAGGTTAAGAAAGCCCTATAGGTCAGCATAGCCAAATAACACCGAGGTGCCTGCTCTGAGATAGCTTAGGAGAAAACAGTAATTGAGGAGCAGAAATGTCAACACTTAATCATAGTCCTCACCATTTTTACCAGGCTGGAAGAAAACATGTGATGCCCAGCTCCCAAACAGCCCTTGCAAAGCAGTACCAGCTGAGTTTGGAAGTGACCTGGGTGTTCCATTTTCCTGGGGACTCTGCTTTTCCCAGCCCTCCAACTGCAGCAGTTACAGAATGTGCTTATGCAACACACAGCACAAATTACTGGGTGTGGGAAACTTGTGCAGCAAAGAGTTATTTCCCTGAATCCTCTCAGTTTCTTCAGGCTTTAATAACAGCCAAAAGCATTTCATGGAAGTTCTTAAGAAAATGGTGGAGAGCTTAAGAAAAATATGGTTGGAGGCCATGTGAATACACCTTATTACTTGAGAACAAACCAATTGCCTTAGACATTGTCATATCATTGTCCCCTGGTTTTACACCAAAGGAAAAGGTCATGCACCCACATGCTACCAGAAGATTTCAGAAAGCAGAGCTGACCCATTGAGCAGGTGATAAAACCACAATTCCAGCCCCAGGATATCGTTGCCATCCCATCCAACAGAAAGCAGTGGCTGGAGAAGAAAGGCACTCACAGTAACTTAGACAACACAAGTTGCCCTAACACTGCTCAAGAGGTGAATCACAGCACAAAATATACCCTTTCCCTCTCATTCCTTGTATGTTCACTAAAAAGGACAAGTCCTGCTAGATAACCCTGCTGTCTCACATGGGGCAAAAGTAAAGAAGCGTAGAGTGACTTAAAGCAGAGTTCATGGCCCAAAGAAGCTGAAAAAACCAGTCTCTTTTGGCTCAAACAGCAGCAGTTAATTCGAAAAATCTTCCACGTGCTCCCTGCAGCAAGATGGCCACAGAATCACAAGTTCTTGCTCAGTTCATGGAATACCAAAACCACCCCAAAAAAAAAAAAACCAAACCAAAAAACCCCACCAAAAAACCCCCAAAAAACAAAAAAAAACAAAAAAAAAAAAAAACCCAAAAACAAACCAAAAAAAAAAAAAAAGGAAAGGAAAATATTACCATTTAATTCTGAGAATTTAAGGACCTCTGTAGCACTGTCTGGAATCGAGAGCTCAACTGATTTACTGCTCTTAAAGCAGGCAGGGGAGAAGGCACCCTCATGCTAGATGAAGACATTAAGTGAGGAAATTACTGTTATAGGAGTGAATTAATTTTCATTGATCTAATTTCCTGACAGACAGACCAGCAGTGAAGAGTTTACTAACTGTGGGTTCCTCCTTTGTCAGGTATCCCCTCCTCATGTTTTTACTGCAGAAACAGAGAAATAGAACTAAAGAATGGAGGAAATACTTAACATTTCTCTCAGATCACCAATTAGTGCTCCTCTGGGGTAAAAGCTGTCTCATGCTGTTCAGCCTCTAAGAAAGATTTGCTGAATACAAGTACAAGGATGGCATCATAATCCAGAAATGCTGCTGGATTAAATTTCATGGACAACATATTGCATTTCTTTCTCTTTTATTTGTTGGCCCTTTTAATACCCTTTGAGGGTATCCCAATGAGTTTTACTTGAATACTTAGATGCAACAATAGACAGTAATTGCAAATATTAAGACTTCATGAACTTTACCACTTCTTACTTAAGGAAAATTTTTATTGTGCTCAAATAACAGAAATATTTCTTTCCCGGCTATACATGCAGATGCAAAAAATTGGAGTTTGGGCAGAAATCAGCAGCTTTATTTAATAGATATAAAATTAATATATCTTGACCAAAAATAGGGTTGATATTCAAAAGCAAACTTCTTAATTGTTACTTCCAACTAGGATCAGCTCTCCAGCTAGAGCGTACAGCATCATTTGACCTGTGAATAGGCATATTTGAAGGAAAGATTCAGCTCTCCTAACAAACAACCTTCAAATATAGCAGAAACTCACTATGTGTAAGCAAAACAAAAAACTTGCTTTCACTTTGGGTTTTATACCCATTGCTGCTGACACAACACATCAGAACAGAGGTTTTTTTGAAAATTCCTTGGTCTTGGGAGTTAAAGATAAATAAAATAATCAGGTGACTGGTTTTATTGCATTTATAGCTACCCTTTTTAAAAAGAAAAGATTTAAAATCTAGCTCAGGTACACCCTCAATATTAACATACTAAAGGTTAATAAAAAGACATCATAGATTCTATTTTATATCACCATTTTTGAAGGGCCATTCTTCTTAGTGGAGGCACAAGGCTTGATCCTGGTTGAAAGCTTGGGTTTTGCTGAGCTTTCATTTTTCCAGCCCTCCATAAATTTTTGGTATGAAATTTTAATTGACTTAATTTCCCAGAGTCATAGAATCGTTTAGGTTTGAAAAGGTTTCTGAGATCATCGAGTGCCACCGTTAACCTCAGGCTGCCAAGGCCACCACTAAACCATTTCCCTGAGCACCACATCCACAATTGTTTTAAATCCCTCCAGCATGGGGACTCAGCCACTGCCCTGGGCAGCCCATCCCAGGGCTTGACAAGATTTTCAGTGAAGATTTTTTTTTTCTAATAACCAATCTTAACATCCCCTGGAGCAACCTTGAGGCCATTTCCACTTGTCCCGTTATTATTTTGGAGAAAAGACCAAGGTACACCTCATCACAATTTGTTTCCAGGTAGCCACAAGAGTCTTCTAAGCCAACTTTGCCTCAAAGAACAGCACAAAAGCAGCAACTTATGACATGGTGAGATATATTAAATACATCAGTGGAATTTTTGGTGTAAATGAGACACATGAAATGCATCTATGGAGCCCATTTATCCATGTGGATGCAATATGATGGTAACAATTTTGCATCACGATTGCTATATGAAAACTTTAAAAAACAGCTTGCACTGTGTAGTGAGGAACTGATGGAAAAACCTACATTAGCTGAAATGGGAACTCTTGTACTTTCTGCATTTCCTCTCCGTGAAGCTGAACACTCCTGGTAGGCAAATGGGTTATTTCCCTGAGCCTCAGTCATTTCCATGCCCTGGCACAAGCAGTGTTGTCTGTCATAACTTCCCATTTATCAGCACATTCAGGCAGAATTTAGTCACTACAAGTCTATTTCTAATTGTAATAATGGTCAAAATAAAGGTGCACATCTTTAGCAGCTGTGTCATCCACTGTCTTCTGCTCACAGAAGACGCAAGGACGAGAAATTCCCTATGTTGGCAGTTCTGCTGCTGCCAGTGAAACCTGGATCACTGGGAAATTTCAGAAAAGAAAGGAGAGAGTATTCCCATGAGGAAAAACACACGCCTCACATAAATAACACCTGAACTTTGTAAAATTTGAGAAATACTATACCTAAAGAATTAAGGTTATTTACAAAACCGAAAAAGAGCAGTGTGTTGCTGGGGCACAAAAGGACTTTTGAGGCTCTGGTTACTACCACGGTTCACATCTACATGCTCACAGGTCAGCTGAAGGGAGCCCTTCACCATAAATACAAATATAACTGATTCAGCACTGAAAGTAATTCAAATACATGACCACCGTGGCAGTTCCCTGTCCTTAAAGAATAAACCATTCTTTTCTAATTTATTCATATAATACAACGATTAAAAGTTCATCTCTCTCTTCCCCACAGCACACGGATCTGACAATAATTTATTCGTGCTATTTTGAATAGGAGTGCACAAGACATTTTAAATACTGTTAGATCACTTTCCATTCCCAATATTAGATAAACTTGTGATGATTATGGTGCCACCTTCTCAGCTGTGACATTTAAAACAAATCAGGACCTCTCTGTTAACTACCAGGTCCAAGTCAGCCAACCACAGAACAAGAGTGAATCTTGAAGCATAGCTCCTCTCTCATCAACTCTTAATCACGGCAAATACCAAATTGTGGTACACTCTGGGAAACAGAGGCTTTCTTTTCAGTACACCCTTATACCGAGAAATCCAGATAGTATGGAATGGTATTTGGGAAAATTAAGTTTTGCAAAGCTCTATCCCTTGATAAGAAAGAAATTGTGTGTTATGGACTCCATAACACGTTGTCTCCACATATCAAATCATTTCTGAGACACATGTGAAACATCATGAGGGTGATGGCAACTGCAAGAACAAAGCTCAAAACCAATGGTCTTGTCAGATCTAGAGGGAAAAGAAAAGGGTGTTTGGGGAGCTGTAGAAGTTGGTTATTTAATTTAAGTGGGATGGGTAAAGAGCTATCTCACTGTTTTTCTTTGTGTTTACTTCAGGTAATAAGGCAATGCTTGAAGTGGCTCATACTAAACATGTGGGGTTTGTTCATTAGTGGGGTTGTATTTGCAATTCAGTCAGTGACATTCCATATGAACTTGAAAAATAGATTACACTTTTCCACGACCAAGCATTTTATATGTGGGGACCTGCTGAAATTCCACACATTTTCTTCTATATTGTCCTAAAACTGAAAGTTTTCCCTCACAAATACTTCTGAAAGTAAATTTCTGTCTGGAAAAATAATTACTGGAAACCCAAGTCTCCAAGAAGTGTGGAAAGATGTTCACAGAGTTCAGCACTGGAAAATCTTCCCAAGGCTGCTCCACATTTTCACCTCTCTAACAACAGCAAAGGAAGAGCATGTGACTGGTCAGAAGGAAATCAAGAGTGTTGGATCGTCACCTGCTCACACATCACATTGCACAGCAACAAAACAAATTAGGGTTGGTAAACAAAGACGCCTGTGGGCACAAAAATCAACTCAAAAAATGCCTTCATTCAGCATTAACTGGGACTCCATCCCTGCACCAGAAAATACACATATACATGAAGAACATCTTATTTCAGTTTCCTAAGAACCCTTCATAACAAATTGGCTAAAATGGCCACATCTATCTTTACTATGAGATACATGAGGAGATTATTTTACTGCTTTAACTCATCTTAAAACACCAAAAGCAGAAAAAAAGGTAAAAATAATAGGCATGCCATGTAGCAGATTAACTTGGGCATTAACTGCAGACCACCGAGAAGAAAATGAGTAATTAAACTTAACTCGCTGGTGATAACTCTGCTCTCCAGCTCTCCACTGCCCTCAATCAAGAGCAATTCTGTTCAAGTTAGTCAAATGGACTGAGTTTAAATTGGTGTGAGATCAATATCCAGTTCAAGTACTAATGAAACCTCGTGGAGAGTTTTTGTAGGGTCTTTGTTTCCAAGGAAGAAGGCCATATGGGGAGAGGGAGTGGTTTACTGTCAGCATTTAAAACTTGGCTCAGTCCCTCTTTCCCCATAAAACATCAGCAGGAAGATTGGTGTCTCACAGTACCATCGGTTTGACACTGTTGTTTTGGGGTCCTTGCTGAAATTCTGTTATTTTTTGATGGGGGGGGAGAGATGGTTGTGCAGTTATTTTTAATAGAAACTCCAGAATTTTACAACACTTTGGAACGAAAAAAAAAAATTAAGAAAATGTTGTCTAGCCTGAGGTTTTAAATACAGTTATTGATAAATAATTTATTCCGTGGCATTGTCTTTAAGATTTACTTCACTTCTCATTATCCTGCTCTGATTTTGTTAGTGATAAATTCAATTAACATCCCCAGGCTGGGTCTGTTTTCCCTGTGATGGTGTTTGGTGAACGATCTCTCCCTGTCCTTAACCCATGAACCCTTTGTTATACTTTCTCTCCCCTCTCCAATTGCAGAAGAGAGTGACAGAGTGTGTTGTTTTCTCTTTTTTTTACAGGGGTGTCTTCTTTTTCTGTTTTTTTGGGGGTTTTTTAGGTGAATAGCTTGCCACAACAGACACCTGAATTTTAAACCCCTACATGAGCATACATTTGCTCCTCAAAATCCTGACACCTGCTAACAAATTTTCAGGATGACATTTTCAGAGAATACTTTTGCATGTTAAAGCTGGCCCTTGAAGAACCTGAAATTTTAAATAGGCTAGAAAGTCTTTGTTTGCTTTTCAAATAAATTTCATTTTGGGAAAAGACATTTGCACTCATCACAGAGATATCACACAAATTTTACCCTTTGCCTAATAGCTATGGGATTCACTGTCCACCCTCTGTACATGGAATTCTAATTTAGTGTACAAATTATGATGATATTTAAAACACTGATATTTATGCTAAATGTATGTATAATCTCGTGCAAAATTATATACTGATATAGACAATAAAAACCAAATTAAATGTTTCAGTTTTGTCTTTTAAAACACTTGAAAATACAGGTGAAATCGCACTCTGCCTGAAATCACCCAACAACCACATAGAAAAATCCTTCCAAAGGTGATGTGTGGTCATCACTTCATGTGGTGATCGCTGCATACCTTTCTGAAAAAGCTCACTTTTCCCATCACCAGCCTGCTTTGAAACGAGACCCACATCTAAAAGCCGAATTTGCTCTGGAAAACCAACAACAAAACCACAAAAATTTCCCCCACAAAAAAAACATAAACAAAAATCAAACCTTATCTTTATCTCAATGTGAAGAAGATAGAGATACACGTGTTAGCATGGAAATGTTCGTTTAAGCAGTCCTGGGGATATTCACATGCTCACAATCATGTTCCTTGAAGTGGTTTGACAAACCAGGCAGTGCTTCCAGCATGGGAAGTCTGATATGATTGTGCTTATATAGACAATTGCTGGCATGTGCAGAAATTCCTCATGTCTGCTAGACACAGTCCTGTTTTCCTTGCAGTGCTGTTTCTGGAATATCCAGAGATTAACAGAGTAAAGCTGGCATTTATCCTCTCGGGGCTGTTATTAAATCCTGGTTTGCATCTCTTGGCCTCGCACAGAGTGGGATCAACAGGGTTTTTTTGCTTTCAAGGGAATCATCACCCCACAGCCTGTGAAAGCAAATAAATCTTGGACAAACAGAGGCACACACACCTTGTTTGCAGTGCACAAACGTAGTTATTTTCACATTCACATCCATGATATCTAAAAAAAAAAAATTAAAATGCTTGTTGCTGGCTTCTCCATAAAGGAAAATGCTGCACTCTCAACATCACAATCCCCCACATGGGAATTTTTTTACTGGGCTCATGCTTCCAAGGCAGTGGTGCCTTGGAAGTATACTAAGGCATATTCTTCAAATATATATACTAAGGTATATTCTTCAAAACTAGGAGGCAACACTGGGAAAAGAAGGCAGAGAAAAGGAGTGCTTGTCTGTTGAACTATTCCTGCATTCTTTTTGGTGTTCACAAGTCACAAAAGCAATCATAATATTTGGACTGAAAGTTTCTCGCATACAGGTATGAAAAAATTGATTCTAAAAAAGAAAAGTGTTTTATTGACGTTTTAAACAGGAAGAGAAGTGGAAATTTTTCCTCCTGTAATAGCAATAGGAGGTTTTACTTGTTGTTAATAAGAAACATTATCTTACCAGAGAGCTGAGTCTTCTCATTTTCATTTATATAGGAGATTGATTAACACTTAGCTAATTGGCACATGCAAATAAGGATTAGCCAAATTTGTTTTTCTTTACAGCTCAACGACTATAATTTAGATACTTATTTAGATTAAAATCTGTTATTTTTTGAAGGTAATTATCTGCCTGTTGTCAAAAATAACAGAGTAAAATATATTACTAATTGTATTTTACACATGTTTCAGAAAATAGTTCATTATCTTTACTAAAAAAGTAAGAACAAAAAAAGCAAAGCTTCACTTCACAGTACTGGAACCAGGTCTTCTAATGAGAGAATAAAGACATTTTTTCTGGTGAAGTGAGGTCAAATCAGTAGAGGATAACTTGGGATGCAGTCACATCTGAAACCATGACGATTTCCAGCAGAAAACATCTGCAATACAACTAGAAATAGGTGAGAATTCAGATTGTCTTTTGAATCTCCACTCTAAATGAAAGATAATTTTTCCAGTGTTGATTTATAAGGGAGAAAGAACTCCAGAGAGTTCGGCCTCCTACCCATCTGCCCTTCCCCATTATTCACGGCAAGGAGTATTTTAGAGAACAGCCTGGGAATGACTGTGTGTCTGGATGGGACAGGGCAGCTGTTTTAAAGGCATTTTTTGTGGTTTGAAGTTCTTTTTTGGATGTTTTGGGCTGAGTGAGAACAGGTGGTCGGATGCGGGTGTTCGGCAAAGCAGCAGTACGAGAGCAGAGACCTCACAGCAGCAACTGTGTGTGGCTCAGCTCGTTTTATGGCTTAGGAAACAATGCAGCCTGACACAGAAATTGTTCCAAAAAAAACTTTCTCTTTGCTCTCTTCCTGCACTGTTACTGGAGAAGCTCATATGGATGTAAATAATTAGTTTTAATACTTATTATCTCACATAACCAAAGCAGCTAAATCATGTACATGACACTACAAAGATCTGAACTTTTATTATCATCTTCCAAAGTTTATCTTATCATATATACTAAAATATTTTGGTAGAGCTTCTCATGAAGCACCAAGAAATAGACCAAAGCCAACTTCACCCAAGAGCTTACAAGATAATATTTAGAATTCAGAACAAGCACTGTAAAGCTTCAGTGACCCACAGGGCAGCAGCTGGAACTGTGAAATTCAGCCTCTGGTACAGGATTTGAATGTTTCTGTGAGGTGTACTTACTATCTCTCCAATTTTTCCTACAGCAAGTTCAGTGTACTGCAGCCCCAAAATTTATTAAAGTGGTTGAGTTTATCCACCAGACAGTAAGTGGTGACCATAATGAAACAATAATGAAACTTGACTCAGCTTATTTCCTTCACACTTAATTCAGCCCTCCATTCCCTCCCCAAATCCTACAAAGTAGTATATCCTCTCAAATTAATCTTCCACAGATTGCCTCTTTGGCCAGCAGGATTCAGGTTCCAGAGAGCTGCCATGGGCACATTGGCTGTCACAAACACAGCTGCTGAAATTGCCTTCTCCACTTATCAGTGCTCACACACCCTGCACATCACCCAGCAGACCCTTCCCCACACAAAGCAGGAACACCTCAATCCGGCCCTGAAGACAGGGTTTATTCCTCACCCTCTCTGCCTCCAGGTGGAAGCTCCTCAGAAATTCAACAGGGAGAAAGCATTCTAGGAGTGCTCTCTGGGTGTTTGCCTACTTGCTCTGCCTTGTATCATATCTGGCTAGCTTAGTTATTTTTCTCTTTAACAGACAAAGGAAAGAATTGGATTATCATGTCCCACTTCATGTGAAATAGCCCATCCAGAGCGAGTGGGGAGTCTCTCTCTCCTTTCTTTCCCTCTGAAAGCCCAGGAGGGATGACAGCAGGTTGTCCCCTGTCTGGTTGCACTCTGGATACCACTGATGCCTTTTCTTGGTCTTAAAATCAAGAGCCAAACATGGTTAGAGGAGGAAAAAGGGATTTTACCTCGGTATTTATTTTAAGGATCCTTGGTGCGCTCTGTCCAGGTGGAGCACGTTGGAATGCACATCCAAATGCACCCCCGTGAGCAGCCCCCGAAATGCCCACCCACAATAGTTTGGGTATAAAATTCTAGGCTTTACCAATGAGCATATCTATCAAAGATTCCCCCATGAGAGGCTGAGCAAACCCCCCCTCTCTGAGGAACTTTCCCCCCCTGGAGAGGCCAATCTTAGTTTACAAAATGTGTTCCAGAGAAGACCTTGGTGTCTGAAGGTTCTGAGATGTTTGGTCTCCTGGCTTAATGGAATACTGGGCCTATGCTGGTTATCAAACCTGAAGAAGTATGTGGGCTAAAAGGCCCTTAAGAACACATAAAAGTTATACAAAAGAGTATATAGAGGGGATATATATACAAAGCAAAAAAAGCATCATGGCATCACCAGGAATGTGTGCACAGAAATGTATGAGGTGTATCAAGGAGGAATCAGCCTGGCTGTAGCCACACAGACCTTATTGACCACTTTCTGTGTAGTCCATGCAGAGTCTCTGTTGCATAAACCCTGCATTTAGTGCACAAACTATTGGTAATCCATTAGGATGCTCCAGGTACCGTTGCAACGCCCTGCTAAAATCAGGTTTAAGCAAGACAGCACTGAGATAACCAGCTTGAAGCTCCTCTCATGCCCAAGAACATCACTGACATCTTGCAGTCTAGCTGAAAGTTTGTACTTCCTGAAACAGCTTCTGTATTTCCTCCAGGGCTCAGCATAATCACTCCCTACAATGCTACTCCCACAGTTTAAATGAACTGTGAAAATATCACAAGATGAAGGTGTTACCACCAAACAATAAAATATTAAAACTGGGGGGCACACGCTCTAGAGCAGAGAACTCCCCACTCAACCTCTACACAGAATCAACAACTGCTTAAGTTGAATTTAAAGATTTCTAAGTTACAAGTGTATAGGGCAGATCAGAATCAAGCAAGCTCCACACCAAACAACTCGAAAAGTTTGCCAGGAATGCAGAAAAAATATGCACACTCTCCTTAAAGTCTAAAATAATTTAGAAGCTTTAACTAAAATGTCAACATGTGTCAAGAAATATTAACTTCTATAATACTGCACCATTTTGCTTGCCAGATATTATAGAAACTTGGCATTCTAACTGCTCCATGCTTTTCTAAGTGTTCTTACATGACTACAATAACTCAGCATGATTGAAACAGCAGTAAATTTCCCCGTTTAATTTTCACTTTCCATTTTATTCCACGACTGCTATGAGCACAGTTATATTTGGTTACAACACCAAAACTATAATGACTTCGATTAAGGATGCTTGTTTTCAAATACCCAGGCTAAACTGGTCTTTAAAGAGTTGAACACTTCAGCACCCATTTAATCAAATAGCTCATAATTCTACACCACTGACTGCTATATACATAATCTTATATAAACCTCTGCATCCCTGTATGCCTTGAAAAAAAAACATTGGCTCAACCACCTTTTGAGGGTCTGAGACCACAAGGACCTCACTTTGACAAACACCTATTAGCTCATCTAAGTTTTCAAAGGAACCAGCCCCAAGACCCAACAATATTTTTGGTGATTACTACAAGAATATTAAGATAGATTAGTATCCCTTCCTTCAGCATAAATACAAGCCTGAGCCATCTGGACCTTAAAACCCGGCAAAGAGTGGACAGAATTATATTTAGATTTAGGAAAGATGTTCCATAACACTCAGAATTTGTGAACTAGCTTTGATCTAGGCTAATAGAATATAACAAAGTTTTTTCTTTCTTTCTTTTCTTCTTTCATTTTCTTCTTCCTTTTTATTTTCCTCTTTCTTTTTATTTTCTTCTTTCTAGAGGTGCCTGCAGTTTTATACCAGACAGTAAGAAAGCCATCCTGAGTTACCCCACCCATTTGCCAACACCCACTGCATTTTTAATTGCACTTCATATGTTCCTTTCCGTGCCAGCTTCGAAATCTTTCCCTGTCTTGGAGATGAGATGAGTGGGAACTGGCAGAGCAGCCATGAGGACTAAAAGAAAGCTCTGTCCTAGAAGGCAGAGCTGGATTGCCATAAATATCTGTGGTACAGACACCAAACTCCTGGTGGTTTAACTGGATGATCACTTGATGCATCATGCTTTTTAAACTCACTCATAATTTATGTCTGTTTTTCTGGGATCCTGAATCCTGTGCCTGCATTTTAGCTCTCATTAACTACTATAAATTAAATTAATAAATGGAGAGTTAAATAACTTGCTGGAAAACCCTTAGGGCCACTAACCAGATATCAGGGTTTGTAACCTTTCCTAAGCCACTGGGAATAGAATACTAAATAAAATTTTTATTATCTCTTGGTTGTTAGATATTTATTCAGCTTTAAAACAGTGACATTCTAAAGGGTGATAGCAAGCCAAAAAAGCCCAGCCAGAGACAGCTGCATTCAATCCACATTTCAAAAATATACAGACTTAAATTCAACTGATGTTTTAAAAATATTTTTAATCTTCCTTCCAAAACGCATCACATAATTAGAGATTGTATATTTGGGGTTTTTTAATAGGAAATACAGCAAATTCATATACACAGAAATCAATATATCGTTATCGGAATTTTGCTTTCAAGCTACCAACAAGCAAGAAAAGACTGGAGATTAAGAATGTAGAATTTCTTTGTGGCAGAATTTTATTTACTGGTAGAGGCAAGGACAAGAAACCAGAATTGGGAATTTCTGAAATGGGGGTAAGGTAGGGCTGTGCAGGCTGCTCCAAACCAATGGAAGCTTCCTACATCCAGCAGGATTTGATTTTACCAGGCAATGCATGGGACTTGGGTTGGAATGAGGTGATCTCTAAGCTCCCTTCCAACCCAAGCCATTATAAAAATCACTATTAACCAGAAATGGCAAGGAATGGTGAAAAAGCCTAATGAAAATAGATCTTTTTTCACCCTGGTTTTTCCCCAGTTAAAAAACACACTTTTGTACAGTCCTGTAGCTTCTCAATTCGAAACCAAAAGAAGGGTTTTGAGCCAATGTGCTACAAATATCACACCTGGCTTTTTGCTACATGCACCAGCCAGAACAGTGTAACTCATCAGCCTAGGTGTGAGTGCAGTCAAAACACGACTCACCCCACACTGGTTAATCCCAGGGATTCAAATCCCATCCCATAGACATTCCTGACATCAGCTGGAAAGACTGATAATCCTTACCTGCACAACCAGCACATCTTCACCACTGTGAGCTCCCATTTTAAAGATTTCACACAATCACCCAGAATGAAAATATCACCTGATGTGTACAACCTCAGGAAAAATCCACTTATCTAAAATGTGGCGTTTTTGGTCATGTACTGACCAGGTAAGCAGATCACACAGTACTGGAACCTCTGCTTAAAAACATGAGCAGGTTTTACAGCCATTTTTTTTTCAAATTGGCTTGGGATGAAGATATCTGTGCCAAATTTCAATTCAGAAAAAGCTTCCAAAGCTGAAATATCATCTAAGTAGGAACAATGAAAGGAAAAAAAACCCATGCTGCACACTGTTATAAAAACCTAAACTTGAATTTAAAGCGCAAACAGAAAAAAAACCCCAACTAAACCTAAAAAACTAACCACACCCAACTACCTCACACACACAGGGGAAAAAAAATAAAGACACAAGATGGTCACATAGAGATTTAATGTGTCCCATAACCAGACACCACACAAGTCCAGAGCAGAGACTGAATATGCTGGAATACATTTTTTCCCTGTGACTTCCAAATTTGAAAGCCAATCTGAATTCTCTTCACTGAAAATCCTGTGTTCAAATAATATCAGCCCTCTGTACTTTTTAGTGTTAATGTACAAGAAAAAGTACCATCTTTACTACCAGAAGCACTATAAGGAAAGCAGGGGAGGGAACCCACAAAAAATAGGTGCCCATATATAATTTTGGTTTGTCTCTTAAGTAAAAATCCCACAGAAATAAGGAAAAACAAAGTAGAACACAATTACAGGAGAGGGGAGACATGAACATAAAAACTTCTGCAAGGAAAAAAAAAAAAAAATCACAGGGGGAAAACCAGATAAGTTTTATATTCATGATTATGAGAAGAAGTCAGAGCTACATCCCTTTGTGCAGAGATCAGGAAGAAGAGCAAAGTGTGACAATGCAACACCTCAGCAAACTGCTCTCTGTAGTTTTCGAATATGAAGGGAAGATGAATTTGGATGTTGGCACACTTGGCAGGCAGCTTTGGAACCATGGTGCTGAGGAAGGAGACTCAACTTGGAGACCTCTTGCCTTGATCTTTGTTATGTTTGTTCACAGCTCACCACATGGACATGCTGCTGGTGTGTTCCTGCTGTTTTTACTCTGAGTGTCAGTGAGACCCTTCCACCCTGCTCTCCTCATTGCTGTTCCCCCACACACAGAATGTTTCTTGCCCAGAGGATGTAGATATCTATGCATTAATGATGTCTAGCATGCAGCAACAAGCACATTCCCCTAAAAAATCCTCTAATATTGATTTTCATATTCTGCAATTCACCCTTCCACACTGTTGCTGTCAAATCCAAATGTTAATGAAGCATTGAGTAGACCCACCTGAAATTCTGCACTCAATTGAAGACACAATTTATTTTCTTTTTAAATCTCTCTTGGTTGTGTTGTTCCAGTGAAAAGTCTGAAAAAAATTATCTGGAACAGTGCTAGAAACCTAGTCTAAGGATAAACAGAAATGCAAGAGACTCCTGCAGCTCCTGGACTCCAAACCCAGACTTCTGCATGGTTACATCTGGTCAGGATTATTTCATTTTTAAATTTGATTCTGCTTCATTTTTTGAGCATCTTAATGTAAACATTCTCCTGGAAAGAGTGAAAACTACAGCTACAGCCCAAGAGGATGCATCTGTGAGGCTGAGACAGCTGCAAAGCTGAGCAAACACTGCTTGTGAGAGCTGCTGAAGAGATGCTTGTGCAGTCCACGGGAGCAGCAGTTTGTTGAACCTGCATCCTCACAAGCCATCACACATTTTCCTGAGCCAGTAGGTTTCCACACAAGACAGATGTGTGTATGTAAATAGTTAATAGATCATGTCCCTTTTATAAAGGCAGCTCATCTGATAATAATAAACAAAAACGTGCAAACACAGCACATGAGAAAATGCCTGAAGATGGTCCAATTTACATTCAAGACAGATGTTCTGACTCTGAGAATATAGCCTTCCTAAGGATCATTTTTTTTATTTTATTCTGTCAGGCATACCTGTACATTTCACAGAAAGTAAAAAAATGAATTTTTAAAAAAAATCTGGTATTATTTTTTATTTTTTGTGCATGAAACACAAGGTGATTCTAAGGAGATCAGCAGATTTCAGCTGAAGATGGATACTTCAAAGTTGTTGTTTTGAACGTAAAGAGAAGGACAACACTGCCACAAAGACAAATTTTACATGCTCATTTCAATGGAGAATTTTATTCTACTTATTTGCATTACCCTTTTCTTTCACCCAAATAAAGGGTCTGACCTGCAAAAACATTCGAACTCAAACATTTAATTCCAGACATATTTGGGGAACTGGAGGGCAGGAAATAGGTCATTGGTTTTGCAAGACCTTTATTTACATTTTAGCCAAATAACATGTTTGGATGGGGTTTTTTTTGTCCAGTATTGTCATTTCCCATCATCCCTGCCACGACACCACACAGAGGGGAGGAGAGAATTTATGTGTTTCCACAAAAGGCAGCTTGCGGGAGGCACTGAAACCAGGAATGTGGCATATGTTGGATGCTCCCCCTTTGCTGGCAGGGATCTGCCCTCACAAAAAGAGCTGGAGCGGAATGGGGTGAGCAGCTGCTCCTGGTGGCATCATTCCCAGGTGGGAATCCCATCCTTCTCCTGCCCCTCTGCTCCTTTCCCTTCCTCACAGCCCTTCAACCAGCCTGGATCCTGGGCAACCTACTGCTGGAGCCCTCTCCTCTGTCTCCCTTCCAAGAAAGATGCATTTCCTACCAAACTTTCTCTCACACTTTAAGTCTCTGACTGTGGCTCCTCTCTTGCCCCTTTCCCACTCACAGCACTCTGTAGCTGTAAGTGGAATGTGCCCTCAAACAGCAAAACCAGTCTCTGTTCACTACCTCCCCCTCAAAACAGTTCAGATAATTAGTAATAAAATAAAAGTGTTGTCAAGCTACACAGCAAAAAATGTGTCACACCCCTCTGTGCACAGAAAATACACTTTGAGCTCCAGCACGACCAAAGATCAGATATAGGTGGTCTGAAGTTGTTTTCAAAGGAAAAAAAGAGAAGGGTTTTTATCCCCCTGAGTGTACAGCACAGCCCATGCCCCTGGGAAGCAGCCCCAAGTGGCCCCAAAGAGAGATCCAGGGAATCCTAAAGACATCAACCTTATTTTGCCCCCATTTTAAGTAAGCTGACTGCATAGGAACTCAGCTCTGTTATGCCAGGTATCCTTCATGCACTGTAATTTTACTTCCTGCATGGATTACCAGATAAAGTTTCCTCCAAAGTTATTTTTCCTTACAGAAAGATGAAGAATGTCATAAAAAGTTTCAACTTTCACTCCTTAAAATAGGTTAGCAGAAATTAATGTTATCTGGGTACGTTGTGTGATTAAGTCTCAAACATCTTTTCAGATAAAAGGAGTTTATCACTTCACACTTTAATAACAGCTGAGAGCGCCAGCCTAAAGCTAAAAAAGTCATCATCATGCCAACAAGAAAATGATCCAGAACCATCTTAGACAAATATCTTAATAAGGAAAGCAAAACTTTTGCCCTCTCCCTTCAGAAACAGAGATACACTAAATTACTCAGATCCTCATGAAAGATTTACTCGGGAGGAAGGAGGGGAAGAAAAGAACCAAGGCAGAAAGTTGCAGTAATTTTTCAAAGAAACTTCCAGCAGCAGATTAAAGCCTGAGGAACATCAGTCTTCTCCCCCCATCTATAACACAGAAATGCTGGTTCTGAGCTCTGGCGTGGATTTCACAGCTGACAAAAGACCACACATAATTTCAAGGGCATTGTCAGGAGTTCACCTGAGCCTAAACACTTCTGGTAGGGGCCAAGAACTCAGTATCTTAACCTAAACCAGGAGCAAGTCTTAAATTTGCTGTCAATATGTCCAAAAAATTTAGACATACTAAGTACTTTAAAAGTTCTGAAAGGGGGGGGGAAATACATAAAATAAAATAGGGGGGAAAAAATCTGAAATCTGCAAGTGATGGTTGTTGAAGTGCAAGAACTTCAGAAAACTGTGGCAGCACAACAGAGTCTGCTTGGCCAGCAGCCTGTCGATGGAGAGGAAGCAAAAATATTTCAGCTATTGCACTGCTCCTGGTAAACTTGTTTCACTGATCTGAAATGCTGTGCATTCCAGCTGTGGAATCCCTCCCCCAGAAACATCCTTTCAGCCCATTGTCAGCTTTGTTTAACAAACCAGCTTCATAGACTACGTAGAAAGTGTTCCTAATGCCACTCATGCTCAAGTCCTTTTTTTTTTTTAATCCCTGCTGAAGCCCTGTGTCATATTTTGCATAGGCTGAGGAGAAATCCATATGAAACATATGCAGTTACATAAATTGTGGTCAAAGACTTCCTGACATGGAGATCTATGAGGCTGTGGGATATTCTCCCAAAGGAAGTGGAGGAGACTCTAACAAGTGAGACCCTTAAAACATGTCCTGGCAGGGGAATGGCAGATATTAACTCTGTAGTAACTAAAGGAATATTGCTTGGAGTAGCTACTCCCAGAAGTTCAAGTTTGTCATGGTTACTCTCAATAGAAAGGCCAATTAAACACTGTAAAATCCAACAAAAGACCATATAAATCTATTTGCATGGTTTCCTCAATCTTTAATAGGTTTTTGCAGCACAGGAACCAGATGTACTTTTATTGAACTGGGACCTTAAACACTGTGTAATCCATATGGCCAAAATAACTAGGTAATAACAGTGCATTTACTAGGGGACCATAATAATTATAGGAGATTTCTCTTTATGACATACAAGCAAAAGTTAGCCACAAATGTAATTTATAAACTATTATTTTCATATATGAAATAAGCTCCAGAGTAAGTGGCAGTGGGACTGCACTAAAAAAGACATTTCAGGAAGAAAAGACATTGAGTACGACCATAGCTGGATCCTGTTTATCTCCCAACTGAATAATAAGGAAGAGACCCACCTCCAAGCACAGATCCCATTCCCATCCAGAGGGAGGCAAAGAAATCCTCAACCTCCCAACATCATCCCTCCCCACGGCTGGACCTACAGGAACCACTGCTGGAGATCTGCAGCCCCACTGCTTTCCAGGTTTCAGCTCGAGGACTGGGAACTCCTGACCACATCCAGGAGAGCCACACGCAGAGCTGCAGCCCTGGGCTGCTCAACAGAGTCCTGAAAACTTCCCCTCGTTCTCACATCGTCAGTGCAGCCTGGAGCCTTTCAGGCAGTCGGTGCTTGGCCTTTCATTCCTTCACCTATTTAATAAAAGCTATTGCCTTGGTCCTCCCTGGACCCTGTTCCTTGCAGCTGCCCCAAATAGATGTTTCCAGAAAAAAGAATAAAACCCCAACCCTGACTGCCATCCAATGCTCTCTATTTGTTGTGCAAAGGACTGGTTGGGTAAATACCATCCATGATTTTCTTGATTGCTCCAGCAAACGTGACCCTTCAAGAAAACTGTTCTAATACAAAGTTTCTAATCCAAAAGTAACAGGACAATGTTTAAGCCTAATTGCACCGTTCTTTTTATTTTTGTAGACCAGAGCATAATATAAGAGCAGGTTTTAGTAAAAAGTAACATTTTTACTAAAGTTTTACCCTGGAGTAAAGGTACAAAGTTCTGGGACAGTTTCAACATTGCCAAATTTAACCTCCTGTCTCATGAGATAACCATACCCTTAGCATGGATTGTCTCATGCTTCCCAGGATCCAATCCAATTCATCAAGGTTCTCTGTTCGCTTTTCAAATTATCACTAAATGCTTTTAGGGTTGAGGCTGTTTTGTTGATTTGGGGGCTCTTGATTATTTGCTTTTCATGAACTTCAGCAGCAGGGTATGTGCATTTCTAGCATCAGATTTGTTTCTTCAAGTCCCATTCAGAAAAGTACACCTGAAAAAAATTTAAAAACTTCCAGCAAATTCAGACTGAAATAATAAAACCGGCAAGTTAAGTTTCTCATCTGCACGTGAAACAAGATCCCAGAAACATCTCAGGCTCTTTCTCCTAAGAGTTCAGGTGGCCAAATTAGCCAAACAACCACAGTAAAACAAACCTCTACCTCCTTCTGAGGGTCTTATCTATGCAAAAATTCTATTAAATTGGTTTTTTATGCTTCCAGACTTAGTGATAGCCTAAAATGTTTTACTCTTTGCAGAGAGCAGCATTCACAGGAAACAAAGATTTTTGCATTTTAGAGGGGAGAATGAGGGGGAAACATTTTTTTTTATTTCACTTTAGTTTCATTAAATCAAATTATAGAATGAAGGATTATAAAAATGCTTTGCAGTACTAACAACTTCTCAGATAATCTACTTCTAACAAGTCTGTTCCAGTGAATTTGTGTTATTTCTTTCTAAAAACCTAAGTTTAAAGCATTTTTGTTGCCATAAAAGGGGGTAAATTACATTAACTCAATTTAACCCCAGAGCAGAGGAGATGGCACAGAGACCAGTATAAAAACCTTGTGGCAGAGTGCGTGGCAAAGCTGAGAGCCCAAGCAGAGTCCCACAATGTCCTCCACCACGATTTTGAAGGCACAGCTCCACACCCACCACACAGGAGCTGTGCTGACTCCCAACCAGTCCATCAGCAGCAACTCCATCACCTCAACAACTTGTCTGACTTCAGCCTGAGCAAGTGGCTGCAGGTGAAAGGCTCTGCACTCCATCACCCATCACACAGCACCTGCTCCTGCCAGCATCCAGACATTCACTGTGCAGCATTCCAAACAAGAGCCTGCTTCTCTGTCACCATTCAAAATCAATTCTGCGAAGAGCAACCAGACCTCATAAAGAACAGCTAATAATTAATTACACTCCAATGGTCTTCCAGCCAGCTCCCATACATCATGGGCTGTTGGGATGCTTTTAATCAAAGTGCTTCATTATCATATAGCAATGTATCACTTTTTTTTTTTAAATAAAGGATGACATTTTTATAGCAGCAACCTTAAACTTTCCAGCCACACATCTTACTAGCAAAGAAATGCCAAGAACAACTACAGATATTATAGCAAACTATTCTTCCCTTTAGTGAATGAAGTGGCATCCACACACTTTGGGGATGTGGGGGAGGGAGGAAAAAACCAGGTATCATATCATTCTAACAGAACAGATGTGTATAGAAACAACTTTAAAGTAATTTTCCTCCTGCCTCCACCCAGCCAGATTAGATCCCTATTCTATCAGCAGAGGGTGGTGCTGCTGAAGTCCCGGGTGCAATAGTACAAACCAAATGCTATTCTCCACATTCACCAATCTCATTCAAACCTGGACAAAAATGGTCAAGGTTTTCCCACTCCTGCAAAGTGCTCTCCTGAGGGGGCACAGCATAAGGGAGAACACAAGACAGGAAACACAACTTGAAAATTTGGGTCATGAGACAGCCACCAGTGACAAGGTAAGAATCCTGCCTGCTCACCTGTGCCATTTATTTCTCTATCTTTCTCTGTCAAATAACCCAGAGCCCTTCCCCCACACATTCAATATGATACCAACTACTCTCTGAAATGCACAATAAATGCTGTTTGAATAAAGTCCTCATAAACCATTCCCAGCAGTGGGCTTTCACCCTTCCCTGCCTCCACAAATGTCTCTTATCAAAGAGTAGGCCCAAAAAAAAAAATGTATCACAGAATCATTTAGGTTGGAAAAGACCTCCAAGATCCTTCTCTGGACACAATCCAGCCCCTCAGTGTCTTTCTTGCTGTGAGGGTCCCAGAACTGGACACAGCACTTGAGGTGACAATCACTGCCCTGGTCCTGCTGGCCACACTACTCCTGACCCAAGCCAGGATTCCATTGGCCTTCTTCACCACCAGCACCCCCAGGTCCTTTTCCTCTGGGCAAATTTCCATAAAAATCTTGATAAAGTGGGGTTTTTTTCACATTTATTTCTCTCTTGCTGTGAATCTATGGGTAGTTAATATGCATTTTTATGGGAATTATACATATTACAGAAACTTCATTTATTTTGAAACAGAGTAGTAATCTGCCAACACTCTCACGGAAAATTAATCATCCACAAGCAAATACCTCTGGCTTCTCTGTTCAGAAGTCAAGGGTGAACAGCACACAGAATTCATATTCCAAGACCACATGGTCAGTTTCATGTTCATCACACACTTCCAAATCTGTTTGGGCTCCTAGCGACAAAAATTTCTCACAGAAAAAACTAAGTGGAATACAGCTTTGAATATCCCAAACACCGGAAAGTAAAATAGGTCTCAGGCCAGACAGATACAATTTATTAAAACAAAGCAAGTGGTACAGAAATCATTCAACTGCTGTGCATTAGGACCTCCCCCATTTATTTTTTGTGGGGACAGAAGGCAAATACCATTTTTCTACACAGAACACTACATGGGTTAAAAACTATGCTCTGAAAGCCCGTTTTTACCAAAGTGATGCATGGCTTCAAACCCCTTTTTCTGCCCCTTTTTTCTGGGGCACATGGCCTTTGTAACATGGTCCTGCAACTGCTCCTGCAACAAGGGGTGCTCAGAGCCCCCAAGGAGCAGAAAATTGAGATATTGTCTCTATCAGTTCCCATCATTTCAGAGATACTAGCCACAATCAAGGAGAAATGCCCCCTCAACCAAATATTTGCATGGAAATGGATGGCTTCCTTCAACAAGCAATGCCTCACAAGGAAAACCAAACAGTTCTCAGCTCCAAAGTACTTTAAATAGTGCAAGTTAAGATGCCTTTCCACTCTCACATAATTCTCCTCTGGGGCTGAGCAGGCAGAGGATGGAAGTTTCTGTAGCACCATCCACTGCTGCTGGCACTTGGCCTCAATTCTTGGCTGCTCATAACATGAGAATGGGCATTCACAGTGTTCAGGAGCAATCAAGATGTAAAATAAAGAGAAGTATTTAAAGGAAGCTTTCTGGTCTCCTCTGTCCACTTTGAAATGAATTTTAAATTCCCCTTGAGCAAATAAGTTATTTTTTACATAGATGGGAATAGAAAGGTAAGGAAAAAATAGGCTAATGCTGAAACAGTAGCACTAAAAATTAATGCACTGAAACCACACATTTTTACCTCTCATCTTAACAAAAAAAAATGTTAGCATACAAGCCAACTGGAGAATCTGGAATATTTTCCATTAGCTCAATCACATTTCTTGTCTTGCAAGTAATTGTTACCTGGGTTCTGATAGCATTTGGTACTCAGACTTTTGTTTCTGCCATGTTCATAAAATCCAGCTTCCCACAGCCATTCAGAAATATGTTTTCCAGTAAGAGATACTCATGTAACAACGAACAATTAAGCTCCAACTCCTCGAGCTGCAGTGTCCAAGTGCTGGGGAAGTGGAATGCGGTGCATTTGGATGAGACAAAACTGAAAATATTCTCATTTTAAACAGCATCCATACCCTCCAACAGCAGGATGGGCTGCAGGGAGTGCTGTCCATGGTCACAGTTGGCTCTTAGGAAATAATGACAAGAGTTCTCTCCCTGCAAAAGCAGGGATACGGAGAGCAGCCTTTGCTTAGGCACACACACTTTTCATCCAGCATTGAAACATTAAATTGTCTCATAAGCTGCCATTTCTCACCGTGGTGACTCCAGCTGATGGTGCCAGGCTCACCAAGGAGGGAGGTGAGGTGGTTCCTTTTCTTCTGCAGAAACAAGAAACAAACCCTTGCCCTCTGATGTTGACTCCTAGACAGCTGTACCCCCTCCACACTGAGGGAAACGGAGAGAAATATTCACTTCCTGCCACGCAAGCACAATTATGTGGCAAAGCAGCTGGTAAAATATGTCTCCTGTGAAGAAGGACTCCCATGACAGGCTAAATCCCCAAGTTTTGGTTGCTGGAAGCCACCTCCAGATGGGCTTCACATCTCCCAGCTCACACAGTCGATGCCTGTCCCCTGATCCATGGATCGTGCCCGTTCAAGAGCCTCCAGACTTGGGATTTAACTCCTTGTCACGGTTACTTCACTGAGAGCCCCGAAAAACCTGGATTTCGAGCAGCACTTGGCAACCCTTGAAACACCATAAGCACCCTTTGGGTCCTCTCATTACAAATATTCCAAAGTTAAAAAAGGTTTAGAAGGTGTCCTAGGGCATGTTCAGTATGAAATGCCAGCCTAGGCAATTCCAAGAGTGCTCACAGCAGCCCAGGTTCATTTAGTGACAGGCTCTCAGACATTTCCACCCTAGGCAGAAGTGTGTCCACGGGGTATAACTCACCTCCTGAAAATTCCTTTCTTCAGATCTGATATCTGCCAATTGAGAGATGTCATTATTCAAAACAACAAGCTCAAAGAGGTAGAAGGCAGGGGAATAATTCTGAATCAGGAGTATGAAGTTACTGCCACAAATGAAAGGTCACTTCACCAATTATCTCCTGCACATATTTTGTATTAAATCCTGCATTATTATTAGGTTCTGATTGCTATATGGAGAACTGAATATTTATGTAGAGCAAAAGGTTAAATTATAAGTCATTGGAAAACTTTGATGATGGATTTCAGTTTAATAAGCAGTGACATACAGAATAAAATATATATGCATATATATAGAAAGTAAATATACTGTGCTTAATTGATTGAAAAACCTGCTTTCCTATCCTAGGTGATCTCCCACCCATGCAAGAAGAGCAGCATTAGGAAGGGTTTCAGACTAAGCACTATCCCCTGCAGTGATAAGGCACTCCACAGCAAGGCAGTTTAAAAGAGTTTAATTTCTTTTATGATTTAACGTTCTGATTGATAAACCTTTTCTAATTCCGTTGTGCTAATATAAAACACCAATTTTGACACTGAACAGAAGCCATATCTGAAGCAAGCTTTTCTTTGGGTTTTTTCCTCTCCCCCTCCCCATTTCTTTCAGAGCAGGTCCCCGATTTTGCAGAGGAGCTGGAGGGCTCCAGGGCCCCGCTCACCTGTGACTGATGGTGGCTGGGTGGGGGCCAGGCTGGAGCCCAGGCACAAAGCCCATGGGCTGGCAGTGACAGAGACAGATGCCTCTCTGTAGCTGTGCAGATGGCACCAGCAAGGCATCTCTGGCTCCTCCAACTCAGGGATGTTATCCCACGAAGAACTGTCTCTGAGCAGAGATAAGAAGAGCAGGGGGGAAAGTATCAGCTTGCCTATCGAGTGGGGGAGATCTGAAGGCAGATTGAATAGTGGAGGAGAACGAAATTCGCACGTTCTAAAAGCAACGATCTGGCCCAGAGGGCTGAAATCTGGGGAAGTGATAAGGAGCTGTAATAGACTCTATCAGAAGCAGCAGCAGCCTGACACTTAAGGAAACTCCTTTGGATGTCTATACAGCAACCCTAGGAGCAGAGGAGAGAGGGAGGAACAAATGGGAGCTCTAATACTTGAACCAGCACTAGGAGAGATTTTCCTGGGCAAACTCTGCACAGCTGAGCACCACTCACTCTGTAGGAAGAAAGCACGAATTTATTACATTAAATTTCAAGAGTAATTCAATGTGAAATGAGGAAAAAAAGACCAAAAAAGGAAAAAAGACCCCAAGGGTGATGTCATTACAGGCTTTTTACTATCACTAGATCAAAAGCACCCCAGAAAAGAAGCCACTGATGCATAGGGCAGAGAACTTCATCTAGGGATGTTGATAAAGCAGCACAGAACCACACTTGGAATTCAAGGGGATAATCTCTGCATAACCTCCCCTAACCACCTCCAGCTACAAAAAAAAAAATTAGAGAAAGTACTAGAGGGAAGTTATTTCTGCTCCAGTCCTTACTAACGGGAGAATACAAGAGAAGCAATTGAGAATTTGACATATGGGAGTAATAAATAACACTGTGGATTAAAGTAGTCAAAAAAAAGCATGTGTATATACATACATAATTATTTTAAGTAAAACAGCTTTTCTTCTGATAGAGAGGAACAGAATGCATAGCAAGACCATCACGGCTGTGCCAGAAAGAGGCACTTGAAAAAAGAAAGAAACATAAATCAAATGTCAAAAACAAGTTTACATGACTGAGGAATACAAAAGAACCAACATTAATCACAGTGCATTAAAGACGAGACACAAAGCTAACTAGAAAGAGACAAAATGCATCAGGAACAAATTGGTTCACATATAACAAGAGGAAACAAAGGAAAGCAAGACCTTGTTCCTAAGGAGAAGTTGATGCATTTACTCTGTTTTGTAAAGACTTGACCAAAATGGGAAGTGTCCCCATCCTCCTGGGGTAACTAATGGAAGAGCAGCCCAAGGGCTTCCTTTTCCTCCCTTAGAAGGTCTTTGAAAGGATAAATAGACAGGTACTTCTCTGCAGTTCTTCAGCGCCTCCTTGATCTCCATGGGAAGTTCTCCATTGCTAGGGGATAATTAGGGAATTGCACGCTGCTAGGATCAGTGGGAGTGCACAGCTCTGTCTGTAGTGGTTACAAAGTGGTAGGTTGGCTCCAATAAAACCTAAATTAGGGCAGCATTCCCCTATCATTATCTTTGACTTCTCTGGGAAACCAAATAGAAGAGGGGGAACATTGAAATGCCCTGTCCAATCCAGCTGTGTGTGCACAACTGACAAGGACCCAGAGCACCCAGGGCCAGAGCCCAAACCCTGCTCACCTCAAAAACACAGAACGTGCACATCTAGAAAAGAAGAACATTTTAAACAGTGTTGGGAGGTCAACTACAACCAATAACAGATCTTGAAAACAAGCTGGTCCTACAGGACACGTGAGAAAGCACATTTTGAGACAGCAGAAGCTGCCTTTAATCTTGTATCTCACTGATGCGTTGTGTTGATACACTGCATGTCCTACAAACATTACAGGAGGATTTCTGAAAATGCTCCTTAAATTTTAAACAAACAAACTCTTTGGAAAATTAAACTGATGGAGGATTTCCCTATACTAACATTGGCTAAATCAGTTTTCATAGGAGAGTACACTAGGAAATACTAGCTTATGTTTTCAGCATGCTTAACAGTGCTTACTGCATGAGCAATGCCAGGAATGCATCAGAACCAAGTTTTGAACCATGCACAGTTTAATAAATGTTACATTTTAAATGGTTGTTATTGAGATGCTAACTATATTCTTCACATTGAACTAATTTTCCATTTTGTGGGGGAAAAAAAACCATTTCATTAGAGCTGTAGCTCACAACTCCAAAAGCTTACAACTGAAAATGGCTTAACATCATCTGATCACAAGTAGATATGAGAGGATCCAAAGGACTTTGGCTCAATGAAAGAGGCTGAAGGCATGAGCCAAATGATTTCTACCTTGCCATAGGACAGGTGGTCTACACCTTAAAGGGCAGAGAACCTTTCATTTGCATCAAAAACCATGAAAAACACATCTTGGGAAGGAACAGCGCAGGAAAACAAGCAGCAGCCAAGGATCAGATCAGTCAGACATCCATCACAGATGACTTCAGTGTAGTTGATTGCTCTCTGGTGCACTTTTTTCAAGTTTCCCCTGCTTTGTAGTTTGAGCAATCTTATCTCAAGATCTCCTAGAAATCAAGCATGAGATGCTGCTGCTGTAAACCACAATTAGGCACCAGAGTGGTGACGTAGGGGAATTGGCTGCCATTATTTGATCTCAAATGATTTTCAATACTGTTTTGCTGTGGCAATAATTTGCATTCTTATTAAGATGAACTAAGATCATCCTGTTGTATCATACCAAACTCCATTAATACAAAGCAGCTTTGGAGCTTTATCAGTGAAATGCATTTTCCCCAAAAGCCCAACACCCTTGCAGTAGAAAGCTTTTAATGTTGTTACCCTTCTCCATTTTCACTGCATGAGCACAACAAATCCTTTCAAAGGCTTCTCTATGTTTTATAAAGTATTTAATGTACATTTTGCTCAGCATATATTGGAAGCACGAGTCTTGTGTCAATACTGCCCTTGTACTGTTTCTGGCTTTCATACCCAGAGATAACACAGTGCATTAACACACTCCACTGGATTTAGTTTAACAGCTGAGTAATGAAAAGACAACCATTTATAAAACTTGATATAATGCTGGATCCATTTGGACCAGGACCAGGTATAGATGCTCTGTGTGATGGGGAATAGGAGACATTCCCTCTACCCCCACACACTCTTGTTTTGACTTAGGAACATTATATACTTTTAAATACACTCTCTTCAAGTAGCGTGGTGGAGAAATTTCCTCTCTAAAAAGCAGGAAGCTATTTTTCAAAGGCAACTTTTTAATTTTGAAAGGGACTGCATTCAAGCCAGAAGATCAGCTACCAATATTTTTTAAGTGATCTAAAGCATGACAAGCTCAGCCAGCAATAGAAAACCCATACAATCTATCCACTATTGTCTGAGGGTTAATATAGTTATACCAAGCCTATTACTTCTGAGCCTCCTAATGAAAAATGTTCTATTTAACAAAGTGAACATCAACATCCTGAAGAGGTTCTTCTGCTATCTGTCTTCTACCTTTAATTTTAATTAAGAAAACAAATGGACAGTAAATTTGAAGCAAAGAATCAACATTAATCTCTAAATCAAAACGATTTACATTGAGATTACAATTAATCAGATGCATGAAATATCTTATTTAATAGGGTGATGCCCTCAGTTACTTTGTTTAATCACTAAAACAATTCAATTTCCAAAATTAGAACTTGGAACCATTCCAAACATAACCCATTAAGATTATCAATCCAGCAAGAACAGTGACACTGAACCTCTGAAAAACAAACTCTTCAAAACTTTTTTATTCCTACACCAGAGAATGTAAAGTGGGCCCAGACAGAGAAAACCTGAATTAAAAATAGGGAGGGAAAATGCAACATCTAAACAAGGAGATGACCCCAGGACACTTTCACTTAAACTTGCTGGTGACATTACTCAATCCCCATTCAAATAAAGGCCACTAGGCCAGATTTTAACCTCGAATAAACAAATCAACTCCACAAAATTGCTGGCTTTAACCTCCAGTTACAGTGGGTGTGGGTTTGGTTAATTAATAAAGGCAAGATTTTGCCAACATCCTTAATAAAGTGAAGAGAGGACACAATTTTAGCTTTGCAGTTGGAATCAGCAGCTGTCTTGTGGGACATAGCACAGAGAGCAGGTCTTGGCCCAGGTGCACACACAGGCTGTCACCAAAAAGTGGGCTCCAGGGTACACCAGTGATGGCTTCTACAGCTGCCTAAGCTTTTTATTCTGGTTAAACATGTAAAAATGTCTCTTCAGCCACCTCATTCAAAGAGTTACCACAACCATGGTCCACACCCTCTTGTTGTTAGGGAGAATCACATATCCCTCACAAGAATCTCCTGTTGTCCTCAAAAACAGGTGGAGGCAAGATTTAAGCAGGTAAGCCAAATCAGCCAGCTTTGATTTAGCCCGGCCATAATATTTCAGCCAGCACATCAAAACATGACCGGAATACTTCATGGAAACATGAATTTACACACACACACGTCTTGTACCTCCAGCCAAATACCATAAGTCTTGAGGCGCTGCCTCAGCAAGATGAACACAAGACTATTCATTATGGGATCAATAAGCCTGTCCTCTCAGGGGCTCTTTTCCTCTTGCCCCACTTAGCTTTCCATCCTGTGGCAGGGTGGATTTATTTAAAAGATAAAAGTCTTCCTAACTGAAGATTACCCTACGATTTCTGTTGTCATCTTGTATTCTAGCACTATGTCTCCAAAACTTAAAAAAAAAAAATTAAGGAGCAGGGAAGAAAATCAAGAAGAATCTGGGTCATGGTGCTCTGGACACCCCAAAGTGTGTTTGTGTATCTCTGTGTCACATCTTAATAGAGGAGAGCAGTCACATTCTGCTTTCTTACATAAATGACACTTCTCATCTAAAAATTCATTTTTCAAGTAGATTTTCCTCGCTTCACGTGCTCAGAGTCACCCTGCCAGCAGAGGAGAACAAGTCCTTCTGGCTCCCTGCCCCCTCCATGTGCCAAATCTCCTTCGGTGGCACCTCAGCCACCTTCTCCCTTTCCTCCCTCACACAGCTCCAGCCTCTCCCTGCTCCGCAAATCCACCAAAAGAGCCAGCAAAGCAAAAAGTACCCCCAGCTCCAAAGCCAGAGCTGCCACTGAGACCCACCCCAGCACATCCCCACCTTCCACACAGGCCACCAGGAACCCCACAAGGAGATACTGATCCACCTCGGCCAGGGCACAAGCCCAATCACAAAAGGCAACAAAACTCACCGTCACTCTTCAAACCATCAGCACAGAAAGGGTGAGCAATACCCCTCCAACCTCTCGTGCTCAGGAAAATACAAGTTGACCCATTAGAGCAACGTTCTTCCTCCTAAAACTTTTTGAGGTAAAAACGTACTTTTATGTCACACAACTGTCCCTGGCAGTTATGGGGAGATGGCACATCCTAACTCTAAACCCTTATTTGTCATTTGCTGAAAAACATGATTTTGTTACCTCCAGGGACACTATAGGTTTGCATTTGCCTGGATTGCTGATGTGTGTGGAGGAAGTACCTGCAGTTAATGCTAAAATGGGACAAGCTACTGGAGGGGGCACCATTAAATATATAAATATAAATATATTAAATATATAAATAAATAAGTTCTTCTCAGCTTGCCTTCTTGACATATCAACTCCCGTGTTGCCTTCAGGCAAAAAAAAAAGAATATTAACCAGCAAAGCAACTAAACACATTTTGAGTTCTGCTTTCGGAGTGCAACGTGATAATGGGTTTCCTAAATAATTCTCACTTTTGCTGGTGCCAAATCAAAAGGAGGATAAGTACCACAGCAGCCCATCTCACCTCTTTTGAGCACGCACAGGGATTGAAAGGGACTCAGGGACAAAGTACTGGAGTTCTCTGTTCCATAAAACCTATGGTGAAAAATTCAACAAGACAACATAAACACCTGAAACCAAGGGTGGTGACAACAAGGTGACACTCCAGCAGGAGCACTTGTCCTTCCCAAAAGTCCTTGTCCCCCTGGAAGCTGTGCCAGCTGCAGCTCCTCAGGGTAAGGACGAGGCCCGGCCATTGAGCCCATGTCTAGCTGAAGGAGACCCAGCCTACAGAGCCTCCTCATGCCCATGGGGCTGGGGAGGACTGATTGATCCCATTAATGGGGAAATGGAACACCTCGTGCTGGGGGAAAACGATCCTTCTCGCTGGCAGTAGAGGCCCAACCCGCAGCAGCGCCGATGCTGAGCAGAGAGTGATTAATGGAGAAGAATTGATCCTCCCAGTCCTTGTCAGGCAGCCAACTGCTGCCTCAGACAAAGAGGTCTATGTGGAATGCTACCAGGCAGCCACTCAAATCATGCCACAGCTTATAATGCCTCCCCATACCTTCCCCTTTCCTTTTTAACAGCTACTTATGCACTAAACAACCCCTTTTTCTACACGTTTTGAAGACTGATGGCGGAAAAGCATCCCTGAGGTATGGCAGCCTTATCCACCCAGCTGCCCCCAGATCACGTCCCACTTTCTGTCAGAAACAAGACCATGAAAAGTTCTCAGAAAAATTCAGAGGAGTCCAGGCCAAAGAAACTCCTCCAAATAAAAGAGGCAGATGGAGGGAAGCTTCCTTATCAAGACAAAGTTAGTCAACAGGTAACAAAGGAACAGGAGGGAGGATGTGCAGAGCTTCCAGGGCTGAAGTGTGCTGTGTCAAAACCCAGCTTGGACTAGACACTGAAGTATTATTGTTGCCTTTTGGCAGCACGCATCACATCCATGAATTTTTTTTTTTCCAGTCTTCATACATTTTTTTTCCCGAATTAATTCCATGGCATGGTAAGGCAGGAGAGTCACATCAATCCCTCCGTGAAGGGCAGGAGCAGACCTCTCCTTCAGGTTCGACCCTCAAATCTCATTAATTGCAGCAGCATCCTCAGGGCCCGGTGTTTGCACACGACATCCCCGAAAGGAGAAGGGAGGGAGAGGAGATGAGCGCACCCCACGCGAGCAGACGGCTGACTGCTCGATCTGGCTCCCTTCCACCCCCTCCCTCAGAGTCCCCAGGGCAAAGCTCTGCTAACAAAAAGGGGCTTTGCAAATACCACGCGAGATAAGCACGGTAGCACACGCAGCTTTTGGCATCTGTTTATCATTAAAGATAACCTCACCTGGATGGCTGGGGAAATGGCCCACCTATTTTTTAAAAATAGGTTTCATCTCTTCTCTCACAGCAATCTGCCTGTGCTGAGTGATGGTTTAAAAATATACCAAGACATGGTGCTAACAATGAAGCATTTCCTTACCCAGCCGGGCAGGGATAAGATCTGCATCTCACAAAAGGCCAACATATGGTGCTGATAGCTCCCTGATTATGTCAACATTTATTAGTTAAGTAAAAATCACCAGCCTTCTTTAAAGGAAGGAGCCCAGATGCCTGCAATTAATATTTCTCCACTCCACCGAAGAAACTGTAATGCAATTCCTAATGTCTCTACTTGAAAAGGCTCAAAACTCACAAATTATGTCATTAGAAACTGCGACGGGGTAACGAGAGGTTCGGTATAATGTATTTTCATTAGCCGAGGCTAATTGGAGCCAAATGAGTAAAACAATGCAGGGAGGGCGAAGCAACAGAAATCCTCGGGTCTTTAGGAGCCAAAATAAATGAGGGTAATCAGTGGTGTGTGCAGAATACAGCATGTTCAATTAATACAGATGGGAGAGCAGTCGACTGCGGCACTCCACCGGGGCACACGCGGGAGCTGGTGGGCAGCAGATGTCACATTGTGGCGTGCAAACACCAGCAGGATGCCAGCCCGAGCCAGGGAGAACGCTCAGGGCTGAGGGACACCCTAAAACAACAGGATGAGGGGGCAAAAAACCCCACAAGAAGGATATCTGAGCAGGGAAAGCAGCACAGACCTGGGGAGGAGATGGCCACCTGTTTGAGGGACGCACAGAAAAACAGAACGAGGGTTGAAAACCCCCACAAATTACCACGAGAGGGATAACTGAGCAGGGAAAGCAGCACAGACCTCAAGAGGAGTTGGAGAAAGGGAAGGAGATGGCTGCCTATGTGAGTGATACCCAAAAAACCAGAACTAGGTGGTTAAAACCCCCAAAAATTGCCAGAGGAGGGAAATCTGAGCAGGGAAAGCAGCACAAACCTGGGGAGGAGACGGAGAAATGGGAGGAGACAGGCACCTGTTTGAGGCACACCCAAAAAAACAGGATTGGGGGTTAAAAAACCCCAAAATTGCCAGAGGAGTGGAAGCTGAGCAGATAAACCAGCACAGACCTTGGGAGGAGATGGAGAAAGGGAAGGAGATAGCTGCCTATGTGAGTGATACCCCAAAAAACAGAACTAGGGGGGTAAAACCCCCAAAAATCACCACAGGAGGGGAATCTGAGCAGGGAAAGCAGCACAGACCTCAAGAGGAGATGGAGAAAGGGAAGGAGATAGCTGCCTATGTGAGTGATACCCCAAAAAACAGAACTAGGGGGGTAAAACCCCCAAAAATCACCACAGGAGGGGAATCTGAGCAGGGAAAGCAGCACAGACCTCAAGAGGAGATGGAGAAAGGGAAGGAGATAGCTGCCTATGTGAGTGATACCCAAAAAAACAGAACTAGGGGGTTAAAACACCCAAAAATCACCACAGGAGGGGAATCTGAGCAGGGAAAACCAGCACAGACCTCAAGAGGAGATGGAAAAAGGGGAGGAGACAGTCGCCTGTCACGTTAGAGGAAAGGCAGTCGTGGCAGCTCTACCCTTGGCAGCTCCAACACTTGCCACCTGCACACAGATATTTTGTGGGGGTGGATTCTCTGATCCATCCTCCTCCTCCTCCATCTTTTCATCCCGTCAGTTTAATTGTTACAGTAACCACAGTAAATTGATTTTGCAATTTAGCTTTCAGACCCTTCTGAAGCGAGAACAACCAACCTTGTCTTTCACTTCAATCTTCTTCTCAATAAGATCAAGGCTGCTGTCCCTCAATTTTCTCTTCTTTTAGAAGAGAGAATAATGATGAGCTCCTTCTTCAGCATTTGCTTCTGGTCCAATCTGTGGCACAGCACAATTTTTTTTTTTTTTTTTTTTTAATTCCCATTAGGGAAATCCCCTTTTTTAATATTATTTAGGACTTAAGGCTTTAGAGATGATATTATTTTATAGATCAAAAGTCACAAAATGCCTATGCTTTTTCAAGTTACTGGCATTGTTATGCAATTGTCAATACAATTTTTTTGGCCTTTCCCAAAGAGGAATTGCCAATAAATCTATTATTGTCCTCCAAGTACCAAGCTCAGAGGCTCACATACCTGTAAACACTAAGTTTTACTGTACAAAACCTACTGAAGTTAAGCAAATTATATGAAAGCTTAGTGAGCTATCCATCACTCACAGCCACAGATACCCTGCCCCTTTTTCATATTCTGGAAAACAATAATAAGGTTCCGCATCCATTAATAAAATTGCAATTTCATGATCAAGCCTGCACTGACTAACCTTGTCTTTCATCACTTCCCATCAATAAATGATGCTCTGATGACTTAAGCACTGTATGATAAACGTGTTTTCAGTCAAAGACCAATTTTATCTTAAAGCAATTAATTAATTTCTGTTTTAGAATTTGGTACACAGGTTTAGATGGGGGAGGTTGGTCTTAATTCCAAGACTCTCCTCCCTCCTTATTCTCTCCCAGAAGACAACAGCTTTCACTATTCACTTTTCACTATTTCACTGAAGAAATCAGAGGGAAAAGACAGAAGTTAGATATTAGGAAGGTCAAAAAGCTTTATCATTACAAAACTGAACATGAGGCAGCATTTCCTTCTGTGCCCTACTACACTGATTGTGTCTGAAGATTGGGGCAGACAGCAAATTACACGGGAGATATCCTTGTAATACAGCCAGAATGAAAAAATAGCCAAACATACAACGTGGCACATCAGGGATGGTTTAGGAAAGAGTTGCCCACAGAAGCAAAGAGTTAAACCAATTATGAGTCCTAAGTCATGCAAAATTACTGATGAGCAGTTATGATTCATATCCAAGAGCTGCTAAAATATACTCCAAGTTCCTGAAACTTGCCTAGACGTTTTTCTCTTAGCTTGGTTTGTTGGTCCCAGAAATCCATCTAAGTATATCAAATCTTAAAAAAAAAAAAAAAAAAAAAAAAAGAGTTACTACTGCAAAATCAAACAGCCCTAATCCGGCAACAAATTTTTGAAAGAGGCTTGAGACTGCATCATCCTTTAAAACCCAAGTAGAGGCCAACAGCAGACCCTGCTAATGCTGAATCCAGAATAAGCACACGAAATTCACTGCAAAAAAAAATTAAGCTGAAAAAAAATTAATCTAAGTTATCCAAGTTTCACAGGCAGCAATTGCTGGTATTATTTTATTTATTCTGCACCAGCCCAAGTGAGCTGCAAGACATTAATTTTTTGCTGTCCTGTGTAATTGAAATAGAATGAGTTACAAGGCAAACTATGCAAATAACCTGAAATACATGAAACTGCAGGTCTGGGCTGACCAAGATTGTTGGCAGGGCAGAGAGACAACGATCAGCTCCTTGGATCACTTACAGACGCTACAAAAGAAGTTTGACTTAGGTTTAAATAATTTTTTTTCTGAGAAAAATGCATTCCAGAGATATTTCACTGTGAAATGTTGGATGAAAAAAAAAAAGCAGATTACTGATGTCCAGTTTTTTGGTCCTGAAATTGTTAGCTTGGTACTAAAACCAAAATAATCCTGCTCCCTTCCTCCCTCAGTGGCATTTGACAAGTAGAAACTTGAAGGAAGAATCTATAGATCCAAGAGGAGATTCAATAACTGGTTTTTTTAAACCTAGAGAAGACTCTGTGAGGATAGGACAAAAACTTCAACACTTATTTGAGATTAAATCCTGGTCCTTATTAAGATAGTGGGGAAACCTTCAAGAAGTCCGTAGATTTGCCCCTTCTGCTTTATAATAGTCCTCCCTCCATCTTTATGTAACTAAACATAAAAAGGTTAAAAGAAAAAAAAATCCTGAAGCATTCCAGTAAAGCAGCCCTCCCTGAAAGAAAAAAGCCTCAAACCCACACTCAATTAAAATCGTATTTCCCCTAAATAGCACAAATATGTAAAGCAACAGCCAAAATGCCTGTGTAAATACTTTGATGTGGAGAAACTCTGGCAACATTTATTTCCACTTTAGAAATTAATCAGTAGGAGTATTTGTATTAATAAATATATATTTTAAGATTAAAAAAAATTTCCAGAAGATGGCAGGAAAAACACAAGTCTAAAGGTGTTATTCCCAGGCACAACATCCAAGACACCTTCCAAGTCAAATCCTACAGATTTTCCTATTTTAGCAGTATTTTGATTTCACATAAAAGAGTGGGAGAAGGGAGAGGGGGATGGATGGTCAGTGAGAATAAATTGCACATTTTTCAGCACATATTTGTAAACACACGATCTTAAAATATCTCAGTAAAGTCCCTGCTAGGAAAGTCCTAAAGGATCTGCTGAAGGTCGGGAGCCAGGTGGATTTCAGCTCCAGGAGCCCACAGAAGCAACCGGCAAACAGATCACAAACAATTCAGGATTTCCAGGCAAACAGAACTTGGGGAAGAATCTGTTTTCCCACATGATAGGGAAAAGTGTGTTCTGTGTACAGCCCAGTTCAGCTTTTCCTATGTAGGTCAGAGTATGTAGGGCAGGCAACTTGTGAGGCAGATCCTTGTGACACCAGAGGTGCCACTACAAAATCCACCTGCAGCAATTCATTTTTCCAGCAGCCAGCCCATCCCAAAGGTTTCTCTGATAGATTGCTTAGGTTAAGCTCCTGCACCCTAACTCGCCTTAATGTTCATGTTTGGGCACCTGTGTCCAAATGCTCTCTCTGTTTTCCAGCACCCCAGCATCCTTGGTGTTGTCCTTGCCCTGTATTGTCCTTGGTATGGAGGGAAAAGGAAAGAGTGGCTTCCAAAGACAAGAACAGAAGAAGGCACAGGAACTGAAAATTACTCCCTCAGGCTTGGATATCAGTCACAGAAACAAGAGCTAACCCAGTGAGCTTCCCATCAGTAGTAGCTAAAACTACTTGTAATTTAATTTTTTTTTTTACAAGGGGTCTTGTAATTTAATTATTTTTTCCTTGAAAAAAAAAAGCTCGAAACACTACTGCTAAACCCACAAAGCCTTGTGTCACTGTATAACAGAAGAATATTTTATGTTGCATTTTACCACATCAGCACTTTAAGGGGACAAAACCATCCATGAGCGTTTCCACCGCACCACAGACAGAGAAACCCACTGGACACATTCCAATTTTATTTCCCAGACAAATAAAATGAAGATCCTTCAGCTGATGTTTATTTGCCAGACTCCCAGCTGAGGGTTCCCCTCTGCAGTGCCTAACTGAGCAGATTAGCAGGACACCAGTGAGTGTTTCTCTGCAGATGCTATTTATGTGGCAAGCAGGAGCTGCAGCAGAGGAAGGCCTTTCTGGCACGACAGGATATCTCAGGCTTTTGGGACTCCTCATGTGCCTTTCTTTGCCAGTGGAGACAGAGACCCAACAAGGCTGTGCTGTTCCCCAGCAAGGAGGCTGAGGAGGCTCCAAATATCCTTGTTCTGGTCATCACTCAAGAGTCCTGCACTACTTCCAAAGAGGAATACTTATTCTCTCTGTCCACTCCCTCAAAATTATGTCAATACTTCACCTTTACATACCCCAAAAGAAAAACAGCTCTGCCACACCCCTTCTGAAAACTGTGCTATCCACAGTTCATTGCTTTGCTTTGACATTTTTAGGATTTTCCCCCAGAGAACCAAGTTTTCTTCAGAGGCAGAACGTCAATCACCAGGATATCCCGAACACAAACCTTTCCTTTCACAGCTCCTTGGAACCACAAAAGGAAGCAATGCTTCTGGAATTACAGGCATGGAAAAAGCCTGAACAGAAAGTCACAGACAGGAGCAAGGGTTGGGGTTTGTCCTCACTTCATTGCCACTGAAGTTGCTCATCATTCCTGTGCTTTAAACATTAAAGCAGCAGACAAAGGTCAGCACGGTCTCTAGCTTCCCTGTTAGCATGCAAGTTTCAGCTCTGATTTCTCTTTTAAAACAAGAAGTGATTCTCTGTCCTGCCTCTGTTTAAAAAAAGAGATTGATTTGCTCTTGAGCGATACCACTTGTAATTACAGTAATACAGAAAGTAGATAAACTAAGGTATGGGAGCAGGAGAGAGAAGAGAGCACCAGGACTTTTTGAAGACACTTATCATAGACCAGACATGAGGCATTGAGGTTTTTCAGAAAGGTCACCACCTTCATTAAAGCACTAACACAAACAGAGAAACATTCACTTCCAAAAAAATAAAGCAGGTAACCAAAAAAATGCCTCGCACTCACCAATACTATGACAAAAGCAGAAAACACAGCAGCCACCAAGTAACAAAGACAGAACTTTATTGCGTTTGAAAGCACCACCTTTATTGTCATTACTCCAACGCAGGTATCTCTCATAGCATGCCCTTGGAAGTCTCTATTTCAGAGCACTTTAAAGCACAGTATTTTGTGTTTAGGATACACTAGAATTAAGACTTCAAGACAGAGATTAATTTCTAAATAATTTCAGAATACCTTAGCTCAGGGCCACTGACCTCCCAGAGGGAAAACAAAAGCTGCTGCAGCAGTTGATTGCCAGGTATCTTCTCTTCTGAGAGAAAACAACTTTCACCACGACCATGAAACAACTTCATCCCTCCATCCAGCACCATCACCAGCTTATTGTGCTACACTTTTAATTGTGCTCCAATACCCCACCACAAACAAACTCTAGTTCCAAGAATGAACAAACAGCCTCCTTCCTTCAATCATCTCTCTCTCTCTCTCCCTGGCAATTACTGCTGTCATCATATGCTGTCATCATACTGGATAGCAAACCCAGCTGGACACCTGAAAGCCCAGCTCACACAAGCTGTGGTGGTGGCTATTGGACCACACAAAAATGTTCTCACTACTTGCTGCTTTCTCCCAGTCTCTAGCTTCAATTCACACAAACCACGTGGGATGAGATTTTTATACCACCTGCAGTGAGACCTGTGCCATGAGACAGGACTGTCTGAGAGTTCTCACAATGCTGTTCTTTGCTCTGTTATTTTTATCAGGGCCACCATATAATGTTATAAAACATCACAGAAACAAGAGAGGAACTTTCACCAACCTTCTCTGCACCAGGGTGGGGGACACTCCAGGGCCAACCAGGCGTTCCTTTTGCTGAGGGACAGGCTCACTCAGTTCAAACAGGGAGTCTTCCAAAAACTCCCAGTAAGCCTCAAAGCAAAAGCCCCTTCTGCTCCAGAAAAGAGGCAGAGCTTAACCTCAATTGCTGCCTAATTTTTATATTACACTCCCATCAGTCCTTGCTATTGACAAGTCAGCTGTGGTTAATCACTCACAAAACACCCATTAGTAGATTAGCATATACAGATGACTTTGCCATCTCAGCAACACCTTACAAACATTAACTAATCAGGGTTTCTTAAACTCCCTTCACCTGTCTCTCACCTGGCTCCCTCCTAGCTCCTCCCCCTCCTCTTGCTTGCTTGCAGAGAAGCTCCTTCCTCTCCCAGCTGCGAAAAATCTGTATTCTGCCCTACCCACACCTTACTCGCTCCCTCATCTTCTCTCTTCCTCTTTTCATCCTCAGGCATCCTTGTTCCAATTAAAAACCCCAGATGGAGCAGCTGGAAGATGCCTAAATATCCTAATGAAGAGCGGGATGCAGCAAAAGAGATATTTAAGGCTTCACAAGGAGGTGAACAGCACAGAGGGGAGGAAATGTGAGTGACAGAAATAGGGTAAGGCAAGTTTGCCTAAAAGTGAGGGTAGCAGAGAGCTATGAAAGGGAGAGAATAAGCAGAAAAGAGGAAAAGAACCAAGCCTATTAACATTTGTCTTTTCTTATCAAGAAGGTTTCAGGTGTGGTGAGTTCTCTTGTTGCAAACTGCCCATAGAGACACAGCACCAGGTAAACCTGTAGGAAAGAGCAGCAGCTTATGCTGACAGATATTTAAAATGCATTGGAATTCAATAGCTCTGGTTTCATTCCCTATAAATTTCTAGATATCCACAGAATTGAAGTGAGATGTGCATAAAATTCACTTTGCATTCCAGAAAGAAGAAAAGAAAATTATACAGTAAACACCAAAGTTTCAAAATAAGTCTTCTTCTTTCTGCTCAAGTATGACTTAAAAAAAAATAAAACTACAATAGACATTTCAAGGAGAGAATAAATAATTTAATTTGAAGTCAATGTGTGCACAAAATCAGTTTGTAATAACTTCATGGAATCGTAGAATGGTTTGGGTTGGAAGGGACCTTAAAGATCATCCCGTCCCACCCCTGCCATGGGCAGGGACACCTTCCACTATCCCAGGGTGCTCCAAGCCCCGTCCAGCCTGGCCTTGGACACTTCCAGGGATCTGGGGGCAGCCACAGCTTCTCTGGGCACCCTGTGCCAGGGCCTCACACCTGTTGCAGTCAAGAATTTCTTTCTAATATCCCATCTAAATCATTCTTGTTTTAATTTAAAACCACTTCCCCTTGTCCCATACACTTTCTGCCTTTTTTATATAAGTCCTCTTTAGGCACTGGACTCTAAGGCACTGGACTCTAATTGCAGACATGAGGACTCTAAGGTCCTCATGTCTGCAATTTTCACAGCCAAGGTCCATCACCTTGCACTTCTTTATCGCCTTCACTAATTTATGAATAAATTTTAAAGCAACCATTTGAAACTTTCTAAGAATGGTGAACTTCTCAAAAAGCCTTTCAAGCAAGATGATGAGGAAGCTCTGCTGCAACAGCTCCAGCCTGATAACCTGATGGAAGTGACTGTACAACAAAATACAGAGATCCATAGAGAGAAAGAAATCCAGCTGGTGATACCGGATCCCTGGAATCTCTGAGCAGGTTCAGAAGGCGTGAATCACTCTTAGTTTCACCCTTGCTCACGCTGCAGTAGTTCTACACTGTCAGGTGCACTGCGAGAGTCCACCACGGACTGTATTTCTTCCCTTGAGACATAATTCGTCTTTTCCACTGAAATTTCCAGGTTCCTGTGAGATGTTGCAGACACCGGACACCTCAGGTGGGAATTTGCTTGTGTTTTTTGTACTCAGTCCCTGATTGTCTGGTTTGGGGCAAGAAAGGGGAGACCAAGAGGTGCCTTTCTGTCTTTAACTTTCTTTCACAAAAGTATGATTTGATTTCCTGGAAAAATCTGGGAATCTGGCATAGGCCAATCTCCAAAGACAATCACAATGCAGACCAGGATTGCACCAGAGAGCAGCACCTGCCTTGTTTGCACAGTGCAATGCTGATTAAAAACCAAAGTGTAGGATGGCCATGCTAGGAGTTACTCTTGTTTTGCTGGTGATGGGGAACAAAAAAAGCATTGTGGTAACAGTGGCTCAATAAATTACGTGCAGCAGAGTTAATGCAGGTGTGCTTTCTTGGCCGGGGCTTTACGTGGAGCAGGCAAGGGACTCAAGAAGTGACTCTGAGGCAGGGAAATTTGAGATCATGGCTGCTGCCTTCAGCAGAAAATCGATTATTTGGAATTATTGTTAATAAATCTAGCTCTCTTTTCCTGTACCCACTCCCCCTCCTCCCAGCCCTGCCACAAGACTCCCTGCACGCTGCCGGCCGATTACAGTATCCAGCACAAAACAAACCCCTTCCCCTTCCTTCGTGTCATGTATTTCCACTGATACAAAACCTTTGTGTCTCTTGCCGTGGCTGACATGCCAGCCAGAGCCAGCAATCTTCACTTGGCAGGAATTTCCATGTGAAAAGGATATTTTGAAGAAAGCCTGTGGGCCAGAGCCAAGGTAAAAGCTCCTCACTCTCTCCAGCAAATGCTACTTTTCCAGTGTGAAAGTGTTGAGCCACTGCCCTCCCAACCAATGTTCCCATGGATTTGTCCCAGGTTGGAGCCTGTCACCGTCACAGCAGGAGTAGGAAGAGGGTTTTTCAGTGGGATGGGGATCGCCAGCAGCACAAACATTGTTTCTTCACAAAGGAAACAAACTCCAGCCCGAGGTTTTGGCCGGCAACACATCCCTAATGCAAACAGCCCTCGGTCCCATTGCTCTAGGAAGGGTGACTGGGCCTAGCAGGGAGTGGAATAACCCCAGGCAGGGGCTGACAGCTAAATCCAGGTCATTGAAAACAAGAAGCAAAGTACACATTTTTTAACAGCTACCCCCTGAAATGAACTGCCAGGGGTGAAGCTGGGTGGTTGGTGTTTTTGTTTAAATTTTTCAGATCAAGATTAGGATGCCTTCCCCGCATCACAAGTTATTGCAGACCTGGGCAAGATTTGTCGAGCTCCAAAGAGCCTTGAATGGAGGGAGCACTGCAAAAGAATGAAGCTTTGTAGAGCCAGGGTTTCGGCGAGAATGAAATGACCAATATTGGTACTGCTGCTCTTTCAACTCGAGCCATGAGCTGGATTTGGAGTCCTGCCCACAGCATCCCTCGGGAGGGGAAGTGGGCAGTGCTGTCGGGAATGTCCTCACACTGCAACTTTACTGGCGGTCCCAAGCCCATCCCAATCACCTCAGCATCAAAACTCCTCTCTGGGCTTTCATCACAGCATGCCTCGAGCGTCAGCGTCACCATCAGCTTTCCTGCCGCCTCCTCGGAGTGCCCGATACCTGTTGCTCCATAACCACACGGCTGTACCCCAGGCAAACCCCATCCAGAAGTTTGCCTCCAGACTTCAGGGAAAAACTGTGGGCTTTTAGTCAGTAAATCTGACTGTTTCAGCCACCCCCTCCTCGAAGGAGCGCAGTGGCTTCCTGCTTTACGTGAAGCGAGGCAGGGGAGGAGCGCAGTGCCCTCCCCGGCTCCCGGAGGCTCCGCGATGCTAAAGCAGCCCGGCTCATCTGCAGAGCCTCGGGGACAGGGCACCCACCTCCAGGTGCCACCTGGCCGGGCGAGGCGGGGCTGGCACCCGCACGGAAGATGCGCGCAGCGCGCTCGGGATGCTGCGCTGGGATCTCTCCCGGGCGGGCGGAGGAGGGCACGGTATCCACGATCCACCCCGGGGCACTCGCCCGTGGAGCTCGTCCCTTCTTGCCGGGACCCGCCCTGCCATGGGCGGGCTCCCTTTCCTGCCTTTTCCCCGTGGGATGCGCGGCGGCCTCGGGACGGGAGCGCGGCGGCCGCGCCGCCACCGCGGGGCAACAGCTCCGCAACGCGGCCGCTGCGCGCAGTGCGGATGGAGCGGGGCCGGGGGCTCAGCCCGCTCCTCCCCAGCGCTCCCCGCCACGGGCTCGCAGCTCTGGCCGCGTTTATGGCTCAGGTTTTATGGCTCAGGTCACAAAATCCACAGTAAGCATCGCCTTGAGCGGAGGGGACCACTCCCTTCTCCATCCCGCTCTCTCCGAGCCACCCCTCGCTTTCTCATTCCCAGTGAAGTTTCCTATCCCAGCTTTAAGGCTCCCATCGAAGCTTTGTAATCCTGCTTGTGTTTAATTGTAGCTGGAAGGATATTCCTGCCTGTAAAAGAAGTGTGATCGTCACAAGCGTTCTGCGGGCAGTTCTTTGCCTTATCCTCAAAGTGAATGTCTGACATTGTTCTGTGCTGCTGGTCATGACCTATGGGTGGCAGTGCACTGGTCCTGAAAGGGTTTCTCAATTATCTGCAATACGCGTCGTTTTGAGCTGTCTCCTACGGCCACCGAACGTGCGGGAAAAACAAAAACCCTCCAACAACATTTTTAGTGTTAGAGAATCATGGCATTACTCTGTTCTGGGCCGGATGTTGCTCTGGCCAGGATGTGAGACAGAAATCATTTCATCCACACGTTGCCCGGGTGTGCAGAGGAAATCATTCCATCGCACATCAATTTTACTCATACTTTATACAGTCAAAACCCATAGAAACTCATTGGTTCAATGTTCATTGGTCCCAAGTTACACAGTTCTTAGGATCTGGTTTCCTACTGGTTATGGATCTCTTCGCCTTCGATGTTAATTAGGTTCTCATTCCTTGGTTCTCTTACCAATTTTTTCCAGGACCAGGTGTCCCTGACCATGCTAGTGGTGATGTTTGGAGCTGATGGTCGCTGATGGTCGTTATCTTTTGTGTATCTTCTGTGCTACTCCCAGTCTGCTGAGATGTTAAACTCATCAGGCCTTGAGTGATCAAACAGGTCCTTTGAAAAGAAACTTAAAATTCCCTTCCCCCGGCACAAAGGCGAACAAAACCAACCAAAGTTACATAAAAATATTTTAAACTCAGTATCATTTCCAACACTACCACTTCATACTAGGGGACTCCCGCTTGTAGGGTTTTTCCTTACAGACAGGCTGGAGCAAATGGAGTACCCCACATGGAAACACTGCTGGTGCATCACACACACAGGGGTTTCCACCAGCATTAAATCTGCCAGGCGGGAGGCAGTCCCACAAATACTTTGCACAGCACTCAGGGATAACACGTTCCACAGAGAAAGGCAAATTTCCCCACTGTGACCCCTGGAAGCCCCTGCTCTGTGCCTGTTCCTCCTCTGCACCCTCTGCCTCCACCCTCCTCCCCCAGCTGGCAGGTATCCAGCTGCTCCTCAGCCCCCCAGTTCCTCTGCACCCTGTGCCCTTCACCCCATCAGCCCTGGTAATCACCAGAGGAGCCCTTATCTCTGTGATGATCTCTGGAAATGCCTTTTGTCTCCAACAGCTCATCGCCCTGCCCCTCACCTGCTGAGATCAGCTGCTTTCCTACTGGGAAAAAAGAATAAAAAATGAACCCTGGGAATAATGACGAGTTCTGAAAGCTTTCAAGTTCCAAAAATAAATAAATAAATGGAAGGAGGAAGGGAGAAATGCATGTTTCTTTTGATTAATTCCCTTTCTTCCCACCCCCAAAGACCATGCAGTAAATAAAATGAAGTCCAGTCCTGACAGACACAAACCTTGACTGTCTGTTTATAGATGGTGTGAGTGCCAATATTCCAGCGGGACTGTGCAGAACGAATCTGTCAGGGAATCAGAGCACATGTTACAGAGTGTGAAGGTACATGCTCCACATTAAAAACAAATCATTCAGAAAGTGCAGAATACCCTAAATCTACATCTGCCATGCTGGTTATTCCTGTTGCGTTCTTAAAATTCATCCTGAATTTTATTTTCCACATCTTGCAAGTGTTAGATCTGCAAAACAGCATTGTAAGTGCAGCTGTTGTGAAGTTCAGCTCTGAATAACTATGTAGCTGAATGCTGGCTGGAATTCTGATTTTTACCTCTGAATATTCTCCCATCTTTTGGAAGCCGCCCAGTTTGAGAAAACCATTTCTTCTGCCTGTGATCAATGATATCACCACATTTCAGGGTGATGTGAGGATGCCATTTTTTCTGGGTCTCACTCAACCCAGCTCTAGCATCCCCTTCTCCTAATTGCCTCAATTCCTCAGCACCAACTCCCTGTGCAGCTGCTTTTGCTTCTGTATTGCCATTACTGTGGCCCCAAGAGCCACACTCAGTGCCACTGCTGCCATTGAAAATAATGTCAAGGAGCAGAAAGAAGCCCAGTAAATTACTGATTTGCTTTTACTTTTTTTTAATCCTTTGCTGCCATCACCACCTCCTGCCAAAGGAAGCAGACTTGAGGAGGGTCTGTGCTATACAGCAATTTGCAGTGTAAATTTTGAGCAAGGTCTTTGATCACACCAGAATTCAGTCATTTGTATTACCAGGCAAACACAGCACAGGACATGCCCAGTTCTGAGACATGGTTTAGTACCAGCTGATGACCCTATTGATTTATTTTGTATTTTTCATAATGAGTTATAGCTACATTATAGAGTTGCCTGCACTGGATTGCAGTTTGATTTTCCGAGTGCCATTTCTCAGACATGAGGTTTTTATAAAAGCTTTCCTCCCAACAAAAGCCACACACCTTCTATCATCCTAACAGAACAGTGCTGCAAGTTTGTATCTACAGTTCAACAACAAAGTAAAACCTTTTTATTTTCATCTACACACCCATGAACACAGGTTGGAGCACAGCTAAACAGGCCAGTGTGCTCCCTATGATCCCATTTTTCCTTGGAGGTGGAGGAGAAGAACAGTGACTATTTCTCCTCTGCTCCTACACATCAACACTGCTGGAAGCTATCACCCTTCTCTGGCTGGGCCTCACCAAAAAAAAAATAGAATAAAACATTTTAGCTCAGCGTTCCTAACTCACAGCTCTTCCTACAGGACTTTGCCTGAAAAATCTGTTTCCTCAGCAAACAGTTCAACCCCTTCCCATCCTTCAGCTGGAGCTAATACCAGCCAAAGGCATCAGCATGACTTTGCCAGGTCTGAGTTGTGTCTCTGCAGACTGTACAATGTCCTGACACAAAACAAAGCTTCAAAAAAGGGAAAATAAAAACCCAAGAAGAAAAAAACCCACCACACTCCTCCCACGTGTTAATGGATTCCAAACCATGGCTCACGTGTCAGTTCAAAAGTATGAAAAAAGCCACAGGTAAGGAAGTGCTAGAAAATATTCTTTTCCCTGATTTCTCAAAATGAAAGTCCCAAGTGCTAGCTGGAGTTTTTTATGTGATTGCATGTTCTCCTCATGTGCCTGTCACCAGCAGGAAAATCCTCCCTGGCCCCTGCATTCCCCAGGGCTCCAAGCAGAGGGGACACCCCCTCGCCCTCAGGTGGGTCACTGTCCCCTCACAATTATTCTGCCACTTTGTTTCCTTCAGGACATTTAGAGTGACCAACACACTGAACAAGCAACCTGCCCTAGGTGCACACAGAAAACATCCCTAAGTCTGCTCAGGGACAGGAACAGAGCTCCTTGTTTCATCCCAAATCTTCCCTTCAAGGAAATACAGAGGTAATGGTGCTGTCAGAGATGAATCACCAGCCCCCGGACAAAGTTTCGTGAATAACTCTTTAGGGATGGCACAAAATTAGAAAAAGAAGGTGACCTGATCAATGTGAAATGTTATTTCAGCTGAAAAGGAAAAAGGACACTTCTGTCTGTACATTAAATAGGAGAACAAATGCATTCAGGTGCAACATTTGCCACAAGCAAGACAGAAATCCCCAGCACTGCTACAAGAGACAACTCCCCTCCTCTTCTACTCCCCTCAGGTTTTGGGATACACATCTGGATTTAAAATGGAAGAAAAAGATAAAAATAAGAAGGAAAGAAGAACCCTAACGAGCTTGCAATATCCAACCTGGCATTGTTCCTTGAGGATATTTCCTAGTGTGCATTGAGTAGGTGAGAAAATAGACAAGATATTCTCTCAAGAGGTCAAAACAACTTTACTGGCACTTTAGAAAAATCAAGAGACTCTGGCAAAGGGTTCACTACAACATCCAGTCTACATAAAACACTTCTCAGAGCATTAACTTGGCCCATTAAACATAGCAAACTTTAAGCCAATTTGCAGGTAAGTTACTCAAAATGTTCCAAGAAGGGGGGATTAGAAGATGAAGAAAGAAAAACAGACAGGAAGACAGAAAAGACAGAAAAGCACACAGGCCACATACACGTTCAAAGAAAAGAATGCAAGAGTTTGAAATTAAAACATCCTGAATACCATTCAGGAGCACACAATTCATCTGATAACTTGTACCTGCAGAGATCAAACTACACCTCAAAAAAAGTAGTTACAAATAGAAATCCAATCCAGCAGCCCTTCACTTTTGACCTGGGATCTGAAGCCATATTTTTCTGGCCAAATTTGACTTCTGTTTAAAAATCAGAATACTACAAAAAACATATCTACAGACAGTAGAACCAGGATTTCCCAGGTTAAAAATAGACATTGAAGAGGTTTTCTTTAAATTTTTTCTGTTTAAACTGTTGTTTAAACAACCACTGAGACGGGGAGAAGGGGAACAACCTTCCAGCAGCACCATTTTCCTTTTGCACAGTGAAAATCTTAGGGATTTTCCAGCATGGGCTGTGTTACTATCTTGTGGGGACACTGGGAGCAGAAGGAATCTGCATGTGAAGCAAGGAGCTCAGAATTTCAAAGTGAAAGGGTGAGAACTAGAAGATAAAGGAAGTAAAACTAATTTTAAGCCCATTCCCTAATTTGTAATGCTCCAGTTACTGTGAGCAGATATGGAAATACAAAGCCTCTGACTCTCTCCAGCCCTGCCCAGGATACAGGAGGCCACGGGAAGCACACAGGGAGATAGAACATGTGCTTTCTGATGAAAAGCCCAGATTTAGAGCACTCCAAGTGCATCAGACACAAGGAACTGTCCCAGGTAACTGCACCACCTCCATGAAATTGAAACACGGCATAGTTATTGATTAGACTTACACATTTATAAAATACTTAGGACTTCCATGCCATGCCATGAGAAGTCATAGCTGACATCACGCAAGCAAGAGGCAGGACAATTTTGCTCAGCAACATCCTACACGTGGAATCACAACTCCCAGAAACACATTTTAGGGTAAGCAGACATTTTTACCTCTTCCCAGGTCTGTGGAGGACAGGGTGAGTGGCCTTTTCCAAAGGGCTGCAGAGCTCTCTCTTTGTGCCACAGGAGACATCCACACACCAGCTTCTCTCCATGGAGCCCATAGCCAGATATTTTCCATGGCAGGGTTTGAAAAACTTCTATCCATCGTGCTTAGCAGCGACAGCCTGCTGCCAAAGTTTGTCAGTTGTAGCCTGGAAGCATCCAACTTTTTTAGGTTGGAATCCAAACCCTCTGTTCCATATGTAAAAGCTTTAGAGCAAACACTGTTTGCACTCGCAGTGCAAAATTGCTTGTGGGTGGTTTTCTCCCTCAGTGCAAAAACTCTTAACGCTGTTGGAATTAGAATGTTTTAATGTGGTATTTTTATGATCTAGTGGCTTTATTGTCACCAGTGCCACTGCGCATGTTTCCCAGCCAGCTGCAAAGGGGTGGCATCCTGGGCTGAAGCAGGAGCTGCCTTGTCAGTGACAAACCAGCCCTCCTGGGCTTCCAGAAAACCTGCCAGATCCATAACACAATCCCAGCTTGGGTCAATAACATGGAAGACCAACCAGCACTGAAATTCAGCTCACCTGGGAAGAATTTGCCCTTCTGTGGCTCTGAAAGCCTTTGTCCTCACTGTTAACCCCTCACTGACCTCAAGGTAAATTGTGCAGTGTTCTCCTGCCTCCAGCAGAGTCCTTGCCCGTTATTTCTGGGGAAAGCAGCTGCTGGAGACAGCTGGAAGGAGACTTTTATGATTATTACAGTAGCTGCAAACATATCTGTGCCGTGGTAGCACTCAGATGTTTACCAGTTTCTGTCACCAACACAAGTTTCTAGCGTAGAAATGGGTCTGCAGGCAGCCAGGGGAACCCAGAGCACCCCAGCCCAGTCAGGTTTCAGGAGAGGAGCAGCTGCAAGGGGCTGGCAATGCCCTGGAAGATGCAGCAGACAGGGGAAGGAGACATTGCTGGGGCACAGCTGGAAGGAGGTGCTTCATGCCAAAGAGGGGCACAGCTGAAGCAGAGACAACCCCAAGGGACCACAGCCCAGCCACACTGGGCTAAGTGACATCCCCGAGGGACTCCCTGATCCCCAGGGCAGGGCAGGGGGGCTCCCAAGGGACTGAAGGTAACACCCAGCAAAGGATGAGGAGACCAGGAAGGTGTTTGACTGAAGATGACCCTGGGGAAGGGAGAGGAATGGGGTTTTTCTGAGTGGGTTTCTTAATTTGTTTCCTTCATTCTCACCCCGCAAATCAGCAGTTGAAACTTTGTGCTAACTGGCAGTAAATTCAGCCATATAAAAAGTTCCTCAGGTCAAGCCATGTTGCTGCTGGGGATGCAGACACTGCCCATGCAGAGAGCTCATGGTTCGGACACTGTCAGGATGTCCCAGATGTGACAAAAAGGAAAATTGAATTGTAAACTGAAAATACTGAGATCCTTTTAGTGTCATAAGATGCATTTCTACTGGCAGCATTTAAAGAGTTTGTATCTCATAAGCTGATGTTTCTAATTTCAGAGGAAAAAAATGACTGCTCATCTGAGCCTTTCAGATGCACATCAGCCAGCAAGTAATTGAAGACAAAGTGTTTTTCTGTAATAAACCTTCATAATGAAGCACCAGAGGAAAATCCTAAAGTTCAACTCAATACATCACACTAATCTGCAGAATGGGATTTTCCTGCCACTAATCTTGTTAGAGCTGGGGCACTGGGCAAATACATCTAAACACATAATTACTGAAGAGATATTAAATGGATCGATTTATTTCAATAAAAAATGCAAACTTTGAGGAGAATTCATTAATACTCAAAATCCAGCCAGGCAATAAATAACACTAATGAACTGAGAAAAAGGAATAGATGAACAAGTACTGACATGATGTCTTATGGCTTATTGCTGTTAAAGAGGAGCTGACAATGACTCCATTTGAAATATAAATCCTGCAAGGGAAATGCTAGAAAGTGAGTGAAAGACTTGTTAAAAATATGTATGTACATATATATACACACATTTTAAGAAGGCATTAGGATGAAAACTAATTTAATTTCATCCTAAGCAGGCCATATTACCATTTTCATCACCCTTAAGCTGTGTTTACATTAGCAAACAGTGCCGTGCAACAGGAGCATGAAACAGCTGTTGCTGAGATGCTGCCAGCACAGCAACTCTAAATGTGTTGGGGGGTTGTTGCTGCCAGCCAGCTCCAGGGTGGTCCTGCAGCCTGACTGCCTCATCGAGAGCAGGGTACCCTGGCCACAGGGCTGCAGGATCTCCCTGGTCCAGTTTTGTCCCAAGGGAACTTCAGAGTGAGTGCTCTGTAATGTGAATCAGATCACAGCGCTTGTGGGTGTGGCAGCGATCACAGCATTTTCTTCAAAAGCAGCCTCCTGACTGGCACGAAAATGTTTCCTGCAGCAGAAGCACTCAGGGCACTGTAAATGGCTCACTCTAGGACAGAACTGCCAGACACAGCAGAAACCTCAGTGCAACGCTCACCCACACAACCCAAACGACCCAGTGACAACCAGGAGTATCTAAAACAGCCTTTTCAGTAAGGGCTGGGAGAGCTGTCAAGACAGAACCCAAGAACATGTTTCTCCTTGTGCTTGGGAGGTTCTGCAATTTGCCAAGAGGAAAAATCAAAGCATTTGGTTTGGTATTTGGGAATTATAACATGGTATTTAAGCAGCACACTTGGAGTTATCCAGGCTGATTCAGAGGACACTTGCAGTGATTTTCTATAGGCTTCTGAAACGGAAGAAAGACACTGAGGGGCTGAGGTGTATCCAGAGAAGGGAAGAGCTGATGAAGGTTCTGAGGCACAAGTTTGATGTGGACCAGCTGAGGGAGCTGGGGTTGTTTAGCCTGGAGAAGGCTCAGGGGGACATTATCACTCTCTACATCTCCCTGAAAGGAGGGTGTAGTGAGGTCACGGATCATTCTCCCAGGGAACAAGACAGGAAGAGAGGAAATGGTTTCAAGTTGTGCCAGGGGACGCTTAGATCAGGTATTATGAAGAATTTCCTCACTGCAAGGGTGCTCAGGGAACTGTTCTAACAAATTGGAACAGGCTGCTCAGGGAACTGGTGGAATCACCAGCCCTGGAAGTGTTCAACAAGACATGGATGTGGCTTCTGCAAGTTTTACTCAGCTCCACAGTTCTTACAGCAAAGGAGGTGCTGCCACTTCTCCTGGTGGAGGATCCCCTGTTTGTTCACTCATTCCTTAGCTGAAAGCTGCTCCTGTCCATTATTAGGGACAATAGACTTCAGCAGCTGAGAAGGAAGAAAGCTCAGCTATCAGAGATGAGCCTGTTTTGTTAAATCACAGTCAAGTTATTAAAAATCACCATTTCCTTTCAATGGTCTTATGCAGGAAAATGCTGGCAAAGCATCCAAACCTCATCTAGATGAGCAGTTCTGGATTTTACTGGTTATAAAATGAGTGATTTATGGCAGCATGTACAACATGATGTTATTTCCCTTGCAATTTATGCTCTCAGAGGGCAGAGAAGAGGTGGCTGTGCAGGAATTACATATCCCTTGCTCCTTCCAGCAGATGCCTCTTCGCACAAATAACACTTTCACAAAAATCTCTGATTTGTTCTAACCCACGTCTCCTAAGAGTTTCTGTAAGGGCAATTACTACTGGCAACAAGCCAAATAAATGTTGTATTTTTGTTCTTTCTGGAAGTTCATGCAAAAAAAGATAGGCAATTTCTCAGTTTTCATTCTGCTCTATACAAAATGTTACGGGTTGGGCACATCCAGCTTCTCTGTCCAAACACGATTTCTAATGTATTTTATTTGGCTGTTTCCTTGGCATTTTCAGTAGGAACTGGGGAAGAAAAAGGATGTACACTAGGAACACAGCATGATGCACCTCTGAATGAAGGCAATCCTCCCCTCCTCGGGCCTGTGATTAAGATTTGCAGTTATAAGCAGTATTCTGAAAAAGCAACTGTGCTGCCTTAATGATCCCAGTCACCACAGCCAGGTATAGTAAAAAAAAAAAACAAAAGTAAGGGAAGCAGATGTAAAAAGAAATGCATTTGTTAACAAGTCACCTGGGATTTTATCACCAGGATAAAAGCCTCCTTATCATCATTATGTTTTCCACTGCAATCCTAGAACAACAGGTATCCTGAAAATCCAAGCTTGGCGTCTCAGATGGGTTGACATCCTCAAACATCCTTTCAGATGCTTCTCAAGGGCTGAGGGATTTCCCTCAAGCTTTCCTTTAGAACAAGGCAAGGGGGAACCTGGCAATTTTAGGGTCTTTTGTTGCCAGCAAGGAGCGGGATAAAGCAGCCTGTTCTGCACAGTCTCATCGGGACTGCAGCTCCAGGCAACTGATGAATCTGCCACCAGATGTCACCCAGAGGCCACTCCTGTTGCCTGCTGAGACTCCAGCAAGCCCCTGGATTTCCTGCAGGCAGCAGGGATGGTCAGAGCACTGTCATAACTCCTGCAGTTAACACCCACATTTAACTTCAGACTTCTACTTTGTGCCCTGAAAAAGAAAAGAAACTTTCAAGCTGCAGTAAGTCTTCAAAATGCTTTGAAAACTGAAGTGCATTGCATGAGCTAAAAGCAAGACCCTGTGGTTGTTGATATCTTTACTGAAGGCCTGTATTTCTCTTTTTAACAGAATTTTATCACCTTGCAGAGTTTACCCTTATCTAACTCCTAGGGGAAAAAGAACAAGCTATCAAGATAGATAATGGATTACAAGAAAACAGCAAGCAATGAAGAAAGAAGCAGGAGCACCTTGTGACAAGGGAACATAAGAGATTTCCTGTCATAATGAAGACAATTATAACAGGAAAAAATCAGCAGAATAAAAAATGATAAAGTCTAAACTGATGAAGACTTATTAGACACCTTTTATACATTTGGGAATACACTTAAAAACTTCCTTTCATGGGGAGCATCCAAAGAAAGCACACAGGGACACGATTCCCACTGTTTAACATTCAGAAAGTTCCACATGCTTTGCTGCAAATCAGAATTCTTTTTTTTATCAGATTATTTGAGAGAGACCTAGAAAGCACAAATTTAGCATTGCAGCTTAAGCAGTAGTGATAGACATAAGAAACTGTTATTGAAAATATTTGTTGTTATGGGAAACAGGAAAATGGAAGAGAATAGTTTTGAAGAAATGTTACTTTTTTTCAATCTCCTAAATACAACTAAAATGTCCAGTGCTTCCAAGAGTAAATCAACAATTACTTCAGCTCTGAACAGAAGCATCTAGAAAGAGGGATGAAATCACTCCTATAAATATTTCAGCTTTCTGAAACAAGTCCAGCTCTATTTAAACATGTCCAGAAACAATTTCAGCTCCATTTAGACAAGTCCTAGCATTTTCTTAAAGTCAAGGTAGAGCTAAAAGTACCTTCTTAAAATTGCCCCACAGTCAATGTGTTTCTACTCTTAAAAAATTCTGCCTGTGACAATGATTTGAAAATTGAATTTAGAACTCTCAGTAAGGATATTTATTCTAAACAACAGGAAAATAGGAAAAATATCCAAGATATCCTGTGCAAAAAGCAGTTACCATGCCACAGCTGATGAGCACAGGCAGGTTCTTAACAGCCCGATCAGCTGCACAACAGGTCATCAATAAATCCCAGAGCACCCACTCCACTGCCACAGAACAGGCATTTACAGGGGTCACAAGGCTGTGACAATTTAACATTTTCCTGTGCACTCTGTGTAGAACTGAAGGAGTCAGGACAAGTCCATGAGGTACCAGCCTCAGCAAAGAGCTGATTTTCCACACTGCTCCTTGTATTCAGCACTCTGAACTTATCAAGCATAAAGAATTGGAATGATTTTATCTTTAACACACTGACTAAAAAGAACAGCTCTGCTGCCAGTAACAAACCAAAACAACAAAATATTTAGTGGAATTCCAGACAGTGAATTTCAACATGGATGAGGAAACTCTTCTTCCGAATTTTAAATTTTGGTTGATTTTTATTTATTATGCATCAGTAGCTGAAGAAGCCACGATTCAGCTGTTTATTGAGAAAGAACATTCCAACACAGTATTTGAACTTTTGCTTAAGAAAGAAATTATTTTAGAAAACTTTAAGGAGAAACCAAGATTCAGACTGTTCATAAAAATCAGTTCTGTGCACACCTGAGCCTTCTTGTTTCCTCTGACCCAGCCATACTTCACCATGACAAACCTGGGAACAGTTCTTTTGTTATGGGGAATGGTTATGGTTTCAGAACTTGAAATGGTGAAGCTAGAAAACTAAAAGAGAACTCCCAAACAATACAAACAAGATGCAGGAATAGAAGTTTTCACCTCATTTCACCTCTAATCCCTTATAAATAAATAGAGTTTAAAAAATCAAGTTTTACACTGGCAATAATCTCAGTTATTAAGTAGTAATTGGATACTTTTCTCAGCATGACCTATCACTGTAACCACCCAGTGGTAACAAATTGACTCTCAATACCTGTAATAAAGCAGCTCAGAGTAAACAAAATACTTATTTTGAGAAAACATACAAAAATCGCAACTATTATATTAAGAACTCTGTTGTAATTATATACAAAATAACTATCAGAGCATTTGGTTTGTACAGTGTTGCTGCAAGTTTTGAAATTCAGTTCTGAATCCAAGACAGTCAGTGCCAGAAATGGGCAACCATCTCAAGCTTGTCTTTAGGGACACAGACAGAACAATTTGTGTGTATTCATGACAAAGTTGGAACCATAAGGTAAAAGGAGAGGAAGCAATTAATGCAAAGAAGTTTAAAAAAGACTTCCACAATGCCAAGTTCCCTGCACTGTCCCATTAAACCACGTTTAGAACAGCCACAGCAGCTGCCTCCATTCACAATGTTTTGTTTTGGGTTTTGTATTGGTTTTCTTGGGACTCAGATGTCCACTTAGACACCTCCCCCTCCCAAATTCCAAAAGCAATGACCTCCTGCTACAGCTCAGGTAAGAGTTTCAACGGGTGTCCTGAAGGGAGTGTGCAGTTTGTGAACCCCTCATTACACACTGCTGCCAATCCGTATTTAAATGTAACCATGAATAACCAAACTCCACTCTAATGACAGTGCAAAACCTAAAGTAATGTCCTTGAAATATTTGTTAGCTCTTGGAAAGTGCCCACAAGCATCATCTGTGTTAATACCCTGTATCTCAGCTTGCCTCCCAGCAAATCTTACTCAGGGAAAAGAAAATGCATGGCAGCAACAACCCAGCCCCTTCACCCAGCTGTGACAAAGTGCTCAGAATTTCTGAGGTTCAAACACAGTCAGCTCGTTCCCATCGTAGAACTCTCGCAGTTGGTTTGACTCATATTTTATGGAAGGTTCTGCAATTTGCATCCCGGGCTCCAGAGCATTCTGTCCCACTATTTTAAGGTTCACCAGCTTTATTTTCCAGGTGTTATTCCTCACAGGGCAGCTGATGAGCCCAAAGATTTGCTCAAAGACACCCAAACAAGCGTTGTCTCTGTGCACTGTGCCAGCCACCGCCACCAGCACCAGTCCATGAGGGGACATGGCACATTTCAGGCCATTGGAATGCAGATTGGGGTTGAAGAGGAGACATTCTTCTTTAACCAAGGACAGCAGGCGCAGGCTCACCATGTCTGCCCCCACGTATTGTTCCACATTTTTTTCCAATGTGTCGTAGCAGAACTTCAGTTTGGCATCCTCCCAAAAATGCTGTGGTCCCCATGTTTCTTCGGATTTTATCCCCAAAGGATGCTGAGAATTCAGGAGTTCAAAGTACCACTGGCAGAATTCTCCTCCTAGACCACCAATGTCATCTTGTGGTGACTTCTGTCCGTTTCCATGACTCTGCAATTAAGCAAACTTTTTTCTTAGAACTATTCAGCAAGATTATCACTTAGAAAAACATCAAATCATGCACATACTTATATTAAACCTTTTAAGTGTTCTGAGCCAGAGTGACTGAAGAGAAACACCAACATAAAATCCCATTTATTTTCACAAACATGATTATCTTATCTAGAGAACCAGGACAGGTTCCCTGAATTACACCCAGAAAGTGCTTCAGTGTCTTGGGCTCTTTATAAATAAAGAAGAAAATCCTGGTTCTACTGAAAAGGGGCAGGAGAAGGATGTAAAGTGACTTTTTTGGAACTAAATGTACAGTTACTTTGTAGGGCTTCTCAGTATTTACGATTGGACAGCAAGACTTTTTTTAGAAGTTAATCGAATGTCAAGTTTGCTAACACCAAAGTCAAGTAAGTATTAAATTGTGTTACAAACAGTAAGTAATTAAGCAAGAAAAGTTTGGAGATTTCTATATAGAAATGCTGTGTTTAGTTCACCACAAGCTGAAATTAATTTCCAAATCTGTTACATAGGTTCAGGTTTCCCGTTTCTTCAGAGTGGTGAGGGCCACAAGAATTAAGAGAAAACAAACACAAAGAAAGATGTACGAGATAAATAAATTAATTTACTTTCTTTAAATTTATGAATGTGTTTTAAGTACTTCATTTATGTACCATCAACCACAGAACTTCGCTAAGAGAAACCTTTTTTTTCCCCGAATTATGCACACACAGAAAATTGTTTTGAAAACAATTCTCAGCTAAATCCTAATTGTCATCAGTTAATCCCCGAGTGAAACCTCAGTGCAGCAGGTTCTCGGCAAGGACGGAGCTCTCACAGCCCAGGAGGTGGGGCTGTTGCCCATGAGGGCTCTGAACCGCAGCAAAGTGGCCAATTAGAACTACAAATAAAAACCTGAAAGTTCATTACACCACGAGGATTTGCTAAATGGCAACGTTTTTAACTTCAAAATAACTTGTTATTGCCAAAACACATTTCCTTACAATGTACTAAGTGTTACAAATACCAAGGGAAAACAAATTCCACTGACCCGGCACAGCTGGAAACCGCATATTTTAACAATATATAAATTCACTAAAATCACAAGAGTCTCTACAGGATTTCTCTGCCATTCCTACTGTTTTCAGTTGTCCCTGAACCCACAAAACAATTTGTGAATATCTTCTATTTTAGCTTATTGGACAATTTAAAAATTCAAAGCATGGAGAAGACCCCACACATTAGAGTTCAAACACTGTAGAAAACAGAGCAGACACCTTTAAATGTTGTCATTAAAAAACCAACCGAAGAAATCCAACTAAAACCAAACCAACCAAGAGTTAAAAAGATTTAGGACCTTCCTACAGGTGCAGAGCCACATTTTCACTGGCCATGCTGTGAAACCAATGCTGAGCACCCTGAGGATTTCCAGCAGCAGCACTCACCTGTGCAGGAGGTTTTCTGTGCCCTGGCTCCGAGGCTCGAGCTGTGAGCTGCCCGCTCCAGAGCTGCCTCACACGCTCGATGAGGAGGTGTTTCTCTGAGGAAGGAGGCACTGCAACTCCCTGAGCTGCCAGATACTTGAAGATGATTTCTCTGTAGACTTTCCTGCGCCTCAGAAGTTCTTCCACGTTTTGGCTGTACACCAAAATGGCATGAATGGCTTCTGCAAGGAAAGAAACTGAAGTTAGTGGTAGCTTCTTTCAGAATAAAACCCCAAACCTACACCATTTCTTAAACTCCTGACCTCCAAACGCAGTGCAAGACAACGTGACACGACATGAAGAGACTGGAAATTTGTTTGCAAACTGAAATCTGGCCTCATCGTATCAGACACAGAACACACCAAAGGGCTTGCAAACATGTTTCTTGAACAAGAATTCTAGTAAAGTGTTTCAGCCATGTCCAGTAGTTTGTGGAAGTGAGGTTCCACCTCCTTCCTCAAAGCTGCTGGAAATGGAATTAAATCTGTTTTATTTCCACACTTATGTGATTACAACTCCCATGTTCATAAGAAAATGCATCCTAGCACAATAATAGTGCATTGAAAAGCAACAACAAAAAAAATCAGCGACAAGGCTCTGTGGTAGAATGAGGAAATATGACAAACTTAAAATCACTTTTAAAGCACTAGCAGCAGACAGTTCTCACTTCAACTGAGGCTGGTCCCTACTTAACAAGGGACCTATAAAAACCCCAAATCTAACCAGAAAGAAACAGCTAAAGTAAAACACAAAAATATTTTAACATAACCTACATCCACTGCAAAAGGAGATTAAAAAGGTAAGGAAAAACTGCAGGCAAAAGACCTTTTAAAAAAATGTGTTGGGCAAGTCTTATAGGTCTTAGTTCCATCACATGAAAAATACTAAAGGCTTTGGGATGAGTATATTTCAGGGCAACTGAGTGGCTTCAGGTAACTCACATAAAAAATTAAGTTTTTAAAAACAAATCTCAACAAAGCGATGGGAGATGCTCACAACTGGAAGTGTTCTGCAAAAAAACAAGTTCACTGTTAAATTTGTGTTTCACCCTTTCAAAACCTGAAAGCGAATGTGATTGACGCCAAAAGCGACAAACTCTTGAGCTTTCGATATTTTTAACCACTAACAGAGCACAGCCGTGCTCGCAGCTGGCTGCAGAGCTCTAAGAGAGGAAAAAGATGCGCTTGAGCTAAAGATCTGCCACGAGCCCGTCGCCACCGCAACTTCCTCGGCCTGAACAACGCCAAGCTCCGAGCAGCCAACCCCCGGAGCTGCCGGGCTGTGCAGGAGAAGGCTCCCGGCAGCGATCCCCGCACCAACGCAGCTCTGCGAACCGCGGCCTCTCCCCCCGGGCAGCCCCGACCGCCGCAGCCGCCGGGCCCGGGGCAGGGCCCGAACCGCGCTCGGGAGGCCCCGGAGCGGCGGGGCCGGCGCTGCCCGCGCACCTTGGCGGCTCTCCGGGTGCACCAGGCGGTTGGTGACGGTGTCGGTGAGCGCCAGCAGCTCCTCGGTGTGCAGGAGCTCCAGCAGGTCCCGGCACCCCGCCCGCTCCCGCTCGCTCAGCCCCGGGCCCGCCATGGCCGCCCCGCCGGGCCGTGCCCGGTGCAGCGCCGGCTGGAAAGAGCGGCCGGCACCGAGGTTCCGCACGGAGAAACGGCCGCGGCGGGAGCAGAGCCACAAGGAGGCGGGATTAAATGTATAGATTATGTATTGTGGAGATTTTATAGTTGAGTGTAGCCTTCCCTTCCATCGCGTCGTGGAGTTGTCGTGCTGAGCTCTGCGGAGTGAGATGGTGGAGAGCAGCACCATGGAAAGGGATGTGTGGGTCCTGCTCCGTGGCCAGTTGGTTGTGAGCCAGCAGTGCCCTGGAGCCAGGGGCGACATCCTTGTCCTGGGGACATCAGGGACAGCGTGGCCAGCCGGGACAGCGAGGAGATTGCCCTGGGGACATCAGGGACAGCATGGCCAGCCGGGACAGCGAGGGGATTGTCCTGCTCTGCTCTGTGCTGGGGTGGCCTCACCTCCAGTCCTGGGGCACCTTTGGGCACCACAATATCAGAAGGTTATAAAGCCATTAGAGAGTGTCCAAAGGAAGGCAACAAAGAAGGGCCTTAAGGAGAAGCCGTAGGAGGAGGGCTTGGTCTCTTCAGCTGGACGAGAGATCTCACTGCAGTTACAACATGAGGGGAAGAGGAGGGACAGACACTGACCCTGTGTCACCACTGTCTGTGGTGACAGTGACAGGACGCGAGACAATGGCCTGAAGCTGCGTCAGGGAAGGTTCAGGCTGGATATTAGAAGAAAGGTTCTTCTCCCCAGCACCAGCCTGGCAGAGTTCAAGCAGCATCTGGACAACGCTCTTAGCACAGGGTGTGACTCTCAGGGTGTCCTGTGCAGGGCCAGGAGTTGGACTCGATGATCCTTGTGGGTCCTGTCCAGCTCAGGATATTCCATGATGTCATTCCATGATTTCTAGCGCCGGTCGCTTCATCTGGACCAAGCCATCTCTGAACGTCTGAGATGCAGCCCCTGTGGGCAGCAAGTCATCCACTTGTGAGTGAGGCAAGAACTGCATGTTCCCAAGTGATGCACGTCCCCAGGACTGGGAAATCCGACAGCACAGCACCTGCTCAAGGAAATGAAGTACTATAAGCAAAAGATGCTTTTTTAGTAAACGCAAGGTCTCAGCCTTGTGTTGCTCTTCCACTTGGCACTATTTTCTCTATTGGGGCAGAACAACCAGTGATGGACACTTCATAAAAGAGAGAGAAAAGAGAAAGGAGGAAAGATGAACAAAAAAGGGAATAGAAGATAGCAGAAGCTTCAGCTGAGCTAAGCATCATAAGCTACATGCCAAGAAAAGTAAAAGTGCAACGAGTGCTTGACCTCTCTGTGGCAGAAAAAGCCAACACACTCCTCCACCCCATACTTTAATGTGGATGTGTAAGGAGGCCACCTTTTTGTGCTAAAGCTGCCTGGAATTTCAGAACCAGGAAGACCCAGCTTCTGTAAAGACCCACAGAAGAACCATGTTAGAATTACTGATGATGCTTCTTTTGCACAAGCAACTGGACCCATCGTTACGGTGGGCTCTGTTCAGAGCTGTAGTACAGAATGCTTGCCCTCAAGACCATGTAAACCTACTAGAGACACTGATGGGAACAGAGAACACATTCCTGTATTTTAGATGATGGTTTCTTCTTTGAGATCTAAAAAAGAAGTCCATGCAGATCTCCCAGGTTGATCAGAAGGAAAACCAACACACATTCAGCTTGGGTGACAGCTGTTCTCTTGAGCTGGAGCAATGAATTCCATATAAGCCAGAAACAGCTGAACCGATTTTGCCCATGAATTTTAAGTTCAACATTCACATAAAAGTTCAGTCTTGAAGCATCTGGAAAGCTTTAACATAATAATGGTTATTGTCTGCAGTGCCAAACTTCCCCTCACGTGTACATTGATTTAATATTCTTGATTAGGATCAATCCTGCAAACTAAAGATCAGACAATGCATCTGAGAAATATAAATTACCTTTGCTTCATTTTGCTTGTTTTTCAATAAACCTTTATTTAGATTTGCAGCCTTCAAGGGAGTAATACCTATCCAAATCTTCTGGAATTCAGGGGAAAAAAAAAAAAAACAACCATCAAGATGCCATTTTAAAAATTAGATTGAGATGATTGCTGTGTTTTCAGTAGGAAATTAAGGGGTGGGAGGGAAAGGGCAGGGTACCTCAGAATGGTAACATTCCCATTAATCCCTAGAGAGGAAAAGTGCATTGGCATCAGGGAGACTGGAGAGACGTTTCAATATTGAGAACTGATGTCTCCCCACAGCCCCTTTCTTGTTCTAAACCAAGACCAGCCTTTTCAGCAGAATGATTTATAACTATTTATAATATATTTATATTTTATTTTACTTTGGAAGTGCTTCCCCTTTGGAGGTGGCTGGGGGTGGAAAGGGGATAATCTCAGAAGTAGGTTTCATTTTTTTTCTCTCTTTCTCATAACTCAGAATTCCCTACAGAGTTTTTATTCAAACTTTTAATTGACCTGAGCATTGAGCAGGAACTGGCATTCCCAAAGGGGAAGAAACAGGAAAATTATTAGCCTATATAAACCAAAAGGTGAAGAGAACTCTTGTAACATTAAACTGCTGTCATAATTCAAAGAGTCCCTACAAAGGCTTTTGTTGTATTTTCTGTCTCCTGTCCATCTGAGGAGGGGCCTAGAAGTTTACATTTGGTGTTAATATATTCAACAATGAATTTATTAAATGGCTTATGTACACATTGCCATTTTGATAAATATTTTTGCTGGCAAAATGTACCTGAGGCCCCTTACTCTTATACCCACGCTTAACTTCCTCAGGCAAGGACCTTGTCAAAGATTCCCAAAGTAGAAAATAAAGGTAAGTTTGAAGTTACACACAAAAAAAATACCACCATCCAAAATTTTGCAGAAAGCAGTCAAAAATCTGCAATTAAAGAAAATTAGGGATTTACAGGGCTGTGAATAATAAATCTAAATTCTCCAGTAATTTCAGAGGGCAGTATTGAACTTTCTGAGGCAAAAGAAAAAAGTAGCTACGCTGTCTTTATGTCTGGAGTTGACAACCAACCAGAAACAGAGGTATCTTAAAACAGCTGCACCCAGACTCGTCTGTGGCCACAAATTTGGATTTTGAGCCCTAGGAATTAACTGCTGCCCCCATTTTGAAGCTTGGTCTATTCAAACACAAATATCCACACACCTGCAGCATCAAGAACTGGCATCTTTACACAAGTGCCACACAGCCTTCATGACTAATGTAACACAGTAGCTCTGAACATCACAGCAGCATTTCCAGAGTGATTCTCCAAAAGACAAGATCAGTTTCTATCAACAACAAAGACAATGTTTTATTGAACAAATCTATGTACAGTACAAAAGGTTTTTAAAATGAAACACTACTGTAGATTTATTGCAGTTTGATGGCTCAGTTTTAATTTGTACTCTTATATAAAATGCAAAGTAAAATAATTTAACATTCAACAAGGAAGCACAAATTTCCTTTCTTGCTGAACCTGTAACAGCTTTTACAAATTAAGAGTCCCAAAATGCATACACTGCATTTAATCAGAAAGGTGTTATACAGTACCAAATAAATTAAGAAAATAGTAACACTACCACCCCCCTTTGGGTCTTTTGTCCATAGCACTGGTGTTAAACAAAAAAAGAAATGAGTACAGCTGAACCTTCCATGTGATATTAAAATCACAAAGTTTAATGTTATAAATTATCCAAACTATACAATTCATATAATTTTAATGAATATGGCTAAAGAACCAAAGTACCAGTGACCTTGCCCCACAGATATGACCACTTGCAACCTATTTTCAGTATTCCTTTCTTTTGTGAAAGGTGCCTACACCAAGCGGCAGCTTTTTGAAATTAGAAATTACATGACCTTTACAGCGAAATATGATGAGGTTCGAGGAGACAGTTTGAAAAGGAAAGTCCAAATCCAACTGGAGGAATGCTATTAAATACAATTATCAGCACTGAATTGCACGAACTTTGATCCAACAAAGCTCCTAAGCTCATGTATAACTTTCGGCAGCTTTAGGGTAGTTGGAGGCTTACATTACACACGTACTTCAGGATTTATTGAATCAAAGTGATACATCTTCACGGGTTTCCAATTATATCACACAATGCTTAATGCCTGGGGAAAAAAAAATCTTAACCAAAACCCCCCTACTTTCAAGATCTGTAACCTGTTTTCAGCCCTAGAAGTTGCAGGCTTAGTATGGGGTAATACTCAAGATATTAAAGAATCCTTAAAAAGCATGGAGAACTATTCCACACATGATCCAAGTATCTTTATGCTTCTGATTGAAGTTGCTCAAAACTGCAACTATCTGAGAATACCAACAGGTTTCAGAGAGTAGCTTAAAGAAAATGCAATGTCTTTTGAAGTGAAAATAATTATTTTAAAATGTTACCAGCCACTTGCTACTTTAAGTCAATTTAGCAGATTCCTGATAATTGTTAGGTGATGCTTATCTTCACCTATGTAAGAATTCCTATTTCCTGTTCTCCAGAGTGTATACACTGAATACATGATAGAAACAAATGGTGGTGTCCCAGAAAAGCATCTTTGAACAAAAATGACTTTAATGCAGGTACAAAAAATTATGGTCACAGTTGATGCATGTACACAGATGCATTTATCTACACACTTAAACCAAAGGTAATACAAGTCTCGATCATGTTTTCAAAGCATCTTCAAATACATGGAGCTCCAGGGAAAAGGCAAAAAAGCACCAAAGATTAAAAGGTACATTAAAAAGATTTTACACAAACATCTTTGTTGTATCATTGTTGACTCAGTTTTCAGATTTTCAGAACTGTAATACTTTAAAATGAACCTTTTTTTTTTTTCCAAATATATTTAAGCAATGTCAAGCAAAGAAGGGGGAGCCTGGGAACATTCAAAACAGTAACTGGGTCCTTAAAAATTAGTTGGTATCTTGAAAGTAAAAAAATGTGAAAGTGCATTTGTCTGATAAGGACCTCATTAACTTTAAAACTTTTAATGTATTTATACATGTAAATATATATATATATAGTGTGTATATATGTATATATAATGAATGATGCATTTAAATCAAGTTTTTTGCAACTGCAAAAAAAAATTCTTTGGTGCCTCAAACGTTGTACAAATCTTGGGAAGTGGGCCATAATTAGGATTCATGTAATGCACACATACCTGTGATCATAATTTTATAACCTTTCATGTTAACCCAACTCAAAGTTAAGGCAAAAATCTTCTAGAATTCAAGAGCATGATTTTGAATTGGCATTCTTTTTACCTCACAGAAAGGGGAAAGAAAGCAGAATTAATGCAAATATCTGTTTACTTCCACAGAGGATTATTAGCAGAGGCATTACTGAACTACTGAGTTTATGTTCCAGAACTACTTCACAGCTTATCTTACAGAGAAACCTTTGGGTTTGCAAGTGTGAGCCATTTCTGCAATGAACAGGGGGTTTTATGCACCCCCTGATTTTTACTCATTAGTTTTCACACACCTGTTGATTCAAGCCCTACACACACGGTGATGAACTCTTCAGTGACAGCTGAGCAGGGACAGCTGCTCTGTGCTGTCCTATATCTCTGGGATGACTCTGAACACCAGTTTTCACCACTGTGCCTCCCCTGCCTACAATCACAGCACAGTTTTCATAGAACAGGACCCCAAATAAAAAATAATATTATGTGGCAAGACAGTGTAAGGTAAATTAGAGGATAAATTAGCACAGTAATTGGACAAGGTACATGTTTGCCACACCTCTGCTTTAGGGTAGGAAGACCAAAAATTACAATGGCACTGTTTTGGTTTCAAAATCTGTATTTCAGTTTTCCATATAGAGCTGGAGGACTCCTATTTCCCGTCTTCACATTCTGATTGTGCCTATGAACAGTGAATTGTGAATAAAGTGCTTAACATTTAAATAACTCCTTCACCAGCCTCTGGGAAAGGCTCTCCTTTCAGGGGATGCTACTAAATAGGGTTGCAATGTGTCTTCAGGGTTGAGAGGATCCCTGTTTTCTCCTTTCTAGACAGTAAATAAGTAGTGACAGTACTGAGTTGTGGCCCACCACCATTAGGCAACATCACAGGTGTGGAACAGGCTCTTCCTGACCTTTCTGTTCACCCCAGCCTGATGTGCTCTGCTTTTGTTTGCCTCCTCAAGTTCTTGTCAGTCCTACCAACAGCTGAGGGACCTCTGCACTTGCAGAATATCAGTTTAACTCTGCTCTGTAATGCAAGTTTAACCCCTTAACATTCTGGATGTTTCCATCAGCTGCTGTTAATATCCACAAAATCTGTGCACATATCACTTGTGTTGGTCTTCCCACACCTACAGCAGATGTTTTACAGGACACCTTGCAAAGGGCTTCTCTTGCATGCATCTGACTTCCACTGTGTGTAAGTATCACACAGTATCACATCACCTCACTGTTTCCTGCTTGTTCTGCATTTCAAGTTTTTGGCTATTCCAGCATCCCATCTACCTCAAGATTTCTTTCCACATTCCTCTTTGGATTCTGAGTAAAAGTTTATGAAATGAGCTCCATGCTTTTGAGCAGATAATGGACTCACACACTCAAATTTTGAATAAAAAGAATGCATGGTTTCTTTATCCATTTATCCATAGGGTAAGAATGTAACACCTCTGTGAATGATTCCTTCCCAGCTGTGTGGACAGGTACCCTTTAACCACACAAACCAAAGCAGCTTTCAGAACTGGCTGGTTGGATTTCCACAAGGCAATGAACACCTCTGCTTTCTCTGCCTGCTCACCTCTATGCCTTATTGTCCTTCAACTTTCATACTAGAAAAGCTGTGCCATTAAGCTTCAATCATACATTTGGAATGAACATGGCTTTTTTGGATAACTGGTACTTTGGGGATTTTGTAGCAACTTTTCTGGACTCAAGACCTGCAGAGCTCCTATTACTCCTCTGTGAGTTTTGTCTAGAAAATGTGCTTTGTCTTTATCAAGGTCATGTTTTTCTATAGGAATTTGAGACTGCTTCATGATTAAGGCCAACTGGGAAACAAACTGATGCTTCTTCATGTAGTGTTTCCTTACACCACTCCTCATCTGATACTTTTCTCCACAACATTGAATCAGGCACCTGTAAAAGAGAAAAGATCCAAATGTAAATCATTCCTTAACCTAGAATGCTGCTTAAGTTTTTCACCATATTTAGTTTCAAACATGCAAGGAAAGACAGGTTGACTGAACTACCCCATTCTGTTTTATCAGAAGTCTTTCCCATTAGTTGCCTACAGGTTCTCACCACCTCTTTCTTATTCTGAACAGCATGTCCAATTTCAACTTCCAATTTAGCAGAGTACTGTGATTTAATTAGTGTCTGTCTTATCTATTCCTATTTTCAAAGATCATTTCCTGATTGTTATTTACTGCCAAAGAGACCAACACAGCAAGACTGCAGGACTTACTTTCATCATCTGAATCGAATCCAAAGAGCGTCTGACACTTCTTTTGTGCAAGGTGAGCCTCAAGTGCTTCTGAATTACAGTAGATGGTCAAGCAGTTGCCACATCTAAATCTTTCTGTTGATTTGCTACAAATTTTATCTTGTTCAGAATAAGCATCTACTTCATCAGCCAAAATTTTTCTCCGTTTTGGCATGCTAATGTAACGTTCATCAAGGTAACTTGGAGGCAATGGTCTGACGTAGGGTTTTGTTAAGATCACACCGTATGAAGTAGTCTCTGTTGTCTGATTTGGTTTAGAAGGTACTTGTGAGGCAGCAGGAGCATTATTTTGTGGTGCATCGTGACAATTCTGTAAAACTGGTAACACTGACCCATTTTCTGTCCTTGTTTCATCTGCTACTCTGTCCAAAGGTATCTGGGATGCCTTGGATGATGTCTGATCGAGGTCACTGTGCCCATTGACCAGTTGGTCACTAACAACATTACAGTTTTCAGGATTTGGCTGTAACACAGGTGTCTTTTGGTCTATCAAACTTAAAACTGGAGCACTACCCTCAGATGAACTTTCATTTCCATTGTGAATTACATTATTTGCTTTCTTCTCCACACTTTGAATATATGTCTTTGGTTCTGCAGAATCCTTCCTTGACTTCCAGGTTGGAATTGGTAAATCTACAGTTTCTTTTTCATTAACGGATTCATCATCATCTTGGTAACTACAAAGTTCTGAAGGATCATCTGAAGAATCTTTTTCACTTGCATCTTCTGAACATTCTGGGGTTTTATTTAAATAATGCTGAGCCTCGTGTTCATACAGCAAAGGGAGCTCCTCAAATAGCTCACAGCAGTCTGAGAAATTGCACTGAGCTTTAAACACACTGTGACTTTTTGTATGTTCTGCAAGCTCAGTCGACAGCTTAAATCTCTGATTACAATTAAAGTGTAAACAAAAGTAAACATTTGGATACACATGTCTCTTCAGGTGGTCTATAAAATGTTGGGAATCAGCAAATTTCCTCTGGCAGAAGCGGCATTTTCCTTTATTCCATTTCATTATATGCTGCTGCACCTTCAGATCAGTTGGATGAGTTTTTCTGGCGTGTTTGTTGAGGAATCTTATTTTTTTAAACACTCTAGCACAACCATTAGCAGGGCACTTAAAGGTTCCTTCCTCATCCAAAGCATCAATGTCTTTTTGAGGGCAAAACACTCCATTCACTTTATGCAGAATGGGTGACTCTTTACTGGAGCTCTCATCATCCTCAGGCAAACTCTCTGTACTTAAAGCATCAGGAACATTATTAAAACAGCTGTCACTACTGTTTTCAGTAGCATCATCCTGGTCACTTACATGGTTTTTCGCTGCATCAAAAACCTGCTCTGCATTCTCAGCCTCCTCTTGGACCTGGTCAGAACTTGGGGCTACTGTAGCCTCTGGTTCAGTATCTTTGGAACCCTCAGAATTCCCATTTTCAAGAGACACAGAAACACCAGAACATTGCACTTCATGAAGAGCAGGAGGCTCCTGGCCAGCCTCAAGAGCTGCAGCAAGATGTTGCCTTTCTATCTTCCTGACATGATTCCTCAAATGCTTCAGCATGAGTCCTTTCTGCCTGAACTTCCTGGTGCAAAGTACACAGGAGAAGCTGCCCTTTTTTTGGTGAGCTTGTGCGTGTTTCACTATGTGATCCCCAAGGAACTCCTTGTTGCAGATCACACAGCGGTGCCTTGGTTCAGTCTGATCCAACGTTTTGGATGCCTCAAGAGCTTGGTGGTTCTTTTTGGCATTCCCTTTGGACCGGGCTCCGGAGCAGTTTCCAGAGTCGAGCTCCCCATTGCTGACATCTGTAAGACAGCCACGTTCCTCACCCACAGGCCTGTACTCTGCTGTTTTCTCTGTATTTGCAGGAGAGTTTTCCAGTGTACTTTCACTCAAGCCATCCAAGGCTTTATCCCCCAGTAACGCTAAACAATTCTGCTTGATCATCAAGAAATTCCAAAACTCGGGATCGAAAAACAATCCTTTCTTCAAGATGGGCAGCAGCTCAAACCGCACACGGTTTTGAACAGAACTAGTGCACTCATTGTACTCTTCATCTGCACATTTATATAAATGCTCAACAGTGTAGTACGATTCCAAAGTGCGCTCCAGGAAAAAGATGGAGAGAGCACAAATTCTGAGGATCTCCAAGTCATTTGGCAGAAAATGAGCGATTGCTTTATAAATAAGACTTTTCATGTTGGGATCTTCACGGAGGTCCAGCTGTAGGGCACATCCACATATCTCAACACAGATCTGAAGGCCATCCTCACCAACCTGCAGCAAGGAAATTACAGTGTACATAAACAATTTCCAAACATCCCGCGTATTTATATTCATCTCTGGCAAAGCAGGAGTTCAGAAAGCATCCTGCTACTAAACTTCACCCAAGGGCATGAACATCTTTAAATATTGCTCAAACAAGGCTATAAATACAGATACAAAAATGGTTTGCACTGAAAGCTGTACAGCTACTGTCAGTAAGCTTCAGCTCTGCCCCATGCAGTTAAAGATAATTATTTGGGGATATAAACCAAGACTGCAAGAGATCAGATATGATCTATCAGTATCTTCTGCCTGCTTCTTCATTGCCTAGGCTGTTTCACACTATAATTGAACAATTCTTCTATATTTTGGCCCTGTTCTAACTTTTTTAGCTTGAATTACATAAAAACCATGGTAATATTGCTCACAGTTTTGAACAACCACCAAGGGAACCATAACAACCCAGGCCAAAAATTCGAAAATGCTTCATTTTCCAAAATTGATAACCCATCCTTCCAAGGAGCAGAATTCCTGTTCCACACTTCAAGTTGGGAGCCCTGTCACGAACATAGAACTCAGAGGGATGATCAGAAATACACTGCCCAACAGGCAGCAGATTAAAGTCAAAAGAGGTACAGGAAATTTAGAAATAATTAATACCTTCTATATTTAAATGTGTTTTAACAAATACAGACAATGCTCCAGAAGTAGCGGGTTATTAAAAAAATAAGACTATTCAGATGCAAATAGAATTATTAATAACACCGCAAGCATTTTAGAATACATACCCTTGAACAGCAGCAAATTACTGCATTTAGATCTGACAAAATAATTTAAAATTCATTTTGGGCATAAAATACGAAGGAGCTCTGTTAAGTCAGGTCATTGATAAATAATAATTGTTGGGAAACAACCCACAGGCCTGTGTGCAAAGCATTGCACATGTGACATCTTTTGCAGATGGGGCAGAACAAGACTAAGATCTGAAGCATGAAATACAGCACAAGCTTCTGAAGCAAAATAATGTCTTTCTCCTGTAGTATTCTGCCTTTTCCTTTACGTTATATTAAGCCTTTTTTTCAGATTTGATTAGAACTGGTAAAAGGATTCAGAATTTAACAAGGATGAAGGGTGCATACAATTATACAAATCCTATTTCCTTAAGAGGTCAGGCTGAAAAAAAAAAAAACAACCAATAAATCATTCACATTTATTCCATTGACTTAGTCCTCAAACTTGCTGCAGAAACAGCAGAATTCAGTTATTAAAAAAAAAAAATCTTAAAACCACACAAGCAATCATAATATTGAAGCCCATTTTGGAACCTGACAAAATTTTAAAGATAATATTGTGTCCTTCCCTAGCCCCTCTTTTTTAACTTTCCACAAGAAGTGGTCATTAGACAATACAAACATCACTTCTCTTTACTTTAACTGGTTACCAAAAGAATGGTGGATGAGGTAAAAACAAACAGAACTTACTTCATCCTTAATGACTTTCATGAAAGGGAAAATTACTCTGACATTTGTAGCAATTCTTAAAAGCTGGTAGCACTGGTCCACAAATACTTGCTTTGATGGGTTAGACTTGAGCTGCAGTTTACTCCAAATGAAGATCAGGTCCCTATTAGGTAGAGAATAAAATATTCCAATTAGGTTGAGTTTTAGAACTGTATCACTAAGCATGATGCATTCCTAAAGACAGTTATTTGCATATTCTGTGAGTAAAACCATATTTGAGGGTGTAATACTGATCTAATTAACACCATGACTGCACACAACGTGCACAATGGAAAATGCAACTTAATTACTTTGTTAAAGCATTCAGGGTATCTCCTATCACTCAGCCAATGAAATATTCAACAAAAGATTAATTTATTCAGCTAGTTTCAGAGAAGTGCACAATAAAATCAGATGGAACAGCACCTAGCCCTCAACACCACAGGCAATAAACATGTGTGCTCTTGGGATTAAGCCACTTCCAGCACAAGGATGAAGAGTCCTTCAGGAAAAGAAGCTTTTCAATGTGGAAAAGGGAAGCAGCATAGGAAGCTTCTGATGTGGCAGGAAATGGTGATGTTCTCCAGTCATTACAGCACAAATTTCTGCTTACAGCAGTTACAGCAAAGTTTCAGGCTCTACAGCTATCCTACATCTCCATGATCTGCAGTCAAATACATTTCTGTCTGAGACAAGGAAATGTAAGAACAGCTTAGGGCTGAACTCTGCACAAGTGATGTGTTAGCCTATAAAATAGAGCTAATTGAAGTTTTACAGCATGGAAGTTCTGTGCACTTTAATTCAGAGACTCGGGAAAGCAACTGGATTAACTTTTAGTCATAAGAAGATTTGCCAGCACAAAGATTTCACTCAGGAGAAATTCCACCACAACATTACAATGAAAGCAGAACCCATTGACTTTCATTTTCTGAAAGAAGACACTTTCTTATTCCAGCAGTCTCCTCCCCCAGAAAACAAACCTGGTTACTGACAAAATATTTGGCTGATTTCTAGAGTCAGACAAACCTTCTGAGATTAAGCTTCTCTTAGTGAGCTCAGAGCCTGAATGAAGGGAAGTGACAGAACTGCCTATGACAAAACCAACACCACTTTTAAATTAGGGACAGCTCTACAACTCTGATTGACATTGAGACCTTGATTGTTTTCTTTCATCCAGAACCCAAGAGAACTAAAGTTCAAAGAAAGATCAAACTTATGGAAGACACTGTGAAAAGGGAGACCTATAAGCAGCTCTACACACAAAAAATTAGTCTTACTGGCTTTCTAAAGATACAAACTGCTCACCTCTGCCTTTACCAGGCTGGAAATCTGAATTTTACATATTTGCAAACTTCATCTACAAGTTTGAAATTAGTGTCTTCATGCACTAAACCATTCATAACAACTCAGTAGAAGTCTCAACCTGAAGTACAGAAGTAAGAACTGAGTATTTTTGCTGTTATATGTTACAATTCAATAATCCATCTTATTCTCTGCTTTGCCTCACACCTTTTCAGAACAAGCCACTTCAATACTTATCCCAGAGAACGTGAGAAAAATCAAATTATTCTTCTGAGAGATTTGTGATTAAAGGGGCTTGCTGTGTGTTCAGACAAGTGTTAGGCTGGCACAAGGAAAGAGCTGAAAAAGGAAAGCAGAAAACTGGAAGTAGAAGGAAGAGCTCCATAGGTGAAGAACAAGGTGTTACCCATCATTTGCCTAGACCCTGATGTGAAACAGTATTTTACTCTTTTAGTTTTATTTTCCTGTATCAGTACAGTGGCTTCTCCTTCTCAAGTCAATTTCTGACTTTGTTGGGACAATCTAAATTTATTGGGAGATCACAGAACTCAGCATCTCTTTACCAGAGGCAACCATGCACTGCAGCCTCTTAACTACCTCCAAAATACCACAGCCAATGTGTGCCTCCACCAGCAACATAAGATGATGGTTAAACCTGCCCTAACTTAGCTGGATCTAATCCCTTTGCTACTCTTAATAAGTAGGTCTAGGGAACGCACTTTGCCAAAAGACTGAGCAAACCTGTAGTAAAAATTCCTTGACTTACTGAATTTACTGCCTAGGAATCACCTGAAAACAGCCAAAATACCATTAAAAAATAATCTGGCAGAGAAGGAAGGCCATTTATCTGCATTTGCTGCATCAAAATATCTGCATTTGCTGCATCTTCCTGAAGAGACAGCACTTTGATACAAACTGTTCTGAATTGATTTCTTACCAATATTTTGTGCAAAAATATTTTTAGTATGACCAAGCACAGCTTGCTTGATGATTTCATTTCAGAAAAAGAATTCTGTTCACCTGAATCTAGAATTTATTCTTAACATCAGTGAAAATTAAGAGTTTTGTGACAAAGGTGCTTAAAGTTCATCTTCCTCCAAGATGACAGCTAATGGTTTTAGCTTGAAGATTTCATATAGGCTGTAGCAAACATCTGCTATTTACAGCTTTCTAATCTATTTTGTTGTCTTATCTTTGCTAGTAGTGTTAGCTACTAGATCTCTATTAGATCTGCAAGGCCCTCAGTTCCAGACAAGGTGAGATGATTTATACTGTGCTGGAGACATTAAAATCTTCCCTGGGGAAAAATGCACTCTTGCAGGTTAATTTAACCTGGCTCCTACTTCTTCAAAAAATTGGATTACAGCATAGACATTGCCTTCACAAGCTTTGCTGCAGTTTACATGATCTATTAAGTATTACACAGAGTTCTTGTTGGGAACACAATCGTTAAGGCTCAGCATATGTAAAGATGAAACATCTGTTTGAGCTGCACAGACATAACTGCTCTGAACTCTGTTCCAAGATCCTCAAGTTCTATATTCTGAAGAGATTAAAATGCTGAGAGATGCCAAGATTATTTCCCTGAAAACCAGGTGTCAAACAGTACTTGAGCCTCTTCTGGAATTTCATCTCTGACATCTGCTTTGCCAGAACAAAAAGAGATATATCTTGCTTTGAACAGCAATTTCAAAATGGATGATGCAAAACTCAGTGCTCAGCTGAGTTAAGAGCTTGTTAAGAGCAAGGTTAACATGTTACTACAGCAAAAGGAGGTTTAATTACAATATTCAAAATGCATTTCTTTAAAGACTGAATCCCCCAAAAAGAAAGCACTAACCCATGGAGGTCACACCTGTAATTTCCTAGTAAGAAGTAGGGAGATGCAGCATTTGGGCAGGAATCAGCAAAGATGGATTCAATTCCCACTGGGCTCACACAAACTCTACCTTTTTGGTTGAGCTTCACCTGTCCTATGGGGACAGCCCTGTCCATCTTTTCCCGGACAGACCGGATGAAAAATGCCAGTAGCTATTGCCAATACATTGTACTATAAATGGATGTCAGAATCACAATCCCAATGGTTTTGATTGAGCAATTACTCATCCAACAGTCCAAGAGTTAAGGAAAAAAGTTAGTAACAAACCAAACACTATCATATCTAACCTTCATTAGTTTCTCAAGACAACAAAGCTTTTTGATTTCCTGGAATCTGGGAACACAGAAATCCAAGGTAGCTTCTGAACTCCATATTAAAATTAGTTAAGTAGATTAATAATTTGATCTCTATTAAACCCTTGCTAAGATGCTTTGCTTTAACTACACAATCAAAAAACCCCATATTTTATCAAGGAATGCAGATGTTCTTTAGGTACAGAAATTATACAGGCTTAACACAAGGATTATATTCCTTATCCATCTTTCAGTCCTCAGAACGATGAAATTTTTGTTGACTCTCTAGAAAACACTTCTTAGCCTTAAAAACAAGTCCAAGTATCAAGATGATTGAATGTGTGTGAAGACCTCTTCAATATTTTCTAGAGAACCCCATCTAGGTGATAGCTCTATTTATGACATCAAAGTTTCCATAATTAATAGCACATTTCCAGAACCATACATTCTCTTTTTAGGCACTTTGGTGACACACTACAGTTACAGAGCAAAATATCTACATGGCTAAAGTCTACAGACTGCATTTTGCAAATAATAAATGCTACATTTCTAGGTATTTATAGCCAAAGGTGTGTAAAGGCTCACTTTTCTGTTACTTTGGAGCATTAAATAAGTGTTTTGCACTACGTAGGCTACCCCTGTACATGGCTGTGTGTAAAAAGGCAAACAGGCACAACAGAAGCACCAGGAACATTTAAAAATCGTTTTTATCTGGTATTTTAAACTTAGGTGAGTATCATTTTGGCAATAAGCATGTATTTTCTGCTCAGCTGCTTCCCCAGAAATAAAGTATTTACCATATACAATACATGTCCCCATTTTGGAGCTGTGGGACTAGGAAGGATTCACAAAGTTGTAAGGCTAAGGTAGTCTTCCCTTCTTTTTCAGTGTTGCAGATGATCTCAATTCCACTCTTGCAATCAGTCCTCAACAAGTGCTATACAATTAAAATAAAATCGATTTAGATCAATTGGCTGACATGAAATCAAAACCTATCAGACCTTGCCCTACTAAAAACTTCAGGAATTGCTATTAACACAAGATGTCTTTGGAACGGCTTTTGTGTGCATCTATAAATAAAAATTTTGGTGGTATTTCAAGCTCTTTCATATTTCTTAGAGTAACAAACATCAGAATAATTGTCTGAGAAATTAAAATACTACACAAAAGCGCTTTTTTGCTTGTTCTTGCCACTTTTTGGTGGCCTGTTCTTAAAACAAGGTTAAGAAAAAGACTTATCTAGTAAGTGCTATCAGTGGTAAAATAGGGCCACATTCAGCTCAAGTGTCATTTTACATACTGGGGCATCATTAAAAAACTTTAAGACTAACAAAACGATATAATGTATGATTAACATCCATTAGGCTCAAGTGATTTTACTAAAATAATAGGCAATAGTAAAATAATCAATACACTGAAGTTACAAAATATTTAGGGAATATATTTACAAGAACACTTGACCAAAAAAAGGCATTTAGGTCAACAGGATTTGTAGGCACTTCACATTTAACTTTTCAAAGGTTAAGCCAGCACTAAGTTAAGCAACACCAGTGTGGCTGCCTGATTTTATGACATTTGGTTCCACAAAACCAGAGTTCCACATGCTCCTCTTGAAAACTTGTATACAGCAAGTATAAAGCACCACTTCATTTTAAAAAAGAAATGTATACTGACAAACAATACCTCCTGGAATAGCTGATCTTCTAATGGTGACATATAAAGACAGGTGAAAAGAGCTTGATGGAAATACAGATCTTTACTGATATCTGGATGATTTATGCAAGATTTGATAAGAGCCATTGCCTCAGGGATGCGTTCACAGGCAATAAGGTATCTGGCACGGAGTTCAAAGAACAGTGGATTTTCAGAGCTTAAATATTTGTTAACTGCACAGAAAAGAAAGATTTAAAGGCAATTAGAATATGAAGTCCAAACAACAAATATATCTAAATGTAATGTTGTTTTTAATAACAAATAATATTAAGAAAAAATAAAGGCTCTGCTAAAAAACCTACCAAATATTAAATTAAATACCATAAGAAATCTGTCCTTCTGCTTGGAAACAGAAATTGTTATTTTTCTTAAACCAGTAATCTAATTCAGTATTTTTCTTCTAACAAGTTAACACAAGGTGCTGCAAAGGATTAGTAAAATATATATTATATAGAAGCAGATGTGAACATTTTAGAGAAAGAAAATTCCCTCCTTTCTCAGCAGTGGAATCTGTGTGATTGTCAGAAGCATAGGATGGACATCACTTCCAAAGCTATAATTATAAATATTTTAAAAAACCTCAAGATACTAATTATCCATTACAATGTAAGACCTCAAAGTGGTGAAAACAGTTAACTACAATTCACATGCTGTTGCCTTAAGAAGCTTTGAATGCCTTGATTTTCCTTGCCAAATTCGAAAACACAACTTTTCTTCCTCTGGAAGTGCTACTAGGCACAACTCCTACCTAAATACCTTTAAATTCTAGCTCCTAATTTCTGGAAATCTGGTTTTCAGCTCTAAAAGACAATCTTGAATCTAATATTTGAATGCAATCAGTTCAAGTGAGATACTGAAAATACTCAACATTGAATTAACTGGAAATTCAGAAATACCTAGAAGACATGCTTTGTATCTCTATTATAAAAGTTCAGACAGATTGTAGTATCTCTTTGGATTAAAAGCTAAAACATCACTCAAGGCTACAACTGTAGTACTTTAGTGTTTCATGTTTTAAAGAAAGAAAGAATGAGGTTGCTAATTTAAAGTCAGTGAAGGCCGAAAAATTATACCTTAGAAGGAATCTGTATTAATTACAAGCAACTTAAAGTGAAACTTTAAAAACCACACTCTGAACAAAGAATTTTTCCCCCAAAATGAAGAGATTACTTGTACAACAAGCTTTCAGTTAAAATTTTTTTTTTTTGATTGAAATAATTCTCTATACTCAAACCCAGGATTTCTCTAGCATCTTTATTTTTATGCAAGCTAATAGTGTTCCATGCCAATGAACACTTAAGAATCATTATTCAAGGTGTCAGGTTTCAATTTGATTTGTTAACAGACGCACTGTAAGAAAAAAACCATCTCATTCCCACTATCCATTAGCACTTTTGAGAACAAACTCAGAAAACAAGAGGACTAAAAGGAAAGCCAGCGTCTAATGGTGGTGATGAACTGCAAGAAAAAGTGATTATACAGAAAAGTCCTTAAAGCCAAGTAAAGGCCTCTCCTTTTTTTGAATTACCATCCTTAGGATAATAAACCACATCCTCTGTGTTATATGCAAACATTACCCAACAGATTACTGAGAAATGAGAAATTACTGGAAAGACTCAGCTTTGGGTAAGTGCTACTGGTAAGGAAATGCTGCCCATCTAACAAGTGGCTGTAACATCCTTTTCCCTTGGAGAACTGCACTCCACAGCACAGCTCATTCTGTTCTACCATTCCCACTTGCTGTGGGGAACTCTTAGGTCCCTTCTTCAGAGACTCTGCCTTCTGCCAGAATCCTCTCCCAGGAAAGGGCATCTCCCACACCCTACACCACTGCCAGCAGGAACTCCCAAGGATGGGGGTTCCTTCAGCCTCCACACGCTGTTTTCAAACAGAGTTCCAGTGATGCTGCTGGCAGGGCAGTGCTCCCTCCCCAGACTTCAATGTCCAATTTTCCCAGGGCACCCAGAGCTCTTCTAAACTCCCCAAGGCAAAAGCAACTGCCAGCTACAGTAGTGTGTGACCAAGTCTATGATACACTAAGAAACATCTCCTCTTACCCAGGCAGCGATGCTTTGCTTTAGAGCAACAGACACCAACCACCACCTCAGAAACTCATTAAATGCTCCATCTGATGGCACCTCTGTACTGTTCTCTTCTAGATGCTCACCTTATTCTCCCTAGTCCACCACAAATTGATTGCTCCTACGTTTCAACCCTACCGTTTTTCTTTCAACTCAATGAACTCCTTTGTTTCCAGCCACCTCCAAACAGATTGTGACATCTCAAAGTTCACTACAACTCATGAAAAGACAGACACAGAGAGGTTTGTCTCGGCCTAAGCTTCTCCATGGAGTTAATGAATCCAGGACATGATTATGTAGTTCACACAAACTGATTTTTGCAAGGAATGGTTGGTGATTCAGCAATAATAGGCAGTTTTTCCTATTTAAAATAACCCCTGAGGGAACTACACGGCCAAGTTTCAAAATATACACCAAACACTGCTAGCTTATAAAGCAGCACAGGATGTTTGTTTTGTGGAAGACTTCACAAGAATCAAATTTTAGAGGAAGTGAGAGGAAGAAAGAACAAGCTTCCAAAATACAATTATCTAAAATAAAATGTTTGTCAGCACAGATGAGATGTGTCAAGGGTGTGTGTGGGGATATCAGAAGATAAAAGCAGAGAAAATCTCTCAGCAGAGGGGAAGGAGATGTAGCCTGAAACAAAAGGAAACAAAGTGCTCGTCTAGTGACAACAGGTCTCATTCCTGTTCTGCCAGGTTAAAAACAAACATCCTCAAACTGTTACCCATCACAGAGAGGCTTCATGGTGATCAAGAGAATCATTATAGCAAAGGACTAAACTAATTCTTTGCTGGAGAGATGGAGATCAAGACCTAATTCCACATCATAATCACCAAAATCATGTGATGCAGAACAAAACAAGGTTCATCCTGGTTTTCATTTTGTGTCTGTAGGTATTTGACCAGAACTTTTTGAGACATATACTAAAAATCATGGGTAAATCTGTTGCTCAAGCAGTTGCTTCACAAAAGAGACAGAACAACAAAGACATAATGATGTTAATTTGCTATCAAAACCCTTGTTCTGGTTAAGGAGGCAGCTCACTGAGCTGTTCTGACTTTAGTGCTCTTCCTCTCTCTCCAGAATGTTTTTGTGACAATGTGCTCAATGATGAGTCTGTATCATGCCCTTCACCACAATAACTAGAGAAGAACTGGCATTTTTCATCACTATCAAATAAAAACAACTTTTAAGAGCTCCCCTGGGAACACTGCTGGTCAATATGTTGCTTAAGATGTTAGTAAAGACTTTACAGTAGCTTGGGTATTTTTCCTCTTAGGAACTTTCATTAACATTCCAGTGATTTTGTTCCCATGCACTGCACCTTTCCCAGCTCCAGGAATTACATTTCCATAAACAGAAAGCAGCTGTCCCATGTAGCCATGGGCATCATTGGAAACAGAACCAAGGAAAGCCACAAGACTGAATCTTTACAAATGAAGAGAAAAATTAAATGAGTCAGAGTGCCAGGAGACAAATACACATCAGATCCTCTCCAATCATGTTATTTCAGGAACCTAACTGAAGTTAAGTTGGTCTCCATGCTCTAAGTGTATACTTAGATTTGGTAAATCTACCCTATGAATTTTATGAACTATTCAGTAGCTGCCTGTGTCTGACCAATCTGATCTCTACATTATAAAAGCAGACTTAAATTAGCAAAGAAATTCAGCTTTCTTTCAAACAAAAAAGGGACCAGCACATTTTACTACAGAAAAATAATTTAAACTGTGCAAGGCCAGCTAGAACACCTGACCCCATATATCAAAAAAAAAAGCATACTTGAACACATTTTTCAGTACTCTAGAAAATTACTGTGATAAATGAAGTACCTAATTCCTGTGACACAGGCTTTGCTTTAAGAATTGCTTGTAATACTGGATCCTCCCATGGTCCACCATCTCGAATGATTCGAGTCACTAATTCCAGGTTCAGATTTCTGTATTTATTTAGAAGGTTCTGACATTCCTACATGTAAAAAGAGAAACAGTTAGAAAAAAGGAAAAGATGGTGTCTAAAAACAGGGTATCCCAAAAATACAAACGAAGAAACCCATGCACAGCTGAGTATTTCCTCAGTCAGTAATTTGAGCTACTAAGTCTTTTATTTACCACAAAAAAAGCCCTAAAGCAGTAATTGATATTATCTAAAAACAGCAAAACAGAACTGTTGAAGGCCAAATTCATGACTTCTGTAGCACTCAGAAAGAGCCTTCCATGAGCATAACAAAGCAAAAACACCTTTCTTTGGACTGGAGACATTACTGGCACACATTGAGACAAGTCTTCACCTCATGGCAGCCTGCACACATTTAACCATGTTGAGCTGGATTTGCAATTTCTGAGGGAAAAATTGAATTAAGCCATGAGTCACCAGCCTTCAAGCAACCATTCTTCTCCAGATTTCTACATAACAGGAATTATGTTTGCCTTTAATATCATGGAATGCTTTGGCCAGACGTGATTTTCCCATGTCAAGATTCTTCTAATCCCTGTACCTTATTTGTTCTAAAAGCATCAACACCACCATTAATCAACAGAAAATTTTAGTAGTGATAAAGTTATCCAATATTGAAACAAAAAATGCAGCAGAAGAATGGCTTCTATCCACATACAATTACCTGCTTTTCACTGCCAGTTTGATTACACAACTGATGCAGAAAGTGCTGGCACATCAATTTGTAGAAGCAGTAATAGACAGGTATTGCCATAAAAATAACAAAGGAAGAATCATTTCTCAAACTGTACTTCCATGAGCAGTATTAAGAGAGACACAACCCTGGTTTTCATCCTTTTCATCCTTTCTTTCCCTGCAAAGTTTCCTCTCATGGTGGCACAACCCTAAAAATCAGTTTGGGTATAAAAAAACCCCAAACAAACCAAACACCACACTTATCTGGCAAAACAAGTTTTTAATCCAGGGTCATTTATCTCATGCAGTTGTACATAGATATATAAAACCCTGTCCCAATCTACCCAAGAATAGAACAATTTAAACTACCCATGTTTAGGCTGACTTGAAGACTTCATTGAGATGAAGCTTCAATTTCAAATTTACTGTTTAAAACCAGAGGGGAAACATGAGATGTCATGTCATGAACTAAATGACATTAAGCTCTAAATAGACATAAGCAGAGTTTCTTTCATTATAATGGCATGTTTCCTCCAGGTCATCTATTTACAAAAACTGTCTTTACATCTACTAAAATAATATTAAAAGTTTATATGATAGTAGGCAACACTACCTGGATTGAACCTAAAATATCTTTCAAAGGATCTTCATAGAACTCATCCTTTCCAAAGAACAGCAGCAATTCAAAAAAACTCCTAAAAAACAGAAGTAGTGACAAGTCAAACCAAAAACATTGATTCAAAAACATGAATCTACTGTAAGTCTCTTACTTTTCACAGCACTCAAAACAAAATTAGGAGTTTTGTGAATTCTAGACTTGTGCCTATGTGAAGTCACGCAAAGGTTTTTGGTCCCCAACAAGCCATGTTTTCAAATATTTTCTATAAACACACTTTATTTGATTTATTTTATTGCTGTAACTGAAGTCCCTCTATGAATATGGTTGTTTAAAGGTGTTAATTAGTTCATCTTTTCAAAAAACACTTTTGAAAACACTATTTGGAAAGGGACAGCTTTGGTGCAAATACGCAAACAAAACTACATTCACCTTCTGTGTGGTATTCAAATTCATACAACTTCAATTTTACCACCAGCAAGTTTTTAAGCAGATCAGGTCTATGTCCAGCAAGATGAATTCACAAGTGTAACCCCAAAAGAGGTGGCAGAAATAGTAGAAGAAAGGAATGATACTTTCAACATCTGCTTAGATTCAACCTGGTTTGTGCCCTCCATGGTTTTTATCATCCTAAAATCCTGGTCTAGCATTTTATTTCTTTTAAATCCCGGTAGCAGAATAAGAGAGGTTGGTAAAAAGCAGCTTTCCAGATCTCCTTTCAATTCAGGTTTTCATTTACAAAAGCCTCCCTCCAGATAATGCAGTTGAGTCAATTCAATCAAAAACTTGGCAGTCAGAGCTCGTGGATCTGCAGAGCAACTGTTACTGTTCTGCCTGAAGATTCTGAGAAATTTCATTTCTACTTGGAAAAAGTACCAAGTAGGAACTGGACTAATGAGCTGCAATTGCTGATTGAGAAAGTCATGAGCAGCAGACAAGAACTGAGCAACTCTCAAAGGGACAGGCAGAACTTTAAGAAATACTGTGCAAATTAAAGGCAGTTTTTTCATCTCAGTAACATTTTCAGAAACATTGTGCATTAAAAAAGTGTTAATACTCACAGACAAAATTAAGTTTTCTACAGGAATAATGGAAAAGTACCATAAAATAAGATTTCCAATAGATGATGCTGAAGCAATTTTTTTTTCTAACCAGTGAATAACTATGCCAAAACCAGGCTTAGAGAAATAAAGATACAAATTCATTATGTTCAGTGACAAAATTTCTTTCAAGGCTAGGTCTCTGAATCTCAACGCAAATATGCAATGAAAAAACAACCCCTACCCAAATAAGAACTTGGTTCTGAAAAAACATTATCTCATTTCATGTTAAACAAAATTTTGCAGCATACTTGACTCTCAGGAAAGGTCAGCCATGAGTCATGTCATGATGTGGCAAGCAGCCAAACCGGAACTTAAATAATAAGACAAAACTAGTTAGAAGAAGTGATGCATACTTGTATTTAAATTTGCTTTGACTGATTTAAAAAGAGGAGGATCTTGCAAAAAAAATCTGGAAATCAATAGTGAACAAGATTAAACTATGATTTTCTGCTTTATCAACACACTTGCTCATGGTCTAATAAAAGCTATCAAAATATTTTTATTTCCTCCTCATCAGTCTCCAGTTAAAATTACTACGGTCAGTTCCAACTTTGTTTATCTCAAAACTGTCTGCAGCATTGCACATCCACATTTATATCCATCTAGATTGATCACATCACTGCTTTGGCATCAGAAGATTGCCTAAAAACACCAGTGTGGCACCATTATTAAAACCCTCCGATATTAATGCAGATGCTGATTCATTTGATATGAATAGCAAGGTTATTAAATATAGGAAATAAACCAGTTGTTCCTGTTAACAGTTTATTGTCTGGTTACCAAGGAAATCTTACTCAAGGATGACAATACAGTCAGGCAGAGTTCTGCTCTCCAAGAATTAAGATTTAATATACACTGAATTTTCAAAAGACATTCGAGCAAGGTTGCCCAGGTAACTGCAGCTACTAAGCCCTGGGATCCCTTTATACCACATCACATGCAAAACTGTGCCAGCCAGGCAGAAGAATAAATAATCTGACATCCCAGAACGGAAGCAAATCTCATGGAGTAAATCCAGTTCCAAAAATCAAAACAGACAAGGGTGACAGGAACACAGTGACCAATTTACTTCTCAATTATCAGAATGCATCCATCCAAAAAAATACCTGAATTTCCACATTTAAATCTCCCAAGCTTTGCTATTTAAAAGTACATACAACCATGGTTTGAATTTTGAGGGTTTTTCCTTAAAACTAGTGAAAAAAACCCACAGCAACAGATGCCACCATGTTTTCATGTAACTGCTCCAATATTCTTCAACACCTGAGAATTTTGGTTTTGGAAAGTGTGGTCTTATGATGCCATAAATAATCCTCTGTCAGTTTCACACACACAAAACAGGAAATGTCTACAGTGAAGATTATTCATTATTCATTTTTCCAGACGTCCTTTATGACAAAACACTGTCATAGCCAACTTGAATATTTGACAAGGATACAAAAAAGCCCAAATTTTAGTTAGCAATTCCTGGTTCTGTGTAGCTACACCACCCGTAAAACCCCTCTTGGGAGCTGTGAGGATCTGAAACCCTTTTGCTATGATACTGTAAAGGAAGGAATGATAAAAATGAAGAAGTACTCACAAAGCAAGGCTACTCAGTACATATTGTACGTGCTCACATTCAGCTGGGAATGACACACAGGCAGACGTGAAACAGCACAGCGCCGTCTGCAGCACCTGGAGCTGAGGCAAAGGGACCTGCCACCTTCCAGCATAGTCTTCAACAACCTAGACAAACACATGGAAATACAGATTATTATCCAAGACATTCTCCTCAGCCACAAAGTGGCAGTAGTTAACACTGTACCTGCTTTATCTCTCTTCCTTCTCCCTCAGGAGCAGAATTTGTAACCTAAAAAATTTGACTGTTTATGGTCAAAAATTTTCTGGTTTATGACCTACATCATAAAAGGAATATCACAAGGGATCTTCAACTATTCTTTTCAGAGGGTAAGACAGGAAATACTTTCTTCTTATGCTGTACCACAGTAGATAGTGCACTCTGCATTTAAACACAAGTTTTTATTTTGCAAGGGGATGCAAATTAGAGAGTCTGTAACAACATCCAGACATTCTAGTCTAAAAACTTTCCAAGAGGGGAAAGAGTAACTTGCTCTCTTCCAGCCTTTATGCCAGCAGAGAAAGCCACAAACATACCAGCCACTCTTCCTTAATTGATCAAATGGGTAAATTTGGCTTTATTTAGCCACAGGATGGATCTAAGGCAACAGAAGCTGAGCTGGACTCACATTTTGTACGTCAATTCTAACTTTTCCATCAAACTTATTTTAACAGTTTCTTTGAAAAACTGTTAGCTTACTGCAGCAAATATCTAGGTCAACTGAAGAAGAATTAGCAGACTTATAGATAAATACCCTTCCTCTTAAGAAGACTAAACATTTTTAAGATAGTCCTGCCTCACAGATCTATTAAGAGTTCCCTAAAATAGTTACAGCCAAGTCCTTTCTGTAGAAAACCACAAAGGCCTGAGAAGAAACAAAGTAGACAGAAAGAGCAAACATCCTTTAGAGGTGTGAGCCTCCAAAAGGCCAAACAAAGGCAGAGATAAAGCATCACTTCCCACCATGATGTTTCACAATGCTTGCACCTGATGGGCACAGTATAGATACTTCATAAACGCTTTCAAGCAATAAAACAACATTTTGTGTCCCACTCTCCAGCCCTCACTGCACCTCCAGCACTCATCTGAACCCAGCGTAAGCTCAGTTAGGACTTAATGGACAAATTTCCTCTCCCCCAAAAAAGCCATCAGTCCCAGTCTGCAGCAGCTCCCCTGCCACACAAATATCAGAGCCAGCAGAAAAAGGAACACAACAGCAACACAACATTGGCCTGTACTCAAATGTACCAAAAAAGATTGACAGCAACAGTCCCCCCATCCCAAACTGCTCAGGAAGAATAGGAACAGCAAACTTTTTCCTGAATGTAGACACCTGAAACCATGAATTCATCAGCTGCAGGAAAAGAGAAGTCTAACTGGTCAACTCTCAGAAGATTTGCAACAATCAGGAAAAGATGGGGGGGGGTGGGGAGTGTGTGGAGAAAAAGTTAAACTAAGTATAAAATAAATTCCAAACCATGCTTCACACACATCCTATACAGAAAGAGGGGCAGGGAATAATGTATGTTTGTTTTACAATTCTATATATCCTTCAATGTCTGGTTTTAAATAATCTCATGGAATAGCTTTTTCTGTAATAGACAGCAAGCTCTTTTTTTGTACAAAATACTCAAGATGCCATGCTTTGAAACAGGACTGCAAAGCAGAACAGAAGATTATCAGCACATTTTGAACAGGCACACCAATTTCAACATAATGAAGTCAGCCAAACAAGAAGAACATAACCTTTTAAGTGGCCCGCTCCTTGTCCAATACACAGGAGAGAAAACCAGAAGGGAAGAAACCTTTCTTATGTGGCTTTCTGCAACAGCTGCTTTCAAAGTCTCTGTTAGGGTGCAATTTTTAATACCCTTAAAGCATCATCCCCCAGCCTGTCTGTACCTGCCATTGCTAAAAACCATGAAGGGACTGGGCCTTTTTGTTTTCCCTCTCTCATTCAGAGCAGATAAAGGCACTGAAAGGGAGGCTGAAGCATCTTCCTGACACCAACCCCCCCATTCAGCTCCACCTTTCTCCCACACCAATACACTACTTCCCTTTCTATAATGTGTTTTAATAACTCAGAGGAAAATCCAAGACTCAGATGTATCCTATTAAAACAAAATCAAGACCAGACTTATCAAAAAATTTCTGAGCACACAGCTAAGGCAGCTAACCCCAAAAATAACAAGGGAGTAATTAAAAACCTGGACCAGTGAAACAATAGCTTTTCTTGGAATATTATGTTTTAACTGATTAAATATACACATATATTTTAAGTGATTAAATATGTACATATAAAGTTATTTGGCTATATTCCAAAGACTTAAGAGAAACAACATTGCAAATAATTAGATTTGCAAATGCACAGGACACAAAAAACCCAAATTTTTATGCAGTGCTAGGCCTGAAGTTGCTACAGCTTTTCCTGTTCCTCCATGCAACAAAAAAAAAAGAAACTACAAATCCCATAAATTTTTAAAGTTTATCATTACTAGGATTTCAAACAAAGTTACTCCCATAGCTTCTTGTGAGATTTAACAGTAAAGGAAGTCACCATAGGATTAAAACCACAACAGTTCTGTGAGTTTATCCGCTTGTAAGTTTCAGACAAGGAAAGCTTGTTGGCAAATACAGTGGTTGTTATTCATTACAATAAACATATGTAGGGGTTGTCACAGAAGAGGACAAACCAAAAAGGGGCAAGCTTAGAAAACCCAAAGCTTCCTGAAAATTAAAATCCATAATTAAAAGCAACACCCACCACAGCTGCCTGATCAGCAAAAGTACCAGAGCAGCTCAGATACCAAAGGTCAGCTCTAGAAGAGAACTTGAGTAATAGTAAATTTACTCTACCTGGAAACACCATAAAAATTAATCACAGCTTTTTTACTGTCTTTTGGACCTGTTCAGTGGATGAAAAGCATTTTGTTCTGTTTCCAAATACAAACAAGCCAACCATGTCCTTACAAATAAGGATTTTATCCAAATAAAGAGTAGGAAAAGCCTTATGATTTTAGGGTCGTATGAAATATTATTTAACATGTAAAAGTTTAAAATTACTTTATATTAAAAAATGTAAGCAATGGCTTTACTGCAATTCACATGTGAATATTACATAAGGAGTAACCAAACATAATCACACTTCTGGCAAAAGAAAACACATCACCCAGCAACAGCATGACACATCCTATGAGACAAGTTTCTACCCTTAAAGCTAAATGCTTCCCCCTACTCTTAATCACCAAAATCTCATCCAACTCCTCAGCCTGCTTGAGGCAAGAACAATTCCCAAGACTGGCTTCCATATGCCCATTACATTTAGCAACCCCAAAAGCCATGTATATTTACAGTCTGTCACTTGGACAACAGTGAAACTATATATTAATTCTAGAAAAGCAGTTTGGGCTGATTGGAGCCCTGTGGTAAATGTTCCTATATGTGATTTATGACTGAGAGATAAACACATATATTGAAAAGTAGAAATATTCCTCCTCATCTTTTGATTAGCACCTCATCCTCCAAATGAAAGTCAACTAATGAAAGGAATTGTTTTGATTACATATGAAAGCGAGAACTGCCAATCTTGTGAACACACAAATGCTTACATCCACATCACTGGTAACCAGTAAAACAACTTATTATGTGTTTCAGTGCAGAAGTACAATTATTTCTTCTTCTCATCTAAACAAAAGAACATAACTTTTGGATTTTTGCATTACCTAGTGAATTAAGTGTGCCTTCTCCAAATTGAACAAGCCTATGTAGCAAGGCTATCAAACAGAAGCATCACTCAGTGGAGACACTTTAGGTATAAAAACCTGCAACTCCTTTATAATCCTGATACATTTTTCCAAGAAAAAATCACGAGCTTTTTTTCATACAAATGGTATACTTTATGAAAAGGCATGAAAACCCGGGAAAGCAGCAATACCAAGAAGTTTCAAAGTCTCAAACAGGAAAGTTTCAGAGAAGTAAAAAGAGGTTACAAAGATCAAGAACAGTCTACATACATTGAACAAATGTTTCTTTTGGAAAACAGTAACTCCTTAACCCCACTTGTAAAACAGGGAAATAATTGCCCTGAGTATACCTAGGCACAACAGGCACAAAAGCTGATGAGAAGCACCGTGAGTAAGAAAAGATTTTATGATGTTCATGAAAGAGCACTGAAGATTGGAAGCCTGGAGGAGTCAATCTTCAGATAAAGGGGTTGCAAATCAACTTCTATTGTGAATTGTCATAAACTGACTGAGGAGCCAAGGGCACTTCGTCCACCACAGCCCAGTTTTGCACGATAGACCCTTATCAGTTTTCCCATTCCATTCCCATTCTCATTCCCATTTCCAGTCAGAGGAAGGAGTGACATTACCTAACTCAGGCCAAGGACACCCTTCTCCACACACAGGTAAATCCTCACCACAACTGGAAGCACACCCTTGGCATCCAACTTGGGAGTAAACAAAACATGGTTTTGCCACATCTGTTTTGTAAGGATTTCCTTTTAAACATGAATTCATTTGCATCTCCAGCAGCACAACACTAAACCACTAATAAGTAAATTGAACACACTGGTTTCCACCAGTCTCACACGTAAAAAAACACCATAACAGGTTAATTTTTAAATTTAAAGGGTTTCAAGTCGTTATATACTCTTTGAAATTTAGTTACTGCAAGGTATGATTGGCCCTTTGCAAGCTTTCATGTAATAAGCAGTATCAACATTCAAAAACATGAAAAACTCAAATATGCCTTACAACAGTGCTCTCAAAATTCGAGCCATTAACAAGGATATACCATATTTGTTCAGGAAGGTACAAAAACCCCAAAACATCAGTATCACAAATTATTACATGACAAAACGGGTGGTGACAAATTACAGATTCTACCTTCTCAGAGAAATAAGCTTCAAGGAGGTTGAAGAAATCACTTTTCACTACTAGTATTCATGTGAGCAAGATTTTTATAGCTGAGCCTTAAAATGCTGTCTGTAGACCAAAATCTGAACCCCAGAGTTCCAAAATTTAACAAAATAAAAGCGTGGCATAACCTAAAGTTTTGGAATTTGTTTGTTTGCAGTAGTTTTGGTTGTTTTTTGGGGTTTTTTTAAATATAAAAACAACTTAACTGCTATTGACTTGAAGTTCAAAGTAAGAGACAAAACCAAATACTTTCAAATTTAAGCACAAAAAGTGTGAACCCCAAAATCAGACAAACAAACACTCAAAGTTGTATCTTTTTGTACCTTCATCACCACAAAGCAAGACAAAAAACAGTTGAGTCATACACCCCTGCCTTTTTTTGCCTGCTAAAATAAATCCAGGAAACACTATCTTCTCTAGTGTATTACTATATTTTACTACTTAACTTTTTATAAGCCCAAGAATTGTTTTTCCACCAATTAATGTAAGGAAAGGAGGTAATCTTCCTTTCAGGAGTGGGATCATCCTGGAAGGCTGTAAGCTGATGCCACAAGAAGAACAGATCAAGGAGTGTTTACCCCTCACAGCATTACCTTGTTACTTGAGATGAACTCACCTTGAGTTTATCCCAGGCAGTACCAACAACATAAAATAATATCTAGTACAGTTATGCAGCCCTGTGGACAACTACAGAAATGCTGGAAGCAACTTGTAATGTTTTAACAGTATTTAATGTTATGAGAAAATATCCTGAAAAAGAAATTAATTTCTTTTTCTAGTTAGTAAAACTGTACCCACTTCCAATGCAATAAAGGAAGCTATATCCATTCTCCAGCTTGTTTTTAAATCAAGTAAACTTGGAAATTTATCCTTCCAATTACAAAATATTCTCTTTTATTCTCAGACCAAAAAAGTCACCGTCTCTTCTATTTTGCTGCCCATCCCCATTTGTATTTCAGTGTCACAGGCAGCCTCTCAATGGCTCTGGTTCCTGAGAAACCTCATGAAAGAATTTCATATTCTGCACACAAACACAAGCTGAAACTCTTCCAAATGTTTAGGCTGAGGGAGTTTCTTCTAGGTACCACCTTTCAAATGTCTTTAACTTACAAAGTAGTTACAGATGCGCTGTTCTTTTGCCTGCCAAAGCTGGAAACAGCAGATCTGCTTTTCCCAACATCCAAGTGGGTTTGGAACTTCATAAATAAGAAGAAAAGCCACATCAGCAAATTGTAGTAAGTAACACAGAAACAGCTGGTGAGATGCATAAGCTGGGCACTTGACTCATCGTCCAATTGTCTTTTTCCCCTTCCAGCCACAGACATCTCGATTTTTGCTTTGCCCATGTCATCAATCTCCAGTAACATTCCAAGAAAACATTTCATTCCATTTTGCCTTGAAAGATTCAGGCTGTAACAACTCTCTATGACCATGAACACCTACAAGACACAGATCCCAAAACTACACGTGGGTTTCAAGATGCCACGTTCCAACTTCATCTTGTACCAATAAATTCTGATTACCCAGAAATTTATGGAAAATGGCCTCATAATCCTGACATCTCATCTTTTTTAACTGGTACTTAATCGATCCAAAAGTGAAGTTGAGCTACAATGCTCCAGGCCTCAAGAGAACAGAATCTGGCTGTTTACAGCAGATTTTTTTACCTTTCTAACGTAAGTCAAGGATGAAAGACGTGCACACCAATGAATTTCAAAGTCTAAGCCACTCTCTTAGAGATCAGCAGGATTTTCTGTCTACAGAAAAAAGATCTACAGAGTGAAAAGGCTTTATTTATACCTTGCTTCATTTCTCCTGTAGCTCTTACTGAGAGATGCTCACAGACTTCATCAGCTTAACTACAAGCAATCCAAAAAACATTACTTTCAGGTGACAGCAAGCTTCAGCACCATGCCTGAAGCACAGGCATGTGTTTTGATAGGTTGTTATTCTGAAAATAACAATGTTTCTTTTGGGGAGTCCAAACTCAGGGCAGGATCGCTAAGCAACTATTTCTACAACTGCTATTCCATTTAAAACACAAAAAGAGGAGCACAGGAAGCCAACTAGGACATTCAGAAGGACCAAATGAGTATGAAAACAAGCAAAATTGTGTTATCAGTGCAAAGTGGAGTGAGGTGGAAAGGCTCAGTCTGCACAGCAGCCAAATACATCCTTCAGAAGATCTGGATAGAAAAGTACAAATATATATCATGTGTATAATTACAGACTGTCAATCCCATGAGGGAAAATGAGCTCATGTGGAGCACATACAACTTCATTTGTTGTCAATCCATAAATGTCACACAGCTCCAGGCTTTTCACACCAGCACACCCCTAAGGATCTTGTGTTTGTGTACTTAAATAATCAGTAGAAAAACCCATTACTAAAAAACATGCTTAAACAAAACACTGATTACATTGAGGCAGCACATGACTGCTGTTCGCACCAGGCCACATTTACACAAAACAAGCAAAAAAAAAAAAATCCCTGGAGACAAATTGTTAATATATTAACTTACTCTCATCAGGATTATTTGTGCTGTGCATTGTTAAAAAGAAAGTTTAAGAGAAAAGGGAGCAGAGCCCTTTACATACTCAGAACATTGGCTGCTTATGAGGAGAGTTCATCAACTCAAAGTAGGGGAGAGGGCTCGGCAATCTTTCTGCACAAAAGAAACTGCAGGAGAAGTCAATACTAGATATATAGCAGCAATAACTATGATACAACTATTTCACAGGAAAATTTTTCCCCTGCTCTTGTCCTCTTCTCTTTCCTACTAATTCCTACCTTTCCCTGGGATTGGCATCAGTACATGAAGCTATCACCCTGCCTGCATACCGTCATTAACACAACAAATTCAACATGCATCAAGCATAGAGAGAAAAATTTAAGATAAAACCCTCCGTGTGGAACAGAAGCAAATGTCTTTCCAACCAGCCAAGGTAACCAAACATGGTTGCCATTCCTGACAGTAGCAGAAAATGCCAGACTTTTAAAAACATTCGCTTCTCCTTTTATTGGCTCCATAATTTTTTCAGGTATCTTAAGTCTTGAGAAGTCATGAAACACAATTAAATATAGAAGGATCAACAGCCCCAAGAAGCAACCTATGGCCTTAGTGAGCAGAACACCCCCCCGAGATTACTGTAAGCATATATGACAGTAAATAATATTTCAAACAATGTTTCACTGAATGCTAAAACAGGAACAAAGTGACAACATGGCAGCACATTTCTTAGATACCAGAAAGCAACTGTAGTGGTGAGGCAAGTCAAAAAGTTGATGAAATGAAGCAATTCTAAATAAAATGACCTCTGGGCTGTGTTTTGGGAAGCAGCAAGTAGCGTGGCTGGAATACACCAAAGGTAACTAATATTCCATCCACACCTGCTGATGAAAGCGACCAGGAAAAGCAACCTGTTGGTGCTTGTTACTTTGCAAGGCACACCTAAAGGGCTTGCGAGGAGCACAAGAATTCCGGGCCCGCATCAAGAAAACGCTGCTTTCCAAAGGGAAAAAAAAAATAATAATCATAAAACACCCTGGTCTAATTCGGTCAGCGAGACAGCAACTGTTCCCGAGGCCCTTCTTCCCTCTCTGCCTCCCTCCGCCACCCGGGCGAGGCCACCCTGAATTGCTCCGCCCGCAGCACCGGCAGCACCACGCGTGTCCCCGCAGCCGCCCCCGGCTCTCCCTGCCCGCTCCCGCTCCGGCCCCACGCCGGGAGCCGCCTTCCCTTCCCCTCCCTCCCCACCGGGAGCCTCCCTGCGCGCCCGGCCC